>JASMMZ010000006.1:29897837-30075121 GCA_038502455.1 Anisogramma anomala
TATTATTATTATTATTATTATTATTATTATTATTATTATTATTATTATTATTATTATTATTATTATTATTATTATTATTATTATTATTATTATTACTATTATTATAATTATTATTATTATTACTATTATTATTATTATTGTCATTGATATTGACTTTCCAGGAAACATAAACGCTGATATACTAGCTGAAGTTGATAATATTATCCGCAATGAAAGTTGAGCTGTTTTAAAACGACCTATATTTTTCTAATAAATATGAAGTTTTCACATATCCGCACCAATTAAGTGTATCTCAACAACACCCCTAAACAAACTTGTAACGAATAGATGGACAGAATAGTATATAATATACGCAAATTATATCAGGAGACTAAAGGTATGTATACGCTACGGCAACAGTGAAAGGTCTGTGGAGGAACAACAAAATACTAGCGCCAAATATATCCCATGAGTCGTTAACTATACAAGCCGAAGCTTAAATCACATATATATACATCTACATCTCAACTCTAACATAAATAAAGCCGTTAATAGATTTTCGGAGGTGTTTCTCATATTCGATATTTGAAATCGAAGTAAGTGACTCGGTTTCTAAGCCGTTCTATCAATACGAAACAGCGGTCAAATAATATGTAGGCCTAGGTGATCGCCTTATGAAAAGTAATAAAAGAATGTTGAGGCACTTAGCGTAAAGTCGATACGCGGGGTGACAGTAACTCCATGCTATTGATACCCATTCGTTTGGGCGGTAACGTGTTATGTAGCTTTTAAATAAGAAGGATAGTATTTGGGTAAAATAAGAGTATTTTGTTAATGAATGTAGACGTTGAAGTTACTGAGAGGGTAAGGAACTTAGCTGAAAACTCTCAAGAAGTTGATTGAAGTTTCCAAAGGTATTAAAAAAGAATTGGGTAAACTTATTAATATAGGCGAGAAAGTAGTCGCCGAAAACGGCCTAGATATGGATTTGGATAATGGAAGTAGCGAGTATAAGAAAAAAGTTTAGTAACTACAATCGTGATAGTAATTGAAATTCTAACGTCGTGCTTAATATCCGTAGTGTTATGGTTTCCAAACGGTGCGATAATTAATTAAATATGAATTCAAATTAAACTCGCTAATGATCTAAGCGAAAAAGTATGTGGTTGATATTGGCTAAGCTATAACAAGATCAAAAAATGATAAATTCCGTGATTCCGAAGAGTTTGAAAACGGTTTTAAAGTAAGGTAAATAAAACCAATGGATTAGATTGAGATAGGTTGTTTTGGGAAATTTCTAATATAAAGGCGACTTACTTAAAGTTTATTGTGGGATCGTAAAATGATCTTATCTTATTCTTAGGGTTCCATTTCATTATTTTTATCCAATAACGGTAACGACAGGTGACTGGTAATTACGGAATTACTTGTTTGGAAACGGGTCGAAAACGGGTGACCTAAGTAAATTTACGTAAATTTGGGGGTATTTTACACGCGGAATATCAAATTCAAAGACGTATAAATCGAAAATAGATATAATATAATATTTGCTATAAAGTCAGTTTAATTCTTTTAAGAATCATTATGGCTCATTTTTTTCTAACAAAGAATAACCTTATCGCCGACCCTAAATTGATTCAAAGAACAACGCTACCTATTAGCGTTTTACTTGTTATATCATTAGGAAGTTGTTAATACATCTTATACCAATTTTAAAAGGCTGCGAAAACATTGGACGAAGCTATCAGCCCTTATATATAGTTTTACGGCCAAAACAATACAAACTTAACCAAGTTCAATAGGGTTAATTAAGTAATTGAATATTATTTATAATATTCATAATGATAATAAAAATATGTGTATTATTTAGCTTTGATTAATAATCTGGCAATGAATGTTATGAATTATATTGTGTTTAAATAGCGAAAGAAAGCAAATACGCTGAGATCTCTTAATTAATGCGTTTGGTGGCATTATTCGTCTTAGGGTCGAAAACGATGCTTAAGCTTTAATCCGTCCACATTAAATAGTAAAGACGTCTCTTAAATCCACTTGTTCGATTTAATCACGGATTGTAAATAATAACGGGAAAAAGCCGTAAATTCACCAATAACAGCTCAAAACTCGTTTCGCATAAACTCCGACGTTCGTAATGAAAATTTCATTCGAAATAATAGATTTATTTCAACTATAGATAATGATCATAAAGTAAAATAGATTATTAAATCTTTCCAAAAGGAAATCAACGTTGAAGTAGTTTAAAAACTCGCTTTTAAACCGATCCAAAACAGGTAAAGCTTAAAAAGTCTTTCTAGACTATATCTTCAATAAATCAACCGCTTATAAGCATTAAAAGTTCAAAAATATTTGGAATTTATGGCGCAATTCGAGTTCAAAGTAAGGTATAAATAACATGGTAGAAGTAATAATTCTTCCAGAATTGTGTGTAAGAAGTAAATTATATGTAATTTAATTGACAGGATATTAAACGACTTTTATAAGTGCGCTTGAATAGTATTACGAACTCATAAAACGTTATTATCGTGTACTATATATTCCGATATAATGACCTTTGATATTTCGTCGTTATTAACACGAATATGAATCGAATGGTTACAGTCGTCTACATATATCGCGTGAATCGGACAATTGTAAATAGTATTCCGGGTAATAACAGCGTCTTAATTGTTTTAAACGTCGATATTAGTAAAAGGTTCATCGCACTTCGAAATAAATTCTCTGATATTAGTTAACCGGATAAGGTATGTGTATGGAAAAATCTCAAAAGCGACGAGTTCAGGGCACAGAATATATAACTGCTAGCTTAGAAGGCAAAGGACGATTTTTTTTTAAAATAATAATAATCTGAACCTTTTGAAAAAATATATCGGTGCATATTGAATTCCCATCCTCATTGAAAAACAATTTTAAATATAGCTAAAAAAGTATTTTTACGAATGAACCTATCGTTTGAAAAATCACCAGATAATTATAAAATATTCCAAATGATTATAATTCAGAAAAATGGTAAATAGATAGGCTTTACCTCAAAGCTCCATGTTCTATATTTTCAAATAATCTGTAATAACTAAAATCTTCTTGTCCCCAATTTCGTATATGTATTTGAGAGGTGATAAAAAACGAAAATAATACGTTATTAAGCAAAAGGCATAGTAATCATCCCGTTCAAATGAAACACCTTTTAAGGCCTAACCAGAAAAGTCTGCTTTTAAAAATGATTCCTAGTTAGGATCTCACTAATTTAAAACAAGTTCGCAAAGAAAAAAAAGTTTGAACCGCTTCAAAGAAATGTGTTCCTCAAGGAACTAACAAAAAACGATACACTATATAATGAACCAAGTAAACGGGAAAAAGATCATAGAATTATCTCGAAAAAATAACCAGAAAAAGTAAATAAAGCTAAGAAAAACTAATATTATTAATACAAAAGTAAAAGCCACCTACTCTTAGATAATATAGAACTTGTCTGGGTTTATAAATACCATTATTTTCGCTTCTAAAACGAATCCCAAATACGTTGTCTTTTCAATAATAAACTTACACTTAGATATATCGAATTTGAGCTTAATAAAGTTAAAGTCATCTAAGACCGGGTTTAAACTTAGTGTTATAAGCGTTGAAGTCCTTATTCTACTAAATCAAAATATAGTAAAGGTAAAAGAAACGTAATATACAGAAAAATAGGCGTAAAGAATTATTAATATATTACTGATAGGTTACTATGCAACTAGGATAGTCGAAAAAGGTCATCAACTATTTAATGATTTCAAAATTTACAAGAAAAAAATATTCCTCTCATTGTTCACTTCAATTGAAAGTTTGGAAAAAACAACTTCAATATCGGTTGTCGTAAACCACTAAATTCTTAAAATTATTTCGAACGGTTTTTTACTAAAGTAAATGATATAACAGTCGGCTTTTGTCATAACGTTAATTTCGCGGAAATTAATACAAATTCTCAAATTGCTTCCAGGTTTCTCAACGAAAAACATGGGGGTAACCGTTAAAAAGGTACTTTCGTGAATACAACCTTGATCCAACGGTTGAATTAACGTCTTCTGCACTACTAGGAGCTTCTCCCATAATATACCGTTTGAAGAGCCCTAAAATAATTCTAAAGGCTTGACCTATTGATCGTTTGAAAGGATAGTTTTTTGATCAGTTTTTCAACGATAAAAAGTCAATTTCTTTCCCAAGGTTTTGACGAATAAAACCATGAAGACTTCAAATGTAACCGGAGGTTTAATTTAATGGTAACAAGTGGTTTCGAAGTTGACGCCTTATCAATATATTGAAAGAAAATTATAATGACTCGCGTCCAAACGGTTTCATCCTTTCCAATTTTGAAAGATGTAATATGGAAATTGTTGATACTAATACCTATAGATTCCAATTATGCCAACACGAATCCCGGTTAATATATTCCATAGTTACTCATTCTTTTTATAAGTAAACTATGTTCCGGAACGTCTTGAATCACCTCTTGGTACTCAATCCAAATTTTACCCACAATCAAATCATTTGATAAATGAAAGAATACAAACCTAAATTTGATACTGGGATTTATCGATGATAACGTCTTAATCAAGTATAGAACATTAAGCCGTAAGCTAATTCTTAATACGGGACAAGTATCATTGGAGCGTAGTTGGTGTAAAAGAAATAATAAGCGATAATTGTAATCGATACGAAAATTACCTATATATCAAGTTATAATATTCGCAATTTTGACCAATGAGAACATGAATAAATGAAATGAAATTAAAGAATGAATTTATTATAAACGATGATTTTTTTAAAGGTTCAACGTAAGATTCTAGTTTAAATTAAAATTCTTCAAATATTTCTATGTAATTATTAATAAAGGTTATGCTGTTTCCTTGTAAAGGTTTATAAAATCGTCAAAAAAGTGAATTAAATACGTATATTTGATTTAATACCCAAACTATTTGAGTTTTACGCCGAATCTAGTAGATAGGAATGAATTCAATAACTATCCGCATCATATTGAAAATATTAACCAAGTTCTTTACAGCGGGAAAATTTCGAATGATTAATCTAGGTAGCGCGCCACCTAATACTAACTTGAAAAGGTTGACATCTGTTATGATAACATTTCCCTAACTATCGTAAATGAGTGTATCATTATTATCACCCCCGCCACAAAGGGAATTGACGTTACTAAAATTATGAACGTAACCAATATTACCTTATAGAGAATAAAGATTATAACGTCGTATACCAACGAAGTAAACTTGAACGATTCATTGATAATGATTCGGTAGTATATATAGAAAGAGTATCTAGTTAACTAATATATTATTAGGAAGTCCTTCGAAAAAAGACGAGTTTCACGAAAGATTTCGAAGCTATACCATGAACTTTGGTAAATAAAGCCTACCAAATTTTGAAGAAAACGTAAAATTATCCATAAACCTCTTATTTCAAATTCGTGAACCAGATAATAACGTCTTTTACTGCGATTACATCATAATAATGCACACAAAATATAAATATGAAGCCGTTAGGGTTGCAATTGTCTCGATCGCTTCTGCGGGTAGAATCACTTTTTAGAACGAATTTCGTAAACCTCTCTAATTATTATAAAATTATATATAATTATTCCCCTTATATAAGTAAGACCTTGGTCCATGCGTTATTTATATAATATTGTATTTGTTGAAATTAAAAGAGAAAATGTAATTTAACTGTGGAAAACTTATATAGTCATTCCAAAGGTTTACATTTGGTTCATTAACAATTAATGTTGTCGGATAATCCCTTAATATCGTATTTGAAGTTGAATAATTCCGAGTCGTCTTCGTTATTATCAGATAAGTTGAAGCGACCCCTAATAAGGAATAGTATAGTAGTGATATCTTTCATAAATTTTACAAGATGACCTCTTTCAATCAGGGGTAACTCCTATAACACGATAGTACCGATAGTAACTTCAATATGCCAAATCTTAATTATTTACTTATTTCGTACATTAGTGTTATGTTGTTTCATAAGTAAATTATCTTCGCGAAAAACTTAATTCCCTTTATTACGCCTATAATGCCAATTCTCGGTAAATCATTTGTATCAGGCGCTTCAATAATCGTATTACGTTGTTAGGGATATTTAAGGTTAATTTCGTATACGCGTGTCTAAAAATAGGTCCAAAAATGAAAAATCCAAGTTCGAAAAGTTAAAGAATAAAGATTTAGGCTATAACCATTTATAAGTAATTAAAATACTGTCGTGAAAAGAATATCGAGGATTTTATATAAAAGGGACTAGACTAGAGTTATCTCTAAGGCGGTCGGATATTATTTATAATTCGCGATGAAAAAAGGAAAGAGATACTATGCTAGGGATTTGTTCAAGGAATAGCCCGGTTATATTACAGGTGGAAAGGTATGTTTTAAGGCGGTTCCAAAACCTTGTAGGAGCATGATAACCGCCAGACCTAGATCCCTGGTGACCACAAGTTCAGGATCCAGCCTGTTTTAGTTGACGACGAATTTGGAAACATTTTAAAGTCAATGTCAGGTTTGTTTTTCGAAATACAACCAACAAAGACATCTCGATAATATGGTAAACATATTGCTATTGATAAACTTCCGTAAGGACAAATTCAATGTAAAGGTCTTCTATACTTACTAATATGATAACTAATGTAAATTATAAAGGCCTTGCACAAAAATATTGCTAGTGTATAAATATACGAAAAGTTATCGGTAAATAGTTTCTTGTTTTATAAAACTTATTCATACTTAATCTGATCAACACTGAATAGTATTAATAGGTCTTAAAACTATGAAACGTTTTTGATTCGAATTTTGGTTGAAGTAATAGCAGTATTTCAAAGGTTAGATAGTGTGTTGTTTTTACTTCTTAGTTTGGTAGACCACTGCCGGCTTGTAAACTACTTTGTATAGCCAAGTGCATGGCCTGTTCCCCACATCCAATTGGTAACTTTAATGAAATGAATTTGTAATGAATACAGTCAAATTTAATTGTACTGCATTTGAACGCTTTCCCAGCATTAATAGTATATTTTAGGTATAGTCTACATTAAGAACTTTTTATTAAGGGTAGCTGACTCTGTTATCAATCGTATATTTACTACTTACTTATTTCTTTGAATAAGTATAACATCGTTGAGGAGTATGTATTGGTATGTTTTATCAGTGTAATATTGTTTATTTTTGTTCCTCAGTATACGCTTGTAAATTCAATACGAACAATTCATATAACGGCTTAATCTACTCCGTTCGACTGTAGGTTGTTAACTCTATCCAAAACCCCAAGTTGATCAATTTTTCCTCGTTTATTACCGCATATTTCAAATCTGAAACAAGCCGTGAGTTAGAATAATCCACGCAGCATATTTTTTCAACACGATTCATAATAGCATTGCTGCTATGAGATCCCCCTTTTCGAGTGTCTAACTTTTATATATTTCCAGCATTTGTAATCTGAGAGTCAACATAAACTTTGGCATAAAATTCAGTTAAAATTGTTGATAGGTCTGTTCATAAATTCCATTTGTGAGTAAACGATTAAGGAGGCATATCATATTTAAATGAACGTCAAAAATTCTTGACCTTGGGGTACGATTATCAATAAAAAGGCATATGATGTTGGAAAAGATATTTCACAGTAAAGGCGTTATTCGGTATCCTAATTGATGAAGATAAAAAACAGCTGGAGTTTCTTTTTGTTCAGCTATTAATATCTCTCTTTGTTGAAATAGTATTACACACAGTGCAGTAGATCAACTTTACATACAGTAAAGTTGACCGTACTGCAAGTGTATTATTTTGTACGGACTTACCGCATTGGGTGTAAGTCGAGTTCAGTACGCTACACCTTACTTTAGGGCACGGGCCAAGCAATTGGCCATACAAATTACAGTGCAGACCAGCTGGCGGTCTGCTGAACCTAAAATAATACATCCACCATCTGACCTCGCAATACTACTGTTACTTCGTAAACCAATCAAATCGACAACGTTACAACATCTAAGGCCTACCAATACTGATTAGTACTTGCCTGATTATTAGATTAAGTACATAAAAGCTAAATAAAAAAAGAAGCTACCTTCCAGTTACGCTCTGAGTCAAAACAACCGCTGGGTTAAAGGAAAGATTCTTGCGAAAGACCTATATTAGTATTGCGCCTGTCTTCCAATGGCAGGAAAACAAAGAAGACTTTTTGATTACGCCTGACTTCTAAAGGCAATCTGGAAGATAGCGACGGTATCGCTATCGAAAACACTAAGAAACATTTATTAATCCTTTTTCAAGACATTGAAATTAACCATCGAAAGTATCAAATTTCGGAAAGTTGTTAAACGGCTAAGTCTGTACTACTGCAGGTGCTACTTCTGTAAAATAACGATTAAATATTACGGCCTATAATAAACAACCCTCGCCTTGTACTACTAATAAGAACCTCCGACCTTACGACTTTACCTTTTTTACCAAACCTTTACCTATACTTTACTCTTTTTCACTCCCCATGTTACTCTAATCATTAAGTTCGTTACTCCAAACGATAACTCCAAGGCGCGTCAAGAAAGCCACATTACGCGACCTCTCGTCAAGCCACCAAGTTTCCACGTGACTTTACGTTAAAACATCAAATCCCTACGCCCAAAACGACCAAGTTCATCGCCATACACGACTATCAAGATATCTGCCACCAACGCCTAATTAAAGGCTATTAACGACTCTACGTGGAAATAAGCAATTAGAAACCTCGAATCAGTCTTCGTCAATTAATATAATTACAAATTTTGGATTAAGGATGTTAATAAAACCCTAGCTAAAGCCCACCAAACTAATTACGTTAGCCAGTATATCTTTGAATTTAATATTGGTAAGGAGTTTAGCTACAGTTCCCGCGTTGTTTAAAACTTTCGCGAGTTTTTCAATTATTAGACTTCTAATATATGGAAAACGATCTAACGTGCGGTCAAGGCTAAGTTAAAAAAAGAGGTTATACGACGTGGTATTTATATCCCTGAAATACTTTATTTAAATTAGAAGAAATCATTTTCGAATTGATTTGGTAAAAAGACGGCCTTTTAGACCCAAACCCTTGAGATTTTTAGGGGAAAAAAAAGGCGTTAAGGGATATTAACTCTTATATACACGTTTTAGAGAACCTTTGCCCTAAATTTACCAGCCAAGTTGCGCCTTTTTACGTGCTGACGATAATGAACCTTTGAACCTACTCGGTAATTTAATACCTTTAGGTAATAATGCTAAGTACGCCTTTAACGGCAGAAAAACACGTAAAGCGGCGGTTACTAACGCGTTCTAAGGTATTAATATTGGCGCTTTACACTAGTTAATTAAGTAGGGTATTCAAAAATTTTAAACTCTTTAAGTACCTATCGCTTATCGGCATTTTAATCATTAAGTCATTTAAAAAAAACTTTTCATTTAGATTCGTCTATACGCGGGAGCCTAAAGTAGACTTCACCATAAAACTTTAACCTTCGGGTCAGGCAACTGGCAATTACTCTTATTACTATACTTTGGAATCTCTAAGGCATAAATCCCTAGGAAATACCATTTACAATTAGGACGATTATCGTAACCTTTTTTAAAAGCTTGTTGAAGAGATTAATATCAATTAAAAGCTTATAAAGGGATTTCCCAATATTTGTGATAATATGGAGAAATATAATAAAAGGCTTTAAAACCTGTTTCACACCAAAATGATACTCTTTTTAAATATATACAAGTAAATAGAGGTTCCCCTTTTTGGTTTTTATTTCTTTTCTCCCGAATTCTTTATGGGGCATACAAAAAACTATTACCTAACATTCTTAACTAAAACAACTACATTTTACGAACTTTACGATAATATAAAAGGCTACTTCGAACACGACATTTACTTAACGTAATATAAATATAAGCTGGGTTACTACAAGATGAATTACAATAATAGCAGAAAAGAAAAAAGTTAAAATACCATAAACGTGTTTAATTAGATGTTTAATAAGTTTATGCTGTGCTAAAAAGCAATAGATAAAGCGTACGGTAGCGAAACCATACTTCACAAGTAGGTACGAGTAATAGTTACGGGCATTAACGAATTCGATTACGCCTTATAACACCTAAATACCATTTACCAAGGCTTTTTTAACTAGTTACGCGCCTCGTTTGCTATAGTAACAGCGCATACACCAAATTCGCTTATTATCTCCCTTTAAGTTAGCAACTTTCCTAACGTGGAGGAAAAAGACCTTACGATAGTTAATTAAGTCGACCGCAAGTACGGCTATGGGCGTTTCCAACGCCTAAAGTCTGGCCTATCAATTCAGCCCCAAAATAAATATAATACCTACATTAAATCTAATAAGGCCAGGATTCAAGCGGACCTGTTAACCGCGGGCATTATTGTCGTAATAGTAGTAAAAGACGTTAAATTAATAGCAAGTTTAGCTGCTAGTCAACTCGGTACCCTCACGCCGAGAGGAATAATAGAAAAGCAATATACCACGCCAAGTACCCTATTATTTCAGAAAAAAATACTTAAATTAAATCCTAAACGTTAAAAGTAATAAGCCAATTAACTTCATCAATGCTTTTAAATAAATTATGTACTACGAAGAAATTATTCTTGACATGGCGGCCTAATACCTAGCTGATCACATTTTTTTTCTAATATTTAGGGGGTAAGAACCCTTATTCTTGCCTTAACTAAGCCTTTAATCCCTTATACAATTTTAACCTCTAGGATCGTTACGCGGACCATACTTTCTATGGTATTAAGTCAGACATAGGGGTAGTAAGGTATGTAATAAAAGGTTATTTGCAATATGTAGCACTATGGAAGGAAAGTACTATAGCTACTATGATTCATCGTTATGATGCGAGTAAGGTTAAAGTTACCTTTAGCCTAAGCGAAAAATTATCGATACTAAGGATAACGACAATTTAAATTATTATGGAAGCGATTATATTCGATATAATCAAGTCCCCTACTCCGTTTCTACTTTATTTGGAGATTATCAATACCCTTGGCGTAAACTTTATGGTTAATATAAACGAGCTGGTTAAAAACGACTAGAGGTTTTCACCCGCCCTTAAGTAGGAGCAGCGATCGTTTTATCTTCAAAGTTCGGAAACAATAGTGTTAAACTAACGAATTCGTAAATAAGCCAATTATATCAGCGTTTTAACTACACAGCTATTGATAAGCTATATAAAGCTCTAAAGTAAATAAAGCGCAATAATATGGAATACTTTACCCTAAAAGCTATTGAAAGGCTGTGTTACTACTGTTAAACATATTATTAAGACCTCCAAAGATTTAAGTTTACATTAAAAGACGATAACGACTTTAATTACAGAATGTTTATTCATGTACTTTTCCTAGAAAACAAGTCTATTTTTTACGTCGGTAACTCCGCAACTTTTTTGTATAAAACTAAGTTTTTAGCGTCCCTTTTGGCAAGGGATACGTGGTATACTCTAAGAATGCTGTAAATTAACAAGTACATGGCTTTACCTGATATCGTCATTTACGATATTGGTATTAGCTTTGCAGTGATAAGATTTCAAAACAATATCAAGATAATAGGTTTCCAGTGTAAAAAGATACCTGTAAAAGCTCACTGAAGCATTAAGAAGGTTAAAAGGGTATAATTCCTACTTCGCCAAGGGTATATGTTATGACACGAACTGCAGTTGGATCCTCTGACGCTGCATGTTCCCCACTACGCTTACAAAGCACATTTCCCATGTACGGCACGGCAATTGGACAACGGATGACTCAGCAGAAGTCACGTGACCTGGATCACTTGGATCACCTGGATCACCGGCTCACTTGGATCACTTGGATCACCACCAGTGATCCCGCAAACCTCATACTGGAGCACCCCCAGTATGGGTACCAACTGAAGGAACTAGATATAAGGACATGGTCATCACCACCTTAGATAGCTTCATTAGATAGTTCTTCAGTTGTCAATCTAAGTATTCAGTCTACATACCTGAATAGCCTAACGGCTTCTGATCATCACTCGAACACAGTCTTGATATTGCACCTTTGTTACCTCTGCTACCTTACTGCTAACATAAACCCTCTGAACACCTTCTACATACTCACGGGTATTTAGTGTGATCATTATAGTATAATATCCTTACATTGGAAATTGAAATATTTTAAAATCTGGAGGCACGTTTACACATGGCAGCAAAAGGTTTTAATGACACCGTAGGCCCTAACGGCTTAGTATCAACGCTCCTGGTTTCTGGAGCGTACCTACGCCTAATGAATAAATCTTTACTCTTAACAAGTACTTAGGAACGTGTTACGGTTTATAGTAAAACCTTAAGGGAATTAAGAAGAAAATCAGTACTTCTCCAGGTTAATAACACCTTTAATATCAAAAAACGACATATTAACGATCGACGTGCTTGTTTTTCCATTGCAAAGTAAAGTCTTTATATGGCGGAAACCAGGTAAATAGAAGGGCTTATATAAGATATTAAGTATTATAAACACTTTAAAGTAGTTGTGGAAATTTCCAACGGCCCTATACCTGTTCGAACCACTTAAAATAAGCTTTTCATTAGGGTTACTAAAAATGAAGACCTTGAAGCACTTTAATTTAAGCGACCGAGTCAATACGAATATTTTCCACCCGTTATCAACAAATCGATAAGACGCCAGCGGCACGAATAACTCCTGAAGAAAAAAAACTTTAAAGAGGAACAATATATACTGGGTCATATATATAATATTACTTAGGTAAATAAAAAGGGAAAGAATAGAGAAGATTCAGTAATGAACCTCCGGGTATAAGGGATTATTAAGATTTCCAGAAAACCTTTTTAGGAAAACGATAAAGTCAAGATCAACAGCCTGCTAACTTGAAAAGTTATACAATTCGTATCGAAACCCGACTTTAATCTCTACAATCTAACGTTATGATTTTTAAGTCAAGGATTATCCACGAGGATAAGGGTAGAAACACAGGGCGGCCGTATAGAAAATTACGAATAATATCCTAAGGATATGGCGATAAAAGAAAGGATTAAATCCCTACATAGTAGTTAATAATTTAAAAGATTAGTCCATGTTTAATATTTTTTTTAGCAATAAGTTTGTTAACCAAGCCTAAATTCAAATTCACACTTAATAACCGTAATATTACGAAAGCCAATACGCAGTTGATAATGGATTTGTAAAGGATTGTGTTACCAATACTATTATAAGAGTTACGCGTCATATACCGTTTAAAAACGGTAATGCGGTGTGTTAAATTACTATATAAACTAGCTAAAAAAAGTATCTACTCATTCCTAACCTATTCGTCTCATTTTAAATTCCGGTTAACGATAAAGTTTTCAACATACGATCCGTGATTAACAGAAACATAAAAGAGGTAATTCTTTATAGTATACCTATAAATTAACCTTAATTTCTTCGTCGAAACGACTGGTTTTATAACGATGAAATAGTAAACGATTAAGAAATTTAAGTTTTCAAACTGTAAGCCGATAACGATACTGATGGTAAATAACCAATTATACTTTAATAGATAGTTAATCCGTATACTGAGAGTAAATGCCGGCCTCAACTTTTTCCCAAAAGGCTAAGGCGTTTTTTTAGCTACAATTAATAAGATTGATGAGGCATGAGCTTAACAGTATTTAGAACAACGTACTCGAGGTAGTTATATTGCTACTTTAAACCAACCAAAAGCCTTTTAACATTGATTCATTATGGAATAAAAACAGCTATTAATAGATAAAGACTTTAACCGCCTAAATAAAAGATTTTAGTATCTGATATGAAACTTGGACCGCGAGAAGATCAGTTTAAAATTATTAGTAATTTAATTAACTAGTTCCTCGTCAAGTGTGAAAGGATTACACGAAACGTGCTGGCTTCATAGGTCTATGACGAAATAGCGGGCTTTAACTTGAGTATTATACTATAGGAGACCGTTAACATTATTACCAGGCAGCTACAGATTTCTCCCATCCCAGTAGTTATCTATACCAACTTAAAAAGCCTTTTCGAATGCCTAAAAACGCCTGATAATCGACATAATGCCACTACGTAAAGCCAACGAAAGGAGAAAGAGCGACAAATTCCGATGAATCGATGGCAAAAATAACTCCGCAAATGTTATAACGAAGTCGGTACTGAATAAGTCTTTGGGAATGTAATGATCAAACTAAATACCCGTGAGTAAATAGAAGGTGTCAGGGGGTTTATGTTAGCAGTAAGGTAGCAGAGGTAACAAAGGTGCAATATAAAGAAAATGTTTGTTTGTGCTGTAGAATGATCACTAACCGTTAGACTATTCAGGTGTGTAGACTGAATACTTAGATTGACAACTGAAGAGCTATAAAGGAAATACTGTCTATGTGGTGATGAGTGGGTCCTTATATATCCGTGCCTTTATACCGTCTTCAGTACTAGATCGTTTGGATCACCGCACTGATCCCACTAATCTAGTGCTGCCTCACCTTGGATCAGTAACTGATCCATACTGATCCATTACGTGACTTATTTAGTCACCTTGATTACATAAGAATGTTCCCCGCCTAATGTGTTGGACTACAAGCTCTCTGTGGCTCAGCTGCATGCTGGCCTATTTCCTGACCCAACCGTTGTCTAGGTTATAACAGGAAAGGTTTGTAGACAGCAATAGGCTAACTATACGTATCCATGATTACGTTAGCAGACCTCCTGGAACTACCAAGTCACATGACAACAGATAAGGATGTGTTGGAAAATTGGAAGACTGTTAGGGGATTAATGATGGTAATCTGTTAAAATGGCATAGTCAAAGTGGAGGTTTGCGAAAGGCAATGGCAAAAGAACTTTTTGTGGGAGTTAATAAACTTGAACCTCGAGGGAAACTGCGAATTTGAGGTCAAATAGGGTTAATTTCTATGCGATTGGGTACAATATAGCATGAAAGTCAGCCGGAATAGATAGGGGTCTGGCTAATTAATAAGAAGGCAATTCAGTGGTTACCAGAAAAGATTGGTTAGCCATACTAGGGTACGCGTATAATATAAAAAGCCGCTAGTATTGGAATAGTATTATATACAATGTAATATGTTAGATTTACTTATAGTAAAGTCAACCATACTACAAGTGTATTGCTTTATGCGCTCTTATCGCATTAGGTTTAAGTTGAGAGCAGTATTCTGCACTTCATTTTAGGGAAAGGGTTAAGCAATTGGCCATACAAATTACAGTGCAGACCGGCTAGCGGTTTGCCAAACCTAGAACAATACATCCACCATCTAACCACGTAATACTACTGTTACTTCGAAGACCAATCGAATCGACAATGTTGCAATGTCTAAGGCCTGACAACACTCGTTTTCTATATTAAGAAGGGAGGTCATGAAGATGAAAATCTCATTAGAGATTGGGTAATCGTTACATTAGCGGGATTTTATCACGCCTTTATTGAAGTTTTTTGTAATGTTTGGTTTGTTTACTTTACCTCGAACAAATTCAACCGATTAAAAATCATGATAAATTGAATGAAGTCCAAAATGATGTTATTATAGTGATAAGAAAGTATATTTTGGAAAATCGGTGAAAAAAAAAACCAATAAATTATTTAAAGTTCAACTCGTGTGTTGAAAGTTTTGTTATTAAGAATTGTTATATAATATTAATGTACCAAATATCGAAATTGCTACGACTATATAATTCCTTAACCATAAGAATTACAAATACGTTCAACATGATTTTCAAAAGAAATGAAGTCGATTACAATTGACAGAAAAGAACATGAAAGAAGATATTCAATACAGATTGAAAAAGATGATTCCGCACGGAAAACATAATATAAAAGATATTTTTGGTAGTACTTAAACGTTGCAACGTTGTCGATTCAATTGGTCGCAGCAACACTAGTATTGCATGGTCAGATGGTAGATGTATTGTTTTAGATCTGGCAAACCGCTAGCTGGTCCGAACTGTAATTTGTATGGCTAATTTCTTTGCCTGTGCCCTCAAGTAAAGTGCAGCATACTACACTAGACTTATACCTAATGCGATAAGTCTTCATAAAGTACTACACTTCTAGTATAATTAACTTTACTGCAAGTAAAGTTAACCTACTATACAATATGTAATATTATTACAACACTGGCAGATTTATAGTTTGTACGCGTACGCTAGTATGGCTAACTAATCTTTTCCGGTTACTATTGAATTTGCTCCTTGTTATCTGGCTAGACCTTTGTCAATTTCATTTGACTGCCATACTAAATTTTACCCAATTGCATGTAATTTAACCCCATTTGGCCTTAATCGCTCCTCCGCTCCAAGATTCAAGTTTATTAACTTCCACAAAAAGTTCCTTCGCCATAGGCTTTCACTAATTCAACTGTGATACTTAAACAGATCACCATCATTAATCTCTTGACAATATTTTAATCTGTCAGATTATCCATGTTTGCCATTACGTGGTTTTCCGGGGGGCTTATCCACGTAGCCCTCGATGCGTATAGTTGACCTGTTGCTGTTGATAAACCTTTTTAAGACTTTGTTTGGTGATGACTTCTTTATTGCGTTATCAAGGTTTCCTTCGCCATAGATTTATCGAAACTTCTCGATTTCTCTTCTTTCATAGGCTTTACGGAGTGTTGTTAAGTCGATTTTCAGGCGCTTTTTACAAGTGATTCCGAGCTTTAAAGGGTATTCGAAAAAGCTTTTTAAGTCCATACAAATTACCATCAGAATAGTAGGAATCCATAGCTGCTTGGTGATGTGGTTAAGGGTTTCCCATAGTGCTATACCTATATTAAAACCCGTTTTTATGCCCTAAACTGTCGATACCAGTACGTTTCGTGTAATACTTTTGCATTTGACAAATTTTTGGTGAATTGGGTTACTAATGATATTAAACCAATCTTCCCGTTCATTTTATTTAACGAGGATTATTAGAAAGCCGATTTACAAAGATAGGTCGGTATTATTTGAAAAAGACTCGTTCGTAAAAATTATTAGCTTAGCCTTGAAAAGGTCAATTGTTACCATATTAATTCCGCGGTCCCGGTTCCGCATTGGTTACTTTAACCTCGGATTTAATCGATTAAAGTCTTTATCTATTGGTGTTTATGCTTGTGATGTAATAAATTGATCGTAAGCGGTTTTAGCTTAGTATAAAACGATAATATAGTTACTTTATATACATTATTTTAAGTACCATTAAGCTTTAGCCTCCTTAGTCTTATCAATTAAAGCAAAAATAGCTCTTTAACCGTTTTGGCGAAATCTTCGGCCTTTATTAATACCAAGTATACAAATGAACAGTTTATTAAAGTTAAGTGGGTTATTTTTCCTTAATGTCATTACCTGTTGGCAATTTTAGAATTTAAAGTCTTCGATCGTTTATTATTCTAATACTACAAAGCCAGTCGTTCCGATGAAAATGGTATCTTTTTTTTGGCATACCTACTATACAGAAACCTTTTATTACATTATTAAGAAATACGAATCGTATATCAAAGATTTTATCGTTTAACTGGATTTTAATACAACTTATAAGTTAGGAAGTAATGGAAACCTACCTTAGCCAATTTATATATTAATTTAACATACCGTATTACCGTTTTTAAATGGTATATTACACGTATCTTTTACGGTATTTTAAATGGTAAAATCCTTTAAATGTACATTCCTTACTATATATAGGTTAGCGTCATGTTACGGCTATTAAGTGTAAATTTAGTTTTAAACTTGACTAGTAAACTTGTTATTAAGATTGTTACCAAGTGTTAGCTCATTTTTCAAATCGTTAACTAAACGTAAGGATTTAGTCCTTACCTTTATCGACGTATCATTAAGCGATTAGTCGTAACTTCTCGTAAGGCCGCCCCGTGGTTTTACCTTCAACATTGTATATAATTTTCGATTTCAAGATCGTAACGTTTAGGTCTTCGATGTTGATATTAGTTTTAGGTAGAAATTGTGCCATTCCTAGAGTTAATAGGTCATCGATTTCAACCCTATCGCTTTCCTGAAAATGTTTACCGAAAGTTTTAATAATCATTTTTGTCTTAAGATATACTTTTAAGTTTTCATTATCTTTTTCCTTCCTGTTAACTTCAGTAATATTATAAATGAAGCCCGGTACATATTCTTTCGCTTTAACGTTTTCCTTTTTTTTCTAGGGGTCGCTCACGCTAGCCGCAATTCATCAGATTGTTAATAACGGGTAATGGAGGTTCGCATTAGCTCGGTTATTTTATTTGAGAGGCTTATGAGTCTTTATATTTAATCTCGTTGATGTAAGGCTTGACATGAATGGTTCGGAAATATATAGGACCGTTAATAGTTTTAATAACTACTTTGAAGTTTGTAATACTTAATATTTTATACAGAATTTTTCATTTTCCTAGATCCCATTACACGAGAACTTAGCTTTGTAACGGAAAAGTAAGTAAGTCGATCGTTAAGAAACCGTTCCTGGTGTTAAAATCGTTATTGATTTAGCGGTGTGCCAATTCCCTTCGCAGTTACTTTAAAGATTTACTTTAAGCTGTAACACGTTTTTAAGTATTTTCCAAGGTCAAAGATTCACTCGTTAGGACGTAGGTATGCTTGAATGATTGGAAGAATTTAAATTAAGTCGTTAGGGCTTAAAGTAATATTAAGGCCTTTTACTGCTATTTATAAACATACTTTCAAATTCATAAAGCCTTTAAATGTTAATGTAAAGATATTATACTTTTGTCAGAGTAGGGCGTATGCACTTTTCACCTTTTTAATGCTTTAATGAGCTTTTACAAGTACTTGTTTGTATTAGATATCTATCATTTTGATATCATTTTGAAATCTCGCCGTTGTAGAGTTAATATTAGTATTGTAGACGACGACATTAGGTGGACTTAGGCACGTCTTAATCCATAATATCTTTCATGTTTCTTACGTATCTTTTGCAGAGAATAACCATGAAAAATTAGGTTTGTAAAAGTAGGTTGCGGAGTTAACGTCGTAAAAAAACAGGTTTATTATCTAAGTAAAACATATTAATAAAGATTTCGCATTGCAAGTCCTTATCGTCTTCAAGTGTAAATTTCAATTTCCGTGCGGCTCGTGTTTACGTTGAATTGTGGTGGTTGAACCTTTGATTAACTTTAATGGAAAATTATTTCATATCGTTATACCTTGCGAATTTCAGGACTTTATATAGCCTATTAACAGTTAAATAGTTAAAACACCGGTATAGTCTATGTATTTTCAGTTTCGTCAGATTTAATATCACTGGTTTCGGGCCTTGAAGATAAAACCATCAATGCCCTTACCTAAAGGCGAGTGAAACCCTTTAGTTATTTTGAAGTAACTAGCTTACATTAACGTTAACATTAACACCAAGAGTTTTTATATACTTTAAGTAAAGTAGTAAAGGGGTAGGGGACTTAAGGATATGAAACGAAATCGTTTATATAACAGTTTAAATTACCGTTATACTTAGTAACGATAGTTATTTACTTGGGTTAAAGCTAACTTTAGCTTTGACAGTATCGTAACTATTGATCTTATTAGCTATAGTGCTTTTCCTTCGTAGTGTTAAATATTACGAATAGCCTTTTATCAAGTACTTTACCACCCTAGTATTTATTATAATACTTTAAAACGTGTAATCCGCGTAAGGATCGCGAAGGTTGAAGGTGCATATAAATTAGGGGTATTGTTAAGGCAAAGGTAAGGTTCTTTACTTCCCAAGCGGTATAGAAAAGCATATTCGACTAATTATTAGGCCGCCGTACTAGGAGTAATATCCTCGTGTCATTTAATTTGCTTCAAAGCGTTTATGACTTTATTCAAACTCTCGTTTTTAATGTCTGCAACTTGATTTAAGTAATCTTTTTCCGAAATAATAAGGTACTAGACGTGGTACGTTGTTTTCCTATTATTATGCTCGGACGAGAAGTATTGAGTAAACCAATAGCTAGCCTTACTATAAATTTTACGTCTCTTACTATTACTACGAATATAGTGCTTACGGTCAATAGGTTCGGTTAAATCTTTTTAACGCTAACGTAAGTGTTACCTTTAGTTTGTAGCCTAGGTCGAAGAGCCTAACCTTAGGCGTTATAGGCGCCCGTACTTGTGGTCGACGTAATGAACTACCGTAAAATCTTGTTTACTTACATTGAGGAAGTTGCCGGCTTAGAAATATATACCGAACGAGTTTGGTATACGTGCTATTATGGTGGTAATCGAGGAAAGTAACTGGTTGAAGAAGCCTTTATAGGTAATATTTGGGCATTATAAAGCGTAATGGAACTCGTTAACACTGGTAACTGCCGCCCGTACCTACTTGCGAAACGTGGCTTCGCTAGCGTGAGCCTTCTAATTGCTTTTTAACATATCATCAGTTTGTTAAGTATTTGAATAAAAATATTTATTGGTCATTTTTCCTCTTTTTTCTTTTCTATTATTATAGTTTAACGCTTGGTGGCTAAGTTTTTATGGTGTTATGTGAGGTAGACGTCTTATTCGAAGTGGCCTTTTATATCATCGTAAATCTCACGAAATGTGGTGGCGCTTGTCTAAAAGGTTAATTAGTAGTCTTTAGCGTAACTTTTAATGATTTCAGGGAATATTAAATGAAAACCAGAAGGTGGTACTTCTATCTACTTATAAATATTTAGTTAAGATATTATTTTGGTATCGAAAATGTTGTAGGCTTTCCCGTTATACTTTTTTGTATCATCCTAGATTTTGGTAGAATCCGTTATAAGTTTGTAATTAATATTAATTATCTTAACAGGTTTTAAGAAAAAGTCGCGATAGTTATTATAACTTTAAGTGATGTTTCTTAGTAATTTAAGCCTCAAAGCTTTCGAAACATTGTGAGACAGGTAATTGCTGGTCGCATGTGTCGAGGGGTAAAGTTTAGTAATAGAACCTGGAGTAGGCTCACGCGCGTAGGCAAATCTAAAGGAACAAAATTTTTCAGGGTCTTGGTAATTAAATTGTTAAGGAAAGATAGGTACTTCAAGTTTTTGGAAAGCTTAACGATCTTATTTAATTAACTAATGTAAAGCGCTAAAGTCAATGCCTTTGACCGCGGTAAAGGCCGCTGCCTTACGTTTTCTGTCGCCATTAAAGGCGTACTTCGCGTTGTCACGTAGTGATATTAAACTGCCGAATAGATTAATATGTTCCTTATAGCTAACGCATAAAAAGGCTTTACTCAGCTAAAGCTAGGTTAGGGATCCTTTAAAACGTATATATTGGCATTGGGATCCTTTAACGCCTTTCCCTTTTCCTTAAAAGTTTTAAGGATTATGGTTTTAAAGGAGTTTTTAAAGTTTAGTTAGGTCTATAAGTCTTTATATTAACTTCGTAATACCCTTTAATGGTATATAGACTCCTTAGGGTTTGAGTTTTGCCTTAACTCTTAGTTTAGCCTCTTTTTAAACTAACTTTCATATGTTAATAGTTTAATCGCTGAAAAGTCTACGAAAATTATTAAAGGCGTGGTCAAGGTCATTAATATTACTATTCTCGTTGATATAGTAGCCGACAAAGTTAGTAAGGTGTGTTTCTGTTGATTTTTCGTTAAGATTTAACGCCTAAAGATTTTCGTCGTAAAACTTGGTAAAGGAAGTTTCGAAGGCGTTAATTCCCTTTTAAATCTCAAGGGTAGGTACCATTTTAAGGTTTACAGCGATAGAGGACTTGGTTAGACGTATAGGACAAGGGACTTAGTGATTTTTAAGAGTAGAGACTTGGTATTTTTGGCGTAAAGTTTCGTAGGAACTTGGTGATTTAGTGTGGAGTTTCGTGATATGGCTTTTTCGGCGTGACTTGGAGATTCTTGGTATTTTCGCTTAGGGTAGCGAACTTGACGATTAAAGTGACGTGGGGAGTAAAAGAAGTAAAGTAAAGGCAAAAGTTTGGTGTAAAAGGTAAGGTCGAAGGTCGTTATTGGTGGTACAGGTTATAGGTGAAAAGCGAAGGTTGTATGTTGTATGGTGTAGAGACTTCGTCGTTTTTGTTGTAGTAGCACCCATAGTAATACTAACTTAAACGTTTGCCAATTTTCCGGACTTTGAGACTTTTAGCGGTTAATCTCAAAGCTTCTCTTTAAGAACAATTAATAAAGATTTCTTAATGTTTTCGATGGCGATACCATCGCTTACTCCCAGGTTGCCGTTATAATACTAATATAACCCAGAAGTTTTCTCTGTTTTCCTGCCGTTGTGAGTCTAACACAGTACTAATAGAGACCCTTGGTAAGAATCTTTTCTTTACTCTAGCCGTTGTAGCTATAAAGCGTAACCGGAAAGTAGCTTCTTCTTTTACTTAGCTTATCTATACTTAATCTAGTAGCCAAACACTGATTCGTGCTGGTAGGCCATAGACATTGCAACGTTGTTGATTCGATTAGTCGAAGTAATTGTAGTATTGCGTGTTCGGATGGTAGATGTATTGTTCTAGGTTTGGCAGACCGTTAGCCGATCTGCACTGTAATTTGTATGGCCAATAGCTTGTCTCATGCCCTAGAGTGAAGTAAAGCGTACTGCACTCGACTTACACCCAATGCGGTAAGTCTCCGCAAAGCAATACACTTGCAATACAGTCAACTTTACTGTAAATAAAGTTGAGCTACTGTACTGCATGTAATATTATTCCAACAGATCATATATTATTATTCTATTCGATAAGGAATAAAGACGATATTTTTTTCCCAATAGCATTCACTTGCAGCGCAGTAAAGTCAACTATACTTACAGTTAGTTGATTGTTTTTCCCCAATAGCATTCACTTGCAGCACAGTAAAGTCAACTATACTTACAGTTAGTTGATTGTACTGATTGTATATTGACTTTAGTTTGTAGTATTTGACTGTATTGACTGCAAGTCAAGTGCAGTAGGTGCTCACTTTAAAGTAAGACACGAGCTAAAGTAGTTGGCCATACAAATTAGCGTGTAAACGGTTAGTAGTTTGCCATACTAAGGAGAAACCCTATTTCTACCAATTTTAATACAGCATTAATTACTTCGACCATAGAGATTTGAATCGATTATGTTGTAACGAAAAAGGCCTAACGATACTAATTAGTGTTTATTTGGATAATCATAGATAAGCTAAGTTGGAGAAAAAGTTAATTTCTGGTTACTTTTTGCAATTGCACGAGGTTGGGGGATCGATTTTGTGAAGAACCCCTTTCATTACACCTATTGTTTTTAGGGAGTAAGGAGGAAGATATTTCAAGTACACCTATTGTTTACAGGGGCTTGAAAAGTGAAAAAGGTAACGTTATTACTGAGAACACCAAGAAATACTTATTGGAATAGTTTTGAACGCGTTGAGATTGACTGCTTGAAAGTCTTAAAGATCTCCAAGTTAGTAAAAGAATAAATTAATAATATTACGGGTATTATTACTATAAATTTCAAATAGCAAAAGCGTCTAAATTGTACAACCTCTCATTGCAAATACTCACTTTAAAATCTTGTATCTTGTATCAAATTCCATGGCATGAGTGCACGGACAACCTTTTTCATTATGGTAGGGGGCCTCCACTATAAACCCTAACAGTGTCTACTTCCGAGAAATTTTTTCAGGTTCAGCCGCTCTTAACACCATTACTTTACATGCATCCTTTTCCACGAAAACATCTTTAATCGGCTTTATTACCACTTGACTATTTTTCGGAGACCCCCTTTTGATAATAAGAATCGTTGTTGGTCCAGCGTACCGCCCGCATAGCGGAACATATAGAAAACAGCTCTCACAACCAGCGATTCCGTCCCTCATGACTTGTGCTAACGTAGCCCTTAAAACTTAAAATTACACACTGTAAGTTTGATTTCTTTCACTATTTAAGGTCTAGACTTTTATTATGAGAGCTCGCACTTAACGGCTTTATTTATTAATTTATTTATTTATTTCGGAGCCATCACCACTTACACTGGCGCCCTACTTGCTTAGCGGGGCCTCTAAATTTAAACTTGTACTGCAACTGCAATACAAGTTTAATTTTTTTTAATCTTCAAGGTCTTAAATGAAGACCTTCATTATAAGCGCTCGCACTTGACGGCTTTATTTTTTTATTTTTATTTAAGCCATCGCCATCTCTACCGATACACCGTACGCTTAGTAGAGACTTCGATTTTCTTTTCCCTTAAGCTATCCATAAAAGAATTTCGTCGGCACACCATCCGCTTAGTGGTTTATTCTCTCTACGACATTTTTACACTTCTTGATCCTACGGTCCGTGGAAAAAAAGTGGCTCGAGTTGGCTTATTCGAAGTCTATTCCTAAGTTTTAAAGTATATCTTCCCCAAAGCCACGGGCTTTCACCCAAGATATATGTGTTTTATAGGAACTTTAATCTTTTGAGACCGCTGTCAAATACTTCATACGAGTAGGCGTCGAGCGGTGACTGAAATGGCCGTATAATACGGTCCGGCTAAGGCTATAATGTCCACGCTTATTATTACGGGTCTTTAAGCTGTGGGGTTACCTTAAGGCCTTAATTAAAAAGCTGGCACAAGGTTCCACTCTATAAAGGTTTCCTTTTTGTCTATGTGCTTTTTCTTTATTTGAATAAAGGTTATGACATTAGATTTTTCTTCATAAGTATATTCGGCTGAAATTCTTTTCCGATATACCTAGCAGTGTGTACCCTCCTTTCCGTGGCACGTAGACAAACTTATTAAAATATAGCTTATATTTATAATCCCTGTAAGTTCTTACCGTATAATAAGGACCAATATGATCAATTATAAGATTCCTATAGTATTCAATACATACGTACAACACATTACCCGAAAATTGGCCATAAGTATATAGGATTAGGTTTTAAAGCTTATGAATTTGTTTAGCTGGAGACGCTTTTAATGATTTATTCAATGGATTTCACGGTATAGTTTGAAATCAATAGGAATTCTCGAATAGGTTGGTTGTTGTAGGTAGAAATACTTGGGTTACGAGCCTTCCCGCTGACAAATGTATGTATTTCACAATAGCGAGGGTCATACTGAACTAGGTATATGGTGGGTACTGTCCGGCAATAGTAAATAAATAAAAAATTCCAGCTTTAACTGCAAAATTACGGACCAATTGTAGCTTACACCACTCTTTCTCCCCTTATACCCTTTAATATTAGTTTTAAAAGCTTTGAAATATAGTGGAATTTATGCCGTTGCCAAACATGCGAGTAAAGAAACAATGAAGGTGCTCGGCATCATTTTTGTAAAGTATTACGATAAAAAACTTTGGTTTAAAGATGCCGATAAAGACTGCACTCCTCAACACCTAACTATTTACGTCGGATACTTTATTTTGGATGCATATTATGACGATTAAGATTTTGGCATCGATGCTTTTTGCGATTATGCTGAGATTTTTATGGATTAGAGTATAGATATGTTTTAAATAAGACAAAGAGATTGATGAAAGTTAAGCGAATGGCTAATCAACATAAATATAAGATTTTACTATTAATAAGAGTAGGAAAGAACTTTTACCTGGCGAATATACTATACGAATACGCCACGGATCTTTATTAGATACAAAAAGATGAGGGTAAGGGTATTCTTGGTGATAATATCCCTTAACGTTCTTCAATATATTTCTAAAGTCACGCCTAAGCCTAGATGAGTTCCTCCGACCCTTTTCCCTAGAACCCTTAATGGGCTATTATTACTGACCGAGAGATATCAATTAACGTACGCGTGGTAAGCGCTCCAATTTATTAGTTAATTGAGTACAAATCTCGATGTACGTCTTACTACTTAAAATAGTATTAGTAAGTCTCTCACAAAAAAACTTAAATTTCCTTCACTCAGGCTCCTCAACAAGTTCAATTTTAGCAGGCAAATCAAGTCCAAACTTGCTTTATACGCGAGCTTATTTTGGATACAACCACTTGTTTTGTTTTTTTAAACTTGACTAGAGGTAATTATCTTGTTTTCTAATACTATCACCTTTCTCAACACCTTCCCTAGCATTGGTCAACGAATTCAAAGGGTTCCTACAACCAATATATGATTTCTCCACCTCAATATATCATTATGTTAGATACGGTCTGCATGGTAATCGCCTCGATTGTCAAGATTTGGGGAGGAAAGAATAAGTATAACAGTAAGTTGTAAAACCTCTTTGATGTTAAGTTGCGCCCTTTTCTTAACATTTGCCGCCAGATAAGGGTTGAATTACCAGGATTTCACTCTTTATTTTTTATCATCTTCCCCGGTTAAGTCTAGGATTACTATCTTCAATAATTAACGAATTGCTTTTCCTTTTGATAGTTCTACAATAGTTTTTAAGATTACTTCTAATACGATGACAATCTTGCCTAATACTATAATACTATATAAACAATGATATTACTAAGTAGTTCTACCTACTAAATTATGAAAAAGGGTCGGAAAGTAAGATATCTTTCCTCAATCAGATACTTAATAGGCTGATGCTTTACTATTATATAATGGGAAATGTGAAAGCTGGCGGAAGCACATTTCGATAACAAGTTTAGTATACTATCACGAGCCACAAGAATTATCGAATACACCGTACAATACATTGACGCCACTTGTGAAAGGTTTTTTTTTTTTTTTTTTTTGCTAATTACAGTCCTCGTTTATGATCGTGATGGCATAGGTACCAAACTTGACTTATATGTACTCCCAAACTTAAAGATTTAGCGACAACAACGAAACCCCTTTCACGCGTACAACATCGATCGTAAATACGGCAAACCTAACCATTAAGATTAATAAAAAGCTCGAACCTAAAGCCGTAACTAACTTGTTACATATGGAGGAAGATATTTAAGCTAGCTAAACAAGTATATCCCAAACATCTTCGACCTTACATCAACTTTCATGGCATGGATGCACGGACCACCTTGTTAAGGAAGGTAGGGGCCCTGCACTGTGAACTCGAACAGTACCCACTGCCGAAAAAAAATCAGGTTTAGCTGCTCTCATTACCAATACTTTACATGCATCATATCCACCACAACATCACTAATCGGCTCTATTACCCCTTGAATCTTTCCAAGCAACGAATTTTTAGCCATGAAGATCGTCGTTGGCCCGGTAAACCGCTCGCGCAACGGTGCATCCAGAGAACAGCCTTTACAACCAACGATTCCATCCCTCATTACTTAAGCCAACGTAGTCCTTCATATTTAAAATTCTACTACAATATAAGTTAAATTCTCTTTACGCTTTAAGGTCTCAAGTAATGACCTTTATTATAATTGCTTATACTTGACGGTTCTAATTATCTATTTATTTATTTTTACGCTCCCGTCATCTATACCAATACCCTGCCCACTAAATAGGGCCTTTGACTTTATTTTGATAAAGTTTCTTTAGATATCCACAAAATACTGCTCAAGATACTCCTCCCGCTTGATGGTATAATTTATTTTACGGTTCTCTTACACTTTACACGTTTGTAGCCTGTAACAAAAAGTTAACTGGATGAACGAGTTGTAAAGTATATCTACCTCATCGCCATGAGTTCTCCCCCAAGATATATTTTTATAAGACCTTCAATGTCTCACAACTTTCAAATCTTTGATATGAGTAAGAGTTGACTGGGGACTGAAAAAGCCGCATAACACAACCTGGCTAAAACTACATTTTTAACGTCTTTACAGGTCTCCTAACTAAAGAGTACGTGGAAGCTTTGATTGGATGGTTAATTTAAGGTGCAGCTTACTGTTGACGAATTTACTTACCAATCAATTTAATCGGCAAAAACTTTATTTTATTTATATTACAGGTGTATTAGATTTTGAACTTGTTTTTGATACACTCAATAGTAAATCATCTTGTAACAACTACATAAACAAATGAAATACAAATACTATCCACATTTCTTTAATGGATAAAACTTATTGATAAATCAGGGGCACATGCTAAATATAAAGCCCCTTATATAGGCATTCAACAACTATATAGAATATAAAGTTCCGAAATTGACCACAAATATGGAGGATACATTCTCATTTCATATACTTGTATTATCAGGATTAGGGTGGTTGGTTCAACAGTTTGGAGAGTATAACTTGAAAACGCGGAATTGAATAGAGTGGTGGTTATATAAAGTAAGGATATCAGGCTACGAGCCTTCTCACTAACATATATAACTTATCATTAGCGAAGGTCCTACCCTACTTCCTATGTAGTGGGCTTCAACCAGTGATAGTGAATAATGAAAAATATTATATCACGAATAATAAAAAGTGTTGCATTTACGGTAAATAAGGCTGTAATTAATACGGTACACTGGTTCCAAAAAAACGGTAATGAGAGCGGGTAATGGACTACATATAATTCCTCACCACCTTTAATTGCGAATATATTAGACGTATTGGAAACTTTATAGTTAAGGAGGTTAAAGATTGGAAGAATAAGTCTAAAACTATTGATTGGCACAAAGATACTGCCAACGGTTCTGAAGTAACGTAATAACTTGTGGAACACGCCTTTTCATATTATTTAATAGGTAAAGACCATTAACGCCATTACGAAGTCAAATAATCTAGTACTACGTATTGATTTACTATTCGTGATACGTACGCGAAGTGGGTCTTTCAAGGTATTATACCAGATACTGTGAGAGCACGGTATTTTATAGAAGACTATTTGTAATACGCGACTTTGAAAAGATATATTAATATTGTTACGTAATTTGGTCATACAGATGCTGTTAAGGTCAAATTTGGCTTTGTTTTAGGTAAATAGCTTGTTTATTATAATTAACGACTGTTATTATTTTTGTTGTTTATATTATCGTTCACATCATAGAAAGTCCTGACTAGTACATGATTTGCTTTAAAAATATAAAGAATTTAAGCATTTACTTTGATGTTTAGACTGATAAGCTGGTTAAAGTTTAGGCCGATTAAAGGTTTCCATTTAATTTGAAAGAGGCTCACTTATGAATTTTCTTCGAAGAGATAGAGATAGGAGTATTAAATATAACGGAGTTAGAATTTCGTTCATGATTTCCCCGTATCAATCATACGGTGACTAACAGTCTGTATAAAGTTTCAAAGGCGGCTACTTAGGAAAAAAGGGATTAGTTAGCATTAAATGTAACTCCATTTGTTTGTAATTCTTTACAAATATACTTCTAGACCCCCCTAAAGTTCATGTTCACGTTGAAAAAAAACTTTAAGGATTTTTTTAACGTGTTTGACCTGGATAGAAAACCGGTACTTTATATTGTTAACTTTACTATGGCGTTTTACGGCGTTCAATTCCAGAAACTAATTATGTTAAAGGAAATGTGAAAGGTATTACGTCCTTTAAAAATTCAATTGTATTTGGGATTTCCGAATATATTAGTTTACGATACCCATATCAACTTTGTCGCAATAAAGTCATAAGCTTCAATAAAGTTAATGTTGATTTGATATAATGAGGCTTTCGTTAAGACCTATGATGGTATTGGTAAAATTGAAAATATACATACTCTTTTCAACAAGACTTACGATATCTTCACGTTAGAAACTACAAGTTTTACAAATTTAATGGTACGGTTTTACATGAACATGAAGGGCTTCAGAAATACAATTAGTCCTAATGGCTTTGTATCAACACTGTTGGAATTGGGAGCCTACCTATGTATAACAACTAAATCGTACCTATCGTTATATAACCCAAACCATGTTGCGAAATATAGTAAAACCTTCAAAGAATTGAAAGACGAATAGACACGCTATCAGATTAACAATTTCTTTCATATCAGCAACGGATTATTAACAACAAATATGTTGTTATCTTTCGAAAATAGAATCTTTATCTGGCAAAAACCAGGTAAATTAGATGAATTTTATAAGATATAAAGTATTGTTAACCTAAATATAGTAGTTAGAACCGTTAATGACTTTGTTACTTTTCATATTATATAGGTAATATAGTATAAAAGACCCCTTAAGTATTATGAAAATCCCTACGTAGAAAACCCCCAGACCGAACGGATTAATTCATATGATCCTTTCAAGCCGATCGTTAATAAGTCGATAGAACGTCAACGGTGTAAAAATCTATCAAAAATGAGGATATATAGTGGAAGATAGGATGGTAACGAGGGTTATAAATTTGGAAGGGCATATACAACGACATAAATATCTTCCAAAAAAAAAAAGCCTAGATATAAACTTGCCCTTATGTTACGTGTGAAAGGTATTATCAACACACCTGGCAAAATTTTAAGGAAAACAATCTAGTAAAGATTAACGATCTTTATATATAATGGTTTTTTCTTCTTCATTTTTACCGTTGATGTGACTTAAAGGCTAAAATATTTTAATCATTAAATCAAGGATAATTTACGAGGTTATAACCAAAACCATGGTCTGATAGTACGAAAAGTTACGGTTAATTGCCTGAGGATATAGTAATAATAGTAAGGATTAAATCATCACTTTATCCACTACATTTTCAAAGATTAATTAACGTTTAATTATCGTAATTGCTGTTAGGATGATTGTTAGAGTAAACGGTGAGTTTGAACTTAATAGCTGTAATAAAAAGTAAGCGTATACGCAATCCTCCACTGAATTACACCGAATTATACTATCAAAACGATTAAAAAGCTAAGTTACAAGTTTCCGACCGGAAAGGTAATACATTACAATAAATCCCTATACAGACTAGCCAAAACAGTTATTTATTAGTTTCTAATTGATCAAACGTACTTTATAAATTAAGTTGGCTTAAAAATTTGATGTTAAACCCTGATTACAGTTGAAATGAGGTCTTTGAGTGGGGTAATGGAGGGGTAGAGAGTTTTATTTGCATTGTTGTTTCTAGTTCAACTAATCCCTACGGGTACCCCTTTATCCTCCAGACATCTCTCCCATGACTACAGGTAGCCATTTCCTTAGTATAAGTTATGCTTGGTATGCACATCAATCCTCCATGCTACCTACTCATTTGTATTAATCACATAAGGAAAAAACATTAGTATTGTAGGTATGTGAACTGACGATACGATTTTTATTGGCAATCTAAGGTTTCTAACGATGGAATCACAATTTATCGAAAGGTTAGAGTTTTGAAAGTATAAACCAATTAAAACGTTGTTGGGAAATACGTAATTAAACTTTGATAAATCTTTCATTCTCATCCATAATATTGAGACAGGCGACGATATATGTAAAATATATATAAACTTACGTTTAAAATAGAAAATTAAGAGTTCAAGGACGATTAATAAAGCCAACGAAACAAGATCATAACGACACCTGGAGCGAAACGCTCGTACGGCCTATAATATCGCATTATACCAACCCAAGGTATTGATTGACCTGTCAATTTCTATGTAACCATGGCATTCACAAAATAAGGATTTCAACAGGTTGAACAAAAAGAATTAGTAGTAAATGAACAATTGAAAAAATGTATCAATATGGTTTCAGTAAACATAACAACGACGAAATTAATAGTTTTTGCGGAAGACTTCTTTACAAACAATACTAACCTTATATTGTAAATTAGATTTTTCATAGTACTCGTCAACGTAAACAAGTCTACTAGGTAGTTTATGGTTACCAATAACCTCGTACATTGGGTATCTGTCAAATGAAAACGTATAACACCGAACGTATTGACCTTAAAGGTTTACGACGTAATAGCATACTTCGATATCTGCGTGGTAATTGAATATACATTAACTATTATTACTAAATAGCTAAGATTACCTCCGATACCTGTATTTATATATAAAAACTTCCAAAGCTTTTACAAATGCTTACTAAAGTTGGATACAACCCATTGAAAAACGTTTCATAAAAGATATGATAGCTTGAATAGAAGCATAAGGAGCATGGAAAATTGATAAATTTAAGTAGATCAACGGCAGAACTAAGTTCCCTCCCTCCATAACCAAAGCACCCAGCACAATATCCTAGAAAGGTTTGTTAATAGTAATACACTAACTGTACGAATCTAAGGTTATATGAACTTCCCTATAAATAACGATGAGAAATATGGATACCTTAGAAAATTCGAAAATTGCTAGGGTAAAGATCATGATAGTCATGGTAGCGGTGACAGATGGAGCTATTGGCAGAAGATACGTAATTAGTGGAATGCGAAATACACGTAAGTTTGTGGCGAAAGACCTGTATACGGAATTTACGAACAAAAGGGTTGGAGATATGGAGTAGGGGAGGGTAATTAATATTATTTTTGATATAAATTGACTAGAATTGACAGGGATTTGGCTGATAGATTGAAAAGAGATCTCAGGGGTTACCACTAATTGGTGGTTAGCTACACTGGTATGCAAGCACATAACAAAAAGCCGCTAGTGTTGAAATTGTATTTAATTGCAGTACAGTCAAGTCAATTATACTTACATATAGTTAGTTGATGGTACTGACTGAAAACTGACTGTAGTTTGTGGGATTTGACTGCATTGACTGCAAGTCAAGTGTAGTAGGTGCCCACTTCAAAGTGGGTTACGGGCCAAAGCCGTTGGCTATACAAATTAGCGTGCAGACCAGCTAGCAGTCTTCCAAACTTAGAAGGGACCCCATCTCCACCAATTTCAATGCAGCACCAGTCACTTCGACCACAGTGATTTGAATTATCTACGTTGAAAAGATGAAAGCCTGCCTACAATAGTTGTACATAAATAATAAAGTTAGGTCCTGTCTACTACATATAAGCTTCGTGAGTTGATCGAAGATACATTTCGCACAGCTTCATAACAATTTTGGTATTTTAATAAGATAATTTCCTGTAGGATACTAGAGTTTCCTTGGGTTTAGAAGGCGCCATACCAAGCTATCCCCACTGAGTTTTGACTTATATATATCAATAGACTTTTTGTTTGTATTTGAATTTGACTTTTTTATGTTTACGTCATATATAGTATAGTTTATTAATGTTTTTGGGGTTTGTATAGTAGGCTTATTAAGGTTTGTATAATTTTACTATTCAGGGTTTTACGAGCTTACTATGAAGTTTTAAATAGGTTTATTATTGAAGTTTAAATAGATTTATCATCATAATACATGTGATTTTATTATTCAGATTTACATTTCTTTCTAATAGAAGTTTACAAGCGTTTTATATTGTGATCTGTACAAGTTCACTATTTCAATTTTAAGAGGTTTAATCTGTAGATTTGTACAGGTTTATAATTAGGTTTATCATCATGATATATATGAGATTAATATCAAGATTGAAATAGATTCACTTTAAAAGTTCATATGAGCTTATTATTAACGCTAACAATGGGTTTGATCCAATTTTGTATAAGTTCGTTATTAAAGTTTCAATAGGTTTATTATTGTATCTAATATGACTTTATTATTTAGTCTACCAAGGGTAAATTTGCTACATTACGGGTATTCCTATAGGCCACCTGCTGAACTCTATTCAATTTACATATGTATGTATTCAAATGAAGTAAAAGCGAGTAAAATCCAATAGGGTTAGTTAAATTTAATTCATAGTAGCCTAGAGGTTACCAAATAGAGATACCTAAATGTACCAAATGAATTTATTTGTGACAACTTCTAATCTCTTCGTTATTTCTCTTTAATATTGGTTTTCTTCCCCTATGTGAACGAAAGCACAACCTCTCACACAATAGGGAACAAATCTTTAATTTCAAAGAACCGAGATAAAGCAATTGCTTAAGGAGGTGGAATACTATTTATAATTCTCGATGAAGAGATATGAAGAGGAGAATTTTTTGTTATGGATATTCTATACAGCTAGTAAAATGGGTATATTATAAATTAGTTATATAATTAGTTCTGTAACATAGATATGGGAAGTAATATCGCTGGAGTACTTTAAGAGCGTGGTAATCGTTAGGGTTAAGTCCCTGACAACACTGAGAATAGGTACCAGTTGATGATATTACCCCCAGTTTATGTGTTATCAGAGCCGGCATTTTTACCATAAATTTTTAAATAGAAGCGTCGGAGTGTTTTTCGTTAATATATATGTATAATAGTAACGCAAATATATTTCCCTATAAATAACTCTTTGTATTCTACTTTAAACTTTACAAATTTTACACTTAATAATAATTTTTTCATGAATAAACATTTTGATTATCCTCTTTATTTTCGGTTGCCTACATTTTAGTCTCCTTTCTTTTAGCAATTGTCAATAGTTTCCCGGTCTTCATTAACAATTTGTCAGCTAATCTCCGAAACCATGGCTAGATAACCGAAAACATAATTGTAAAAGTATTTAATATGTTTTGGAGTGATTTAGTACTTATGAACGAGTTACTGCTACTTTCATTTTAACTTTATAAACAACTAGCTTCTCCAAACTCATAAGCGAACATATTTTGGGTTCTTTTCTCATACAAGAACAAATGGATATTTATTTTATATGCACTATATTAGGAAGAATATTTCTCTAAATAGTTCATTATCTATTAAAAAATCGTTCAAGATGAGTTAGTATTATCAATACTACGTTTTTAAGCCTTTTATTAGCCAATATATCAGGCATATTTTTTTCATTTGAATTTAACGGCCTAAATAAACAATTTTATTCCGGAATTATCATAGGTTTACCGAAATTTCGACTTATTGATTTTGATAAAAGTTATATTCCGAACCATTCATATACTTATTAACTAATAGGTAAAGATTGAAACGGTTTGACTAACCGTCAATCAAAGAGTTTTTTGTGGAAGGCGCAATATTTATAGTAAATTGAAAATGAATTATGGCGTTGCGTTACCTGTTAACCCCGTTGCCGGTAGCCGTCGAGGAGTCATGTTGGCACAGAGGTTCTGGAGAGCAACTCATTTTTTTTGTTGTATTTTTAAATAACTATTAAGAGGTTAAAGCACTGGTAAAACGTTAGTTTAGAGAAATTCGAGGAGTTTTCGAAAGTTGTTCGCGATTTCGGTAATCAGTTCTATATTCTTGTGGAAATTTTTATTAAGCTCACTGAATATTCAAATATAGACGTATATAATAACGAGGATAATAAAAGTAGATTGTAATCAGCTATTAGATTTGGTTAAAATAACGTCATTTTAATAAAGTATTACGGATTGGAGTCTAAGCTAGTAATTGTCAGAGATCTAGCACTAGAGATTACTATACTCTTAAGCATACTCCTAGGCCGCTCCTGAGTATGTCCACGCCACATGATCAATCATGTGACCAAGCTCCTTTTTATTGCTAGCTTTATAGCAGATCCTTAGTAGGGACTTATTCTATTTATGTATCAAGGATTCTAGATAGTATTCGACCACTTTGAACGATAGCTTTGACTGAGTTCCTTTATATATAATCTCTAATTTATTTCTTCAACAGTGTCCTATTTGTTTTAAAGCAGTTTTAACCTAGCTCTATGTCTTTTGATAACCCACGCTTCAACCTTTAATCTTCAAATCAATTGCTTAGAGTGCGTATTGAAGCCTAACTCCTAGATTTCTTAGTTGTATAATATAACGTATTAAATCTTCAATACGAATAGTTTATCGAAAACTTGCGGACTAAGCTCGTTAAACTGGATTACGCCGTTCGCGTATATACTTTATGTATGAAATAATAAAACACCAATACAGTATTAACGCTTATACATATGATTTGGTAAATTGAAGTTGTTACCAGCACATTTATAATTTAAAAATTACTATTCAAACACAGAGTAACCGTTTCCACATAATTTGTGAATAATATAGACGTGACTTTCGCACTTCTTTACGCTATAGTTTTCGTCGAATTACCTAATAAGGACGACGAAGCCTCCGACTTCTTCGATTTTGATTACGAAACTAACTGTTAGTTTGAAGACGCCAGCCGTTACAGAACTAGACATAAGCCCTTCGACTAATCGGTGAAAATTTCGTCGTTAAATTACTTTTTTATGTAAAAAAGGCCTCAATATTTCGTTGGAGAGGTATAAATAGAAATTTTATTGTCATAAAAGCATTTTTAACGCTAGTTTTGATGATTTTATAGGATAGCAAAACCGTTATAGAAATTTTTAATATTGGTGGCGACGGCTGAGGAAATTACAACCTCAATTCTTTTGAAAAAATGTTGAGCACCTACTTTTATGAGCATAACGCGTTGAAAAAAAATATTTTTCAATTTACGGGTTTGAAACAAGGTATCTTTGGACAATTTCACGTTTCATATAGCATTTGAAAAGCTTTATTAACTGAAGTCGGTAGCATATTTTAGAAATTCTTCATTCAATTCGATATTTTCGAGGGAGTTCTTGACAATACCCTCATTAATGCCATACTTCCTTTCGATATACCAGACGAGAATAGCGAATGAATCACTTGTGATTAATGTAATCATAAACGAATTTACAACTTTCGCATTTGATATGATGGTATTAACGTAATTTATATCAAATAAGTTGGCAATAGCGATGCCATTCGCGGTAGTATTAGTGGTACCGATGCGCCAGCATTTAATAGTCAGGGAAATGTTATTATAACTGACTTAAAGAACTTAAAAACTAGTATCAAATGTCGTATTAATTACTTTAATTGAATCAATGTTTTTGGATATAAATATTATAGTTTATATTTACTATAAGGCGCGGCTGGTTATAATATACGAACATTACCTTTGTATTCTTATTAACGTTCAAGCAGCTTTAACATCAAGGCTCTCACAGGTATTCAATCCATCACCTCCGTCGTTTTTATTTTTTAAAAAAAGAAAATAAGTGTATATTCTATATATTACCTTGTGTAAATATTAAAATCATTCTTATCCGACCCGATAACTGCGTCATAATTTATCAATAGTTCAAGGTTTATAGTAGATTCATGTTATAGTGCTATTATAATTGTTAACGTTCTACTAAATATATCCTATAAGATTTATAACTGTATTAGTAAAGATTTACCAGAGGAATACAGTTATAGTGTATTTCCATTTCATTTTAACGATTCAACACCGTTTTTCAACATGTCGCCGTTAATGACCCATATTCGTTTCACATATAACTTATTAAAATATCAACTTTCATAAATATCAACATCGTATTTCTACCTATATTATTTCTTGCATATAATACAATATGATTTGAATTATTCGTTAGATGAGATAAAATTAAGTAATCTACGCCACTCCAGATAATGGACTAATTTTAGGAGGAGCAGGTAATTATTGCCTATGGAAACGGTGGTTCGCATCGAAATGAAAATTATTAAAAAATATTAGTTCTAATATTTTATACATTATATTTAGACGATCCTGGAAAAATTCCAACGTTATTACGTGTTTCGTATCCGTTTCTTTCAAAGTTCATAAAAGAGTATTAACGACGAACCTAACCTGGATTATAAATAATAAGCTACAAACTATTATTAAGGAATTTATACCTTTTTTAAGAAACACCTTCATGTATAAGTTACTTCTTTATAAGTAATGCCCCGATCATAGAATTATTGTTTCACGTTATAATTTGAGTTAGTATTTGGCGGTTTCTAAGGTTCCGTTATACTATATTTTACCGGAAGAACTTCTAGTATTACGGAAAACACTAACTAAGTTATGAAATTCAAGTTATATTCGCTGAAGAATATTGATAACGGGTACGCTGTGCCCTTCGTTAAACATCCCTAAGACGACCTAAGTTTTTACGTTAACTACAGACTCTTAAACGTCAGAACAAAAACAAACCAATACCGATTCCCATTCATTATAAAATGTTCATCAACATTTCACGGGCCACATGGTTTTCCAAATTCGAGATTAAACACGCTTTTACACACTCCGTATTAAGGAAGGTGATAAGTGGAAAACCGCGTTTCGCCCCAGTCTCGAACTTTTCGAATACCTAATTCCTCATTTCGACCTTTCCAACGCACCGGACACCTTTCAACGGCATATAAATAACTTGTGACGCCCGTATTTCAAATATTTTCTGTTCTCTTTACCTCAAAGATGTATTAATATCTTGGGACAGTATTTTTGAAAGCCATAATACCAAAGTGAAATAGTTATCAAACGATTTGAACACCGATAAAATTCACTTTAACATCTACAAATACTACTTTATAGTTTTGAAAATCAAACATTTTTATGAATAGACTAAGACAGAGCTGTTGCTTAAAGTGGTCGGATACTGTCTATAATTCTTGATGAAGATAAGGAAGAAAAAACGCCTACTTAGGAGCTACTATAGGCTACAAAAAAGGGGTGGCCCATTCAAGGAACAGGTGTATAGATATATCACCAAACTGCTTTAAAGTATCGTAGGAATATGATAACCGCCAAAAATAGATTTCTGGTAACCAATAACTCAGGTATCAGCTTGCGATATTATCTTCAGCGTACCCCAGTCCCCGTAAGCCCCTCTCTTCCCCCCCCCTTTTTTTTCATTTATGTATATAAACCTGTCAGCTATCTTAAATAACGTGGGTTAAGCTACCTACGAAATTTACTCAACACACGAGGTTTAAATTGCCTACTATATCCACAAACGATATTAAATAACATATATTAACCTTTGACTGTTGCCGTTTAACCCACATGAGTCAACTTACCTATTACATCTACTAATCAATTGAAACAACCAGAGTTAACCCATTGATTACTTTCACTTAACCTACACAATTTAAATTATCCACTGTTATTACTAAATAACAAAGGTTAATTTATACACTACTACCCCAAAATGAAAACTGTAAAATAGAAAAATTGAAACAACTCGGTAACTGGTGAAAAATACAACTAAGTTAAACCTGTTAGCCGGCTTGGTAGAAAGTCCTGTCGTTATCTTTGGCCTAGTCATATCGGAATTCGAAAAAATTGAAAGCCGAGATGTCTTGAACGTTTGAAAGCCGCTTCCAAGGCAAGTGTACATATCCCACTAATTTCACGAAAAGCTATCATTTAAATAAATTAATAATATGGGGACGAACTCACTAAGTTATATCCCGGGTTCGCAAAATACCCCTAACATACAATTCAAGTTCGGTCCCACCATTATTAACAATAAAGTCAATAATGAGTACTTAATAGTCACGGACTTATCAGTTTAAAAGAGGGCCAAAAGCGGTTTAAATAAGTTAATCGACGTAAAATCGGGAGTATGTTTTACCCAAAACGTTTCATTAGACAACGTACGAATTGACGACATGTAGAACACGATATTTTTTTTCTAACATCAGCATAATTCCTTCGAAATCTAATCTAACTCAAAATTCAGAAAAAAAAAAAAAAAAAAAAAAAAAAACGTTATCGTCAACCCGAAACCGTTTCGAACGGAAAACTTCGTATAATTTGTTACTAAGCCATCACTAACTTGTAAGCCACTCGGTTGTTCACAATCATCCTCGAAATGTCCTACCTTTCACTGGTAAATGCGGGTATTTTGTCATTATACCCGTGGAAAACCGTTTCAAATATTTTCCTTTTAACGTCCAAATCGCTCACATAGACGAGATTTCATCAGGTACTCGTAAACAGCCTTGATATCTTCTTAAACCGGAGGAGGAGTCCAGCGTCAATAGAGAAGAAGGCTTAGAATCGGATGATGAGGAAGATAATAACGCTAACAAAAAAAAGTCGAATACCAACGAGAAGAATTAAAATTCGTGTAAATATTGAATAAACTCATAGTTTTCGCAAAATATACGTAAATGTAGGGGATATAACCAAAATAAGGATGCTCATATACTTAGGGTAGACTTTTTACAAAGAAAAGGCCACAGGGAAAGTCAATATTATAAAAAAGTTTCGTTTTAGCGACGTCTTACTTATATGCGAGAAAAACGAGAAAAAGTATACGAACGAATAGAGGATATCCGCGAATAAGGAACAGATATATAAGAGCGAGAAAGAGGTATCAATATGTGATAACGAGTCAAAAACAACGACTGTAATTGCGAAATAAAACGAGGGGTGGGTAGAAGATTGGTAAAGATAATTAAGTTCAATAAGGTAAAGGAGTTACTTACTAAATATATCTTAAAATATTTTAATGTTTATTACATCCACTTGTTTCACGCGTGTTCATTAAAAATTTGTAAAACAAAAAAGGAAAATAAACAAGACTTTCCGATCACTTTACATTCCTACTATCACTTATTAAATTGTTAATTTTCAATTCTAATTAGAAACCTAAATTCAAATTCAATAGTTTGAACGATGATATTTTGGAAGTACAGGCGTAAAGAAGTGAAAAGAATAGGTAAATAAGAAGAAAACAAACTTTTCTGGCGGATAGTGAAAAGGGAAAAGCCACGATGGCACAAAATACAAACTTCAAAAAAAATATCAACTGCCGACCGTAGGAAAAGAATTTAATCGATTTACTATAAAGAATTCTTAACGAGTGATTTAATTCGTCCGGTATCAATATTAGAAATATAAACAAAACAAATGAGGTTAATGAAATCGTCAACAAGGAATACCTATAATTTGGCGGGACAAATGGAGAAAAGTTGGTACAGGCTAAGAGATTAGTATATCCCTAAAAAGATGCTCTTTTTGTTCGGCATAAAGACCGTGAAAGTGATAGAGCTCGTTACCCACTTAATTAGGTTCGAATTAAACAACAAGCTATTTAGTCTCAAGAAGCTAAGATACTAACAAAATGAGGTAGCTTTTACTTAAAGGTTTCATGCTACAATAAAGGCAGGAAGATTTTCCGTACCAGACAAATTTAAATAAGAGGCTTACATACGTTGCGTACCGAAGGAAATTGATAAATATCGATTCGTTTACAATTATATTTCAGTTAATTGTTTTTCAATTGAATATTGATAGCTAATAAACTTTCGAGACAAAGTATTCTATATTCATTTTCAAGGCGACTTTCATGTATTTTTCTTGAGCGACGTAGCGAAAAGATATAAGTGAATCCCTATTACCCCCTATTATAATTTCAAATCGACATTTGTTATACTATATACTCAATATTTAATACTTAAAATTCCTTAACGAATAACTAGAAGTAGGTAGACCTATTATGAACTCGGAGATTCAACATTTGGTAAATGGAAACTATTGAATAACTAGAATAATGTGGAAATCAGCGAGATCGACCATTTTAATAATAAGAATGATACGAAAGCTGGCAAAAATGCCACGAAAAATAACCGAAGGAATGAAAATTAAGTAAACCAGCAATAGCGTTATTAATGAAGTACAACCATACCTGGGAAATAGATTTTCACGTTAATATAGACGATTACGATACTTTATAAAATATATTCGAATCAATGTTTAATTTCTTACGCTTTTATTATTCTAGTCGCCTCGAGGTCGGAAAAATTATCCTTACTCCTTATAAAACTATATTATTTGGAATTCACATTCATTCGTTAGATTTCGAACTGTTACGAATACAAGTTCTTTAGTTTTACAAGAATCCGTAAGTATTCGAGATGTAGGCGAAACTCAAAAACTACTTTACCACATTAAATATATTGGACGAATTCCTTTTGCTCAAACTATTGGTTACGAAATACATACCTAGCAAAGAATAGTGAACGGCGATAGTAATAACATTTTATAAAAAAAGATACCTGAAACAATTTCTATGGAAAAGGTTTAAAAATTGATATAATTTGTACTTAAATACTTGTAATAGAATAAAGGAAATACCGAGGTGTTCATTACCATATGCTAAGCCATTCATGAAAACATTTAAATAGCTCCAAACCGGTCGCTTGAAAATTATTTCGCATCAGATAAATTTGGTAAAGGAATTGATGGCGTCACTTTTTCATTGAATAGGTTATTAATATACATAAAGATTATGGACAAGTTAATGCATTACAAGAACTTTTCAGACTTCTTTTCTTAGAAACTGAACGATGCCGATGATAGATTTACCATCAGCGAAAGAAATACAGTAACTATGGTTAAATAATTGAAAAAGGAAAGGTTAGGTATAATTGAATCACCTTTGCCAACAATAATTTATGCTAACCATATGAACCTAATTTTCACTTTAACGCATCAGACAATACCTGAAATCTGAATCGTGCAATAAATGGACAAACTTAGGATATTTGACACGAGAATCGTATAGTGCTCTTGTTGAAACAAAATAATCAAAATCGCTAATGGAACGTTTATATTATCGGTAACAACTATTAAACACTTAATATCGGGCACCAGACAATCAAATATAAGATAATTACGGTAAATTGTAGGGAAATATTTACTTATAGGATTTTTAATATTGAAATATTTAAAAACGGAAATTCTCTTACACATAGAAGTGTTTAATCCGGGACGAATGATACGACTAAGCGAGATAATGGAAGTTATATATATATATAAAAAATAATTTGTAAACAAATATTATAAGGTATCTTATAAGCGGATGTGATATAATCGAAGATGTACTAGTATAAGTGAAAAGAAAAGTGAAAGGCTATTGATTATAATTTTGTATTTATAACGACGAACTGTTAAATTTAAAATTTGGTACATGATACTCTATTTTTGAAAGGAATGATAGGGTATTTTAAGCATTAAAATGAACTTATAATCTTTACGGACATTTCCCCATAACCTTAACTCTTTATAAATTCAAGGGGAATGTTATAATAACCAATACTAAATATTAATACTAAACAATGCGTTGAAACATACGAACCGTAAACTTCATTCAATAAATCTAGGTAAATTGATGTAACCTATGTATATATAATTACCCGAAAGCCATAATATATTGTGAATATGAACTCTACCGGAAATTAAATCTAAAGGGAGCCGACAACAAAACCCCTTTATACCCTATAATCGATTATTTCTTACGGTTCTCATTTTACTGGGCTACAAGTAAACTAATTAGCGAGGAGGTACGTTGGACCTGAAAACGTATCAGTAATATTTTCGGCAACCATAAAAAAATGTTACTTACATAAAGCGAAATAGGTTAAAAGTCCCGTGGTTGTAAAACTTTTTCTTACGGATAAAATAAAATGATAAATACGCCTATATATGGAGCTATATCAGAAGAATTGAATAAGGGGCTAGTAAATCTAGTTAAAAAATCTCAAGAAATGGACTTATGAACGCGAATATAGGCGATTCGAAACGTTGTTTAAAGCACTTGGCAATATTGTAATGGTGACGAGGAATAGGCTTATGAAGGTCTTTGCGTATAAACCATTATAGATTATGTTAGGCTAACCAATAAAACCGTCGGGGGCCCCTATCAAGGGGGGAGTATTAAACTAGGATCGAGAAAAATTGACGGCAACGTTCAATAAATTGCCAGCTAACGAAAAGAATTTTTGCGATAATTTATCAACGGATGCGACTATTCTCGTCAACAAATAGAGAACATGTAAATAAATCGATGAGTTGAATTCAAAACTGATCTTAATGATGATAGCGGCAAGTTTAAAGTCGGCGAATGAGTGTAGGAGGCTATATCGAAGACTATTTATATAAAGTTAAAAAGGTTCATAATTAATAAAAAAACAAATATCTAGAACTAATTCTAACATGTACATTGAAGCCACGATAAACATGACCATAGAAAGTCAATAAAATCGCATTATCTATTTCTCTATGAATTATTAATCCCACTACTAAGGGGAAAAGTAGAAAACTTCGCGTTAACTCACTAAAACCATACCTTCAAGAGACGAGGAATAAGGAGGATAAAGATCAAGATTATAAGTAAATAGCGGGATCTAACGACTTAGATAACAATGAAGGCACCTCCAATCAAAACTTATCAGAAAGAAGCAATGATATTCACCTTTAATAAAGTGCACAATGTAGTTAAAATCAAAGATGAGAAGTTAAAATTGGAGATTGTAGGATTAAAAAAGTTGAAGTTTGAAAGGTTCAAAAATTGAAAGATTGAAAAGGAAAGCTAAAAAGTCGAAAAGTTAGTAGTTGAAAGGAATAAAGGAGAAAAGAAGGTTGAAAGATGAAACTTGAAGTTGAAAGGATGAAGGAAACTTAAAATATTATTGTCGAGTGTGGTGAAAAGTTTCCTTTATTTCTTTGTTCGTTGTTCCTTTTTTTGACGTTACCTTTGTTCTTTGTTTCAATACCCCACATCACTTCACATCAGCTATTAATATAAACCTTAACTTTAGTTTGAATTCACTTTATTTTCACTTGGTTTTATATGGTTTCGAAAACGCTGCCATACATTTACTGGGGGATAAATGGTAGCATGAAAGATGAAGATAAATACTAGATATAGCTTTCACTAGGGAAATGACTACCCTAGGTTATGGGAGAGATGTCTGGAGGATAATGAGGGCTCGCGGGCACTAGTTGAACTTAAATAAAAAACAACAATGAAAATGCGCCCTCACCACAAATATTCCTCGTAAATCCTCACTTTCTCCCTTTAACCAGAATCTTTATGATTATTTGAACTAATATCTGTTAATTTTCCTTATGGTAATACTAAAAGTCCATTCTTACTCAATTGCATTACATTGGTCTTATACTATTAAAAGTATTTTAAGGCATAATTTAAAGAATCAATTATACACAAATACATCCGCATTGTGAGAGTATCAATATAAGGAACGCAATACATAGCATGTTCTGGCATATTGCGTAGCTAAGGTCAATAATATTTAACTACTACTTTTAAATTTTCAATATATCAACCTAATCTTCAAAGGGCATAGTATACATGGGTGATCTATTTGTTATGAGAATATAGGCCCGACGTTTACTTAATTCTTTTATCTTAAAGTCTAGGACTTGGTAGATATATATATATTCAGGTAAATTGATTGTGAATGTGTCTCTATTCCTTAAAATATGTACTTTTAATAGGTGCTCTATTTCTTATAGGTCTTTTTACTTAAAGGGTTTCTAATATCTATATTATGGACTTTAATGGATTTCAGATTGGAATCTATAATGAAGAAGGCATCAATATAAATAGAGATAATATACTGATAGAAATATTTGATATATACTGCTTTATTTAAACTTAACCTCTTAAATTCAAGAGTATTAATAACTATTTTGAACCTAGTTTTCTATTGTTACGAAGTTTGTTTCAATACACATAAGGAGTCTAGGAATTGGAAAACTTGGGTAACTTTGATTTAAAATCCAGGTTATTTTCTTTATAACTTTTTAACAAAGTTTCGAATAGTGTTTGAGATTTTTATTAATACTAGATTCTCACTTTTTCCGTTTAAAAAGCTCAATCGATAACGATTGAATGAATATCGCCGTTACAAGAGGCAGTTATAGTAATTAGGACCCTCCATTTGTGAGACTCTGCTATAACAGCAAAAGTTTTAGTATAATTAATATTGAAACGTTGCTCGAATATTCGTATAACTATACTAACTTTGTTCCGTTGGATTTAAACAGTAGTATCAGTCTTAACTTTGGTATCTTCTTTTACGATTGGAGTATTGCGGTTATTATCCATTTTTATAGCTTTAAGGACCTTGAATGATGGTAAGATTCATATTTCTCTGTCGATGTTCCTTTTCTAGTATTTAGTATCTAGGCCCTCTAATACTTTGTCCATAATTATTTATTTCCTGTACTTTTAGATTAAATTAAAAATTGTAAAAGATCTTCATCAATAACAGCATTAGTTGGTAAATACACAAGTAAACTATTTGCTATCCATTTGGCAGCGCAGCGTATATTCTTTATCGGATTCAAGCTTAAAACAACTATTATAGAGTTACAAGGGATACCTACGTCGAATTTCTTGGTATCTTTTTCCTTTAAATTGTATAATTTCCACATACTGTAATATCTTTTTCAATAAATGTTAGGCCAAAATTTGTAAGGATTTTTTAGTTGAGATTCCTGTTCAGTTTGGCAAAGAACCCCCAAAAATATGTTAGAGCTTAGTAATATTAGAAAACTGCCTCAAAAAAGGAATTCAGTTTCTTATATAGAATTAGTTTTTTATCCCATTAATCGTTTAGATAGCGGTATTTGGAAGATAATGATTGAACCAGGAGTAAAGATAAATTTAATATTAGGTTGGTAATTCCAATATCTTTTTACTTTGGAGCGAACGCCTTTTTAACGAATAGTATATTGGATCATGATTTTTTTATTCATCGTCAAGTTAGACATTACAAAAGCGGTTTGGAATAGGAACGATATTAATTAATGTAGCACTTTTTCGGTAACGATCCAAATTCAAATCGTTTCCAATATTATTCTGTTAAATTATTTGAAACTCCTATTGTTATCAGGGGTATATAATAAATAAAAAATTGAAAGTTGGGATGTGATTTAAACACATCTTCTTCATGAAATAAAAAAAACATTTATTACCTCCGTTGAGGATCAAAAACTTCATGGTATATCTAATACATTTGATTGTTTTATTTAATGTAAAAAACACTTTTTTTGGTCCTTGACCAAATGAAATAATTCCTTCATTATAAACTTTGAAACTGTACTTAACTTTAATAGCTTTGAGGCCATGTCGTTTTACATTTGAGATATAATTTAATTCCAGGATACTTTTCATGGCTTAGATGGACCTTTTCATTTCCGTTCTATTATATTAGAAGTTCATTCTTCAACAAGAGCTTTCGAAAGGTTTTAAAATGCACAGATCTAGTCTAAATAATTTTCTTCTTAGTTCTTTTTGGGTTCTTCAACAATTAAAGTAATTCTTTTGCTTAGTTCAAGCTATTGTACCAAATATGATATGCGAAAGGTAAATATTAAAGGGAATAGAATTAATTGTGGCGATTGAGTGGTGATGAAATTATTCCGTAGCGTGAATAATTAAGAAATCGCTGATTATTATAGCAAATATTTCCATAGTTAAAGAATCAACCAAAAAAAAGTTTTTGATCCTGATGTTTAAACTGTAATGATTTAAAAGAATTATTAAGTTTTTAATAAATTTTGGATAATAGAAACAACTGCAAAAGGTCAAGATACTGTAACCGTTACCGTAATTGAATTCTAGTAATGTTTTTATTGTGTATTATACTTTAGATTGAACTTCATTACCTTTTATTTACAATGAAAGGTTGTTTTATTCCTGTGTTTCTAATTGAAAATAACATTTCTTATTATTAAAAATATGGAAATATAATATTAAATGAGCTCTTATATTATGTCAAATTTGGAGATTATAGGTATCAAAATAATATATTGTTATATAAAAGGAAGGTTTATTAACATGATTTAATATTAAAATATGATAACTTAACATTACAAGTGCGATTTATAAAGCAGAATATTCAGCTTTTTTCATTGCCTCTAATTGGTCGTTTTTGAGAACTAATGTAGACCCTAGTTACATTCACGTCAAAAGTGGATATTTAGCATTGTAAACGAGTTATTTAACATTAAAAATGGATAATTTCAAGCGTATTTAATTGTGTAAAGCAAAGCGTCCAATTGTAAAAACTTTCCCCTGCAAGTTCTTATAACGAAACCCGATTGAATTGAATATATTGTAAGGTAGGTAAAAACATTATGAAATTTTATTATCTTTCATCGTGGGGGTACACCTTACTATTGTCAATTCAACGGCATCCGCTTGTTTTTTCGTTTTACTAAAAGACTTTTCTGGATTAAACCAAGGCCGAAAATATGTATTTAAAACCTAATAAGTTTCTGCTAAGTGATCTTTATGTAATCCGTCAATACAGTTAATTTTCAATTGACTAATTCGTCAAACTCTGTTAATCGGCTGTTTATTTAATTTCTGGAGGATAAAATCTTCTTTTTCTCCTTCTTAATAACTGTTTTCATCTTGGACTTCTGATTTCAGTTTACTCATTGTTAAAGGAACGGCTTAGCTCAATTGAATTAGTATTCGGATTATCCAAACAGAGAATTCGGGTCTAGTATAGAGTAAGAATTGAACTGAATATTCAATATCTTTAACCTAATTACCTTGATGAATAAGGCTTTTTTTTAAAAAAAAAAAAAAAAACTGGTATGAAAAAAGTGGAGGTTTAGTAGCGTGAAAATTGAAGGAAATGAATTTTTAAAGGAGTTATTAATAATGGATCGGTCTTATGCCTTGAAATATACAAATCAACTTTGAAAGGTCATCACACGGGTTCTCGTTGCTTCCGATAACTATTGAAAGGATAAGGGTAATAAAAGAAGTGATTATCCTCTGTAACCAAATTCGTAAACATAAATCTTTTGAAGTTTTGGATAAGTTACAATCGATAAAGGTAAATGAATATATAAAATCTGTGTCCATGAAAACTACGTCAATCCTCATCCTGAATATTATTTTGAAGATATGAAAATAGTTATTATTGACAGCATATCTTTCGATTTCTTTATTCTTTTTTTTTAAAAAAAGGTTAACTTCTTACACTCCTTTAACGACTGAAACTTCGGCTTTAATTGTAGCCTCCTCTATTTATCATTCAAGAAGGTGTTTTCTGGTTTTTATTTGTTTGGTGTGATTACTATTGATTTTTATTTTGGTTCCGGCTTCGGTATTTGAGGTGTTTATAAAAGTAACTCAAAGCGTTTCTGAAGATTAGTTGACACTTTATCGTATATGTTGAGAATTAAAATGAATTTTCCCTGATTTCTGTGGTTTAAATAATTCATAGCTTTGATTTTTTTCCTTTTTATCAGCAAGTTTAATTGAAATGACGGCTTGAAAGTTTTTCTCATTTCAAGCCCTACGGGCCTCGCGGGTTTCCTTTCGCCCTTATTTTAACAGAGATTTAGGGTCCAGTACCCTCGAGGTAACAAGGGTTGTTTTTTGATGAAGGAAACGAAGGGAAGATGATTTTTATGAGTGAAAAGAAGAACCTGAAGGTCTAGAGAGACCTCAAAGTTTAGAGGGATTTTAGGGGCCAGAAGGAATGATATTTCCATAAAATAGACCTGGTGGTGTAAAGAAATATTTACGTGATTTTGTGGAAATAGGCGGGGTATTTTCAAAGGTATGAGAAGTCTAGAAGAAGAAGACATTTTTATCTATAATTTTTAGTGAAAATATTACGCAAAATATAGTGAGAAAGTAGGGCATAATCTTACTAGTAATGTATGAAAGTTATTATATGAGAAATATTGTATGGACTTTTAAATTCGGGTATTCCTAGAATCAATTAAAACGATTTTAATATATAATCCAGTGTATCTACATAGAGATCTCAACCATAAAAGTTGAGACTCTGTAGTAGTTCATACTGGTACCTTGTACTAGTAAGCACTTGAACTTTCATACTGATAAATACTAAAATGCAACTGTCATCTCTATCTAGATCCTCAATATTAGTTTGTATTATGAACTTACACTAGTAAGTACTAGTTCCTCAAAGCAAGTACTAGTTCAAGGCATTTTCCCTATTTTTATCTTCTTATACCTTATTAAACTATTCTCTAATCCTCTCACAAGTGTTCCTACAAGAGCTTCGATGGATATACTTATTTTCGGAGTCTTTCTTATATTTGGTGTAGAGACTTACCAAGTACTAAATCTTTACGTATTTGTTATACGAAGTACTGACTGACCCATTGCTAAATATAGACTGTTCCAGTTGTATTTTCAATAGAGTTCAATGTGAAATATGCTTCAAAAAAATCTTTTATCATCTCTTTTGTATATTGGGTAATTTTTCTCAAGGTGGAAGAATAACATAATATTTTACCCGAACTTTCACAGCATGAAGCTAGTATCGCATATCGGAATCCAGCTGTTTGTTAAAAAATCATCGCCTATTATTACACACCGAATGATTCTATCCTCAATATTTAGGAAAAACATATCGAGGTTATAATCTATACGATAAACCACCTAAATGAAGTTTTCTTTTCTGTGCTACTTAGGTAAGAATTAATAGAATTTATTTAGAGGAAAAAGATATTGGTAAAACATAGTTAAATAATTTCGAAACCAAAGAACTTACATTACGAATCACTTCATTAATGATTGTTAATTTACTTGTATTTTGAACGAAACTAGGGAAACAAATCACGAAGTAAAAAATAAGTATATCAGTATAAGTATATAGTTGTGATTATTAAACGAAAACGGTTATAAATTCTGGTATTACACAGGAATCTTTTTGACAGAGGTAAAATGACATAATTTATACTGACGCCGGTATCTTCTACGATGTACCCGAGCATTCTGTGGAAGGAACGCGTTTTATATAATATACCAAGGAATATCAAGATGTTATGTAAATATATTATCAACTGTTTTTGAGCACGCCAAACCATTTCAATACCTTTTAAAATATAATATAGCGTTTTACGCCCGATGAAAACCTCTTACAACATACAAACATATTCCTCGCCGCTCGTAAACAAGTTACTCGTCGTGAAGAAATACGCTGGACCATTCTAGTACATTTTGTGATATATTAGGGTGTGTTACGACTGTTAGGCACCTGTTACATCTTGTTAGGGAAAGATTACTAGTAAACAGGGGGTTATTTTACAGGTTAATGCCTAAGTTAGTAATCGCTGAGGAGTTTTCCCTAAATATTACTATACTCTTGAACATGTTTCTAAGGCCCTACTAAATATTCCTATATAATGTAACCTACCAATTAACCAGGCTACTTTTCATAGCTAGATCCATAACAGCTCCTTGATAGGGGCCTCTCTTCCGTCTTCATAGATGATTATATATGGTATATACCTACCTTAGGTTACAGCTCTAGCCTAGTGACTCTACATAAAAGTAAAATTTAGATCGGTCGAATAGTGATACTTTGCAATCATAATGAAATTGTTGACAAATATTATGGATTTATAATTCGGTTAATTTAGTAAGAAGCTCTTAAAATATGAAGAAACGGTTTAAAGAATAGAAAAGAAATACCTTTTTAGCCATTAATTTTTTTTATAGAAATAAAAGATGAAATATTTCAATGACTTTCGTTCTTCATCTAATAAGATAAATAAAGTCATCGTATTATGTTAATAAGCTTTATTACGATTTTAAGGTGTTTAAAGAAACTGTAAACTGGAAGTTTTCGAGCGACTTCTAAATCAATTTAATAGAACCTCGCCAATAATTATAATTTTTTCTTTCAAATGATTCCTAGTTCGAAGGCAGATAATTCACGGCTGAATTTGGGATTTCTAAATAATTTCTATATAATAAATAAGTTACATATCGTTATGTTTGCTGATGAGTTCGACGATTTGATGTTGATAAGTATAGATTTTCTGTAAAGGAAGCGGATAGGTAATTGATTGCATGAATTAATCAATACAAAATCTGCGATATTTAACGCCGTTAATCTTGAATTCAACGCTAAAAACATTTATTCAATACATTACTCGATACTTTCTACAAACATTTCTTATTGTTTTATTAATTTAATTATTTTCACAATTTTAAAATAACAGTAAAATTTCATCCCGAATCTGTAACCGTTGGAATTAAAAACGATATTTATTAGCTATTGCTTCTATGATTTTTTACGTTACCGCTAGTGCAATTTACACACATTTTATTATTTGACAAGTACCTTAAATGAAGTATTTAGATTTTATAGTAAAATTTGTAATTATAATGATGAATGGTTAGACTTATGAAATAACATTGATATAGAAAACATACAATACAAATCACGTTTTAATACAAATATTAGTTTTAACTTTGTTGTTAAAAACAACTTGAGAATTGGGAATCGAAAGTATTGATTTCAGCTTACTGTAAGGTACAAATGAATGTAGGTTAATTAATACGTTTTGATCAACCCGCATTATTACATTACATGTTTCTAGATAAACTGTCATACTTAAACGTTACTCCACCCCACTTCCTTCGTCAAAGAGTCTTAAAAAGTTATCCGTTCAATTCAAATCACCGTTATAAATTATTGCATAAAATAAACATAGACACTCTAACCACAACATATAAACCACAATATGCTAACTTTCATGTCTATAATCTTTATGACCTGTTATTTAACAACTGTGCTTCAAAAATCCATGATAATGTAATGATCACACTAAATACCCGAGAGTATATAGAAGGTGTCAGAGGGTTTATATTATCAAGAAGGTAGTAGAGGTTTTGAGTGAACAATATCGCAACCGTGCAAGTAATGATCAAAAGCCGTGAGGCTATTCAGAATATACTGAGACTGAATACTTAGATTAACAACTGAAGAGCTATGAAGGAAATACTATCTATGTGGTGCTGACCGTGTCCTTATATCCTTAATCCTTCATACACCTTCAGTGCTGGATCATGTTGGATCGAAACATGAACCCAATGATCCTGGATCTGTTGGATCGAAACATGATCTCAATGATCCTCAGTGCGGAACCCTAACCCTAAGGTTGCTGACATAAGAGATATCTCCACCTGATGTGTTGGACATTAGGTTCGTAGTAGCTTAGCTCCATACTAGCCTATTTTCTGACCCTCCGATTTTCTTGGGTCATAACAGAAAAAGAAAACAATATAAACGCGAAGACGTCGCCCTCTCTCTCTCTTAGAAGTACCTAGCTACCCTTACGGTCGCCCCGGCGCTCCCAGTTATATTAATATCACTAGTTTGGTTAACATGATATTTTGTCAACATATGAAAAATATATTTTGAAACATATAAAACAAGAAGTGTTTACATGCCAAAAACAATATAATATTATAAATTAATTTTAGAAAGTTAAATATTATAATATTAGTGAAGGTTGAGCGTTTAAAGAAAACTGAATTAATACCGTAGTAGCTACGTAAAGTAGTAAAACCAAATAGAAAAGGTGAAAGAAATACGATATCCGGTAAGGTCGGTAAAATCAAGAGTAATAAAATGTTAGGAGCGACGTGGAATCATAAGACTAAATAAAGGAATAAATCGTGGAATAGCGTAAATAACGGAATTTGAACTGCTTTAAAATTAGAGGAAGTGGTATAATAGAAGGTTAGGGTCGTACAACTTTGTAAGCTATATTAATAAACAACGTACTTATCGATATAAACGTTTTTAATACTCCGTTCGGGGTAGCTTTAGTTATTATGTCTACTGGATTTAATTTGCCATCGATTTATTTCATTTTTCTTATTTTACGACGTTTGTACAACTAGCGCAAAGCTATGATGTAGATTATCAACCGTCTTTTATTCGTAATACCCAGTTGAACTAAGTATTTATAAATCGAAAAGGAGGTAGTACATATAATAAAAGAGTTAAGGTGTAAACTAAGGTTATTGATAATCATTCGGTTAGTTATCGCTATAGTAATACCCAAATTGAAACCTTTTACCGTATTATAATTTTTCTAAGCTATAACGGGTTTTATATCCCTTTTGAAAATAATAAAGCTTTAATAGACAATATTTTCCCAAAATGTGCGGCCGTTTCGTGTTTGTATTTCGTTACCAAAAACTAGGACAAAGCCTATTTGCAAATTAAAATCGTTTCTATTGGCGAAAAAGCTATTGATTAGGATAAAAAGTTTTAAAATACGTACATACAGCAATAAAAACTGTAAACTGCATTTGAAATTATTTATTTACTATAGAAGATGCTTGTTAAACGATTTATATATATCGTCCGTCGGGGCGGTATAGCATTACGCGGCGACCGAAACGTCAAATACCGCCTTTAAGTATACTACAAAAGTAAGCTAAGCGCTACATGCGCGTAAATATCTGTCTTCTTCGGCCTGTTTTACGCTATTTAAAATGATAAAGGCTACTTTAACTAAGTACCCCTTTTATATAAAGCTTAAAATACTGGTACGAAAAGTAATAGTAACGCTATTAAAATCGATTACGTAGTTTTCTATTAAGTAGGTCTTATGTTTGGCTTTTATGCTAGCCTTTAAAAGTTTCTTTTCAAACGCAAAAAGCGAGGCGTTATACTACCTTAAAATGTCGTCCGTCTACAAAACTATTAATAAAAAGCCCTCCGAATAGACTATCAATACTAATAGGTATGAGTCGAAAGTAAAGCTGGTTATTCCGAGTCGTTCCTTATAATACCTCTAATAAGTATTATACCAGTAAACACCGCCTTCGACTAAGATTTAAAGTTGTTTTATAATAAGTAAAATCGTTTTAAGTGGGTAATGTTATCTGAAAGCCTTTGGTATATCGGCGTAAATTCATGGTTTAAACCGTTCCTTAAATTGGGTATTTACCTATATTATATCTCTAAATTCGACATATAGGTAATATGGCGTGCTAAAAGAGGTTGCGAATAATAAAATCAAGCGGCAACTAGCTCTTTACACCGTGAGCGATTAGGTTATAATATACTTTTTACCCTCATCGTTATATCTTTTAATAATTACACGGGTTTTTTTGTAAGGTTTTCCGGTTTAATCCTTAACCTTGTAAACGAAGCTAGTTGGAAATAATTTATAAATATCGTCAATAGACATATCGAAAATTCTAAAAAGAAATACGTCTTAGTCGAATAAGGCCAAAAATTTTATTTTGCTATATTATTCGAATGGGGTACCTAAGGTGGTAATAACGCTTTCGTAACAAAGACTTAAGCTTAACCCGCGGTCTACTATCTCCTTTAACACAATGAAGGAATATATACCAAAGCTTTAGAGGCGTTTTTGTCTTTTCAAGCCAAAGAGGCGACCTTGGCGGCAAGGTTTTAGTAAAGTTAATATAAACCGGCCGTTTTATTTTGTTGTAAAATGGTTGGAATCTTATTTTAAACGGTAACCTGAAGTTAGGATAGGCTTAAATTATTCGTGTTAAGGGGTGTTTCGTTAACGGTTTTATTTATCCGACAGTTGCGGGCCGAGTTTTTTACATTTCTTTTCTATTTGCGTATTTTTATCCAACGAAATGAACCTATGTCGTCTGGAAAATTGACGAATATATTATAGCCTTCAAACCCGGTAATCCTTTAAGAGATAGTTCATCTATCCTTAATTCTCTAAACCAGGACTTTATATTACAACGGTAGATCCAAAATACAGGTTTTACCTGGGCCATTCCTTATAACCAATACTTTAAACACATAGTTTTCAACCAGTAAAGAATGTTATACTGCCCTAGCCTTCTTTATAGCATTATCCCTTTACATTGGAAACAGTAATGACATAAAGTCTGTGTAAATCCTTGGGTAGGTACTAAAACCAGGAGTGTAGGGATTTGCTTACTTAAGCAAAAAGTGTTATTTACGGCCCTAATTGCTATTTGAAGGATATATTCTTTAAATACAGAACGCTCAAGGTTCTTAAATAATACTTTTTACGATTTTTTAAACGATCTATAGTATTGTTTACACTTTTTAAAACTTTAAAAAGCTATTAATAAAATCTGACTAGACTCGTTACCGGTTATCCAAGCCTTAATACACTACTTGGTTAAGTCTAAAACTGTGTTAACGTCGTATATGATTCAATTAAAAGGCCCTAAAAACATTAACTAATAGTTAACTAAAACGACCTTATAATTTATAACGAAAACGTTCCGTATAAATTTAGCGGCTTGGAATAATATTACCGCGTCGACGGCGTCAAGTACCGGTTTACTGTTTTAATACATAATATTAATGATTACTTCGTGGTTAAAGTGAAACTCGTTTTATAGGCGGTACATAAACCTTTGTAAGGTTTGTAACTATAATTACCATTTATAACAAAACTTTTCGATAGCTTTGAGTACGTCTTTTCTAATATTAGTATAGCCTACGATGTAAATCAGGCATCAAACGCGTTTTGCAACCGGGTATCTAAATCTTTGGTATAAAATTCACAATTCAGATTACGTTAGGTATATAGTTTTGATTACATGTGTTTCGGGAAAAAACTACAAATAACCGAACTGACGTCGAAATAATATAAATAAGTCATTCAGAGTACAGATAAGTTTATTAGTTGTGTTCCGGACTTTAATTTCTCCTTTTTTTTATATTAGCCAATAAAAGTAGAAATTTTATGGCAAATTTTTTTTTAAAAACTTAACTGGTTCGAAACGCGTATTTACAACGACCGTTCCCATTGATAACACTTTGCCTTTATTCAACAGAAACTTTCGGTATTAGCCTATGCTATTTAACAAAAATTTAGAAAACCTCGTCGCGAAAGTTTCGAATTATCGCTTTCCGGTTATTGAAATTTTGAATTTATCAGTGTTTGGTATAATAACCTAAAACCGGTGGCTATATTTATCAAAAGACGTAAATTACGATGTTACGCCGGAGTCAAACACTTTGTTAACATAATATAGACTTATAATATATATAAAAACGGCGTTTTATGGGCCGGTAAAAATACGTGAAGCTGTATTATTATCCTTACGGTTTTTTTCTCCAGATATGTATTCGTATAAAAAGGTGTTTAATACATTTCTATACCTTCGCACTCGGTTACGCACATTGTAAAATTGGCCAATATTTAGTTTTGGAATATATAATCGGCCTCAAATGATCATTTAATTCGAATTTACATGGAAGCGGGATAGTTAGGAAATTAGTAGTCGATTTTACCGTATACTATATCCCGTTTTTGCAAACCCACAACGCTTCGTATGTCTTGTTGTAAATATTTCTATAACCACCATACTTTTCGCCTATTATCGAACGAACGTTTCTATTCGTTCTTTTTTAGGGTTCCGTCCTCAATACGTATACTTTAAGCATTCGTTTTACTTTGGGTAAACTTTAAATTTTGAATTTAAATCATGGTAAATAGTTTTGGTAAGGTTTACTTTAGTAATTTAGCCTTCGCCTTTAATATCATTATTTACAAATGTAATCCGAATTTTTTTGACCAGCATAAAATATTTTTAAACGATGTTTGAGGGCTCATATAAAAATACTTTGCGTTATTTTTCAACTTGAAAAGTACATAGCGTCAATCCGGGTTTACGCGACAAGCTTTCTTTACTACTGAAATAAACAGTTTTTCACCTTTTTATTTATGTTTAAAAGCTACCTCACATTTTCAAAACTTAGTTAATAAAGCGTTAATGATTCCCTATAGGTTTTTATTGGTGTTTTCATGTTAGTTTTTCAAGGATTTTCAAGTCGTAAAACATTAATTATTATCGTGAAGTTCGTAAATAATTTCCGTATCGAAATGGGATTTAAGGCGATTATAACACTTTACGAATGTATTTACCTACGTAAAGTGATATACATACCATTTCCAGCTAACTTGAATAGTATACAGGGTAAAATGATCTAAAATTATAATAGTTTAATTTCTAATATTTTCCATATGTTAAATATAGCCCGTATTTTATTCGTAAGCACATCTTACGGTTTACCGCTGTAATTTTCTTTGCTATTTTAAAGTTTGGCGAAGTTCGTAAACTTTATAAAATCGCTTTTATTAGTAGGAAAACAATGCGGTAAGAGGTTAGGGTAGGGGTCATGGTTAGCAGGTACTAATTTGTAGGGCACGTATTAACGTTTTACGCTACTCGTTATTTCCTAGAACGGGCTGTTTTTTGTATTTCGGCCGCTCCCGTTATAGTCGAACGGGCTGTGTTCGTGTTTCAGCCGCTCCCGCTATAACTAAACGGGTTGTTTTCGGTGTTTCGACCACTACCGCTATAGCTAAACGGGCTGTTTTCGGTATTTCGACCGCTCCCGACATGGCCAAGCGGGTTATTCGCGATGTTCAGGGAGTGGTTTAGTATTTGGTTCTATTTCATAGTATATGCTGGTGTAGGGGTGTATTATACTTATATAGTGAATAAAGATTATAGTAGTTTTTTTTTCTTTAAGGTTTTTACTTTTAACTTAAGGTGTAAGTACAGAACTAGGTAGTCTTACGCCTCGTTCTCGTCGTTTCAACAATAGTCTCTTTTACCACGTAAGGTAACACCCTTTAACAAATTTCGTCAAGTACAAATCTTCTTCTTCCTAGTTTGGTACATTAACAAGTTACGATATTTCAAATGAAGATTTTATAAGGCTATCATTCTTACCCCCTAAAGAATTAATACCTTTAATCTGAAGTTAAATCTGTAAGTATTTAACAAAAGTAGAATTTATTATTTGCCACATGTTCAGAATTTAGTTCGATAGTTGTTTATAACGATTATCCAGTATATTAGGTTCTTGGGCTTTCTCCTTCTATTGGCAAAATATAATGGCCAAAATATATGTTTTTTCCATATAAGGCTCTCGCTATGGGATTGGTGTGTAGATGGTATTATCTCATAGTCTTAAATCGATTTCGTATAGTACAGCTTTTCTGATTCCAATATATTAAACTCAAAAGTTCAAGTAAACGCTAGCTTCCTCTAGTATCATTGGTTTTTGAGCCATGGTTATAGGTGTTATAGAGTAGTTTGGGATAGTGATTCTTATATATACTTAATATGTTAGAGCGGCATAAGTTGTTATTTTCGGACCGTGGTTAGATTGAGGTTCGTTTAGATTTTCAATTTTAAGTTAATTCATTTTCCAAAAGACAAATTAAAAAAAATATCAAAGTGATTAAAATAGTGCTTACTAACGATTACAAATACAAATGAATTTCAAATGATACTTATATTAAACGTAATAATTAACTAGTTAAATGTTCAAATTAGTTTTTTTAACGTTGGGAAACGTTGCTTTAGCTACGTAGCTAGGAAAAACTTAAAGCATATAGGCGGACGTGGAAAAGTGGATAGGGTAAAGAAAGTAATTGTATGGAGGTACGTTATTCGACCCGGTGTGTAGGTTTTGACGAGCGGTCCGGATTAGTGTATCTCGACCGCTTTTGGTGGAGCGAGCGGTTTGGATTGGTATGCCGTAGCTGCTCTTAGTGAAGTAAACGGTTTGGTTACTCTATATGCAACCATTCTTGCTAGAGCTATGAGTTTGATTAGCGTATTCGTAACCTCTTTTAGATTAAACGAGCGGTTTGTATGCTTTATTCGTAACTGTTTCTATGTTTTACAAGCGGTGTAGATTGTCGAAAATCGGCCGGGTCCCAACAAAGGGTTTCGTAATTCGGTGGTTTTGACTTACGTGGACTGATACATAATAGGACGCTCTCTAAAAAGTGCCCGGGTACGTCAAAACGCCAAACAAAGGTTAATAGTGGCGTAACGAAGCTTTTAGTAGATAAAGAGCCAAATAAGGGTTGATGATATCGTACTAAAATTATCATTTTTAAAGTTATTTAGTCTTTACAGTCTTTATATACACGATGTATAATTCTTGTAAAAACGAAGTGTTAGAGCACAAACAGTTGGGACCACTTTAGCATCCCGTTATAGGTATTCAACTTGTATCTATCATGTCTTTCCTAAGCTTTTTGTAAACGACCGGGTCGACTACTAATTAATATCGGTAGAGTCTAAATTCTTATTTACGTTAAAAGGTAAGTAAAGAAGTAATCGTTAGATTAGTATTATAATAATAAAAGATAATGATTTCAAAGGATTATTCTAAAAAGGTATCCCCATGGATAGAAGTTTATATACCTCCCATTCAGACAGAGGCTCTTTTTCTGTATGCTTTGGAATACCCATTCAAGACCGCTCCATGCATTGCTATGCAGTTTGGAATAGCCATTCCAAACCGCTCCATGGGTGATGCACTTTTCGTTTTGCAAGAGTGCAGCCTGCAGTGTGACACGTTATCATATACTCTGCAAGAGTGCACACTGCAATACAGTGTACCGCCACTAGACTTATGTATACTATCTATGAGAATATATAGTAATATCCACACCTTTGAAACTTTGTAACTAGTAGGCAATATAAACGATTATACAACATGCTTAACCGTTATTTAATGAGTTAGAAATATATATATTTACTTCCTCGAATTAGTTTCCTTTCAAATGGAGACTGAATAAGAAACGCTTAATCTATAACCATATTCATTAATATTCTGAAAAAGAGATTAATACAAAATTGATGTGTAAACTAGTCATGTATTTCTTATCAAAAATTTCAACTTTATTATAATGAAACAGTATTATTTTGAAAATTCAAAGTTTTAGAATAGATAGCTTATTAAAACCTTATTAAAACGTGAACTATTAGATTTCAACTCATCATTTGTTCGTTGATATAGTCATGGTGATAAGAAACGCGTTATTTGTTATTAAAAAGAACAACAAAACCAACCAAATGAAAATTGAAAAATCTACCTTAATTGAAACACAACAAAATCTTCAATAATATATTTATGATAACGATATCGTAAATCTATATAAACCGAAAAAATCATAAGATCTAGTAAATTGAACGTGAATATAAAACCCAAAAAATAATATCTTCAATCAATTACGTAATATTTTATGATAATAAAAAGATAATTTGAATAGAAGAATGAATATATAACATTTTTTCATCGCTAAAATGATATCTATTACAGGCGGTTCTTTTACCAATGACTTCGACCTGTCGTTACGAATTGGATTCCCCATAATTATCATTAAAGAGAATTAATCGAAGATGAAGTAATTTTTGATCAAACGAAACTAAATATACTCAACGTCTATCATATACAAAAGACTTACCAAAAATACATTTATATGAGAAGTCTACAAGATAATGACACACTTTAATATCGGAATTTCCATATAAGAACCCCTTGATATTATTATTAAACAGTTTGATATTATACTGAGTTCGTTGTTTTTTATATAAATTTACGAAATCTATTCGAATATAACTCTAAGCTTAAGTAAACGAAAGAAATGATGTAATGATCGAAGAAGTAAATTTCTGTGAAGCTGAAGAAAACAAGAAATTCCTAGAAATTGTATAATATAATAACAAAGACAAAACATCTAATCCGATAACAAAAATTGCACTATATAAATCCATCCAAATGTTTATCAATCAATATGAATCAAATAATTCGATTAAGAGCTTAGTGAGTTCATCATCTTACTAACCTAAAGTACATATCAATAAATATTAAAACAAGGAACAATATCATGGTAAACTGGAACTGGGCTAAAACTTCAAGAATTAACATAATTAGTAATTAATTCAAGATTGAAAATGTGTGATAATATCTTGATAATACCACGTATGTTAAATACAAGTAGTAGGTATTAGATGATTTTAAAAGTAAAATAATAGCTTTTTTAAAATATGTAAGCTGAAGGCTGAAATTGAAACATATGTATCAACTAGGTAAGGATGTACTATCGTACGAAACAAACAGTAAATACCCAGAATTAAAATAATGATCAATTGAAAAAGCTAAAAATTAAAGATAAATTTTTCGGTAGGACTTTATTTGCGAATTGAATACATTTTACTATATATCCTACTACTAGAACCAAATACAAAGTCAAAATACAAGTCGAGGTCGATATTATTAAAAGAAAACTAAGTTATTCCAATATTAATGAATAGTCCTGGTACTTATACATTTGAATAGTTGTGAATATCACCTCTTTTGTGACCAGACAGTATATCAAATAATGGTGTAATTCATATATAGTTATCTTTGACTCGATTGTACTTGTCAAAAGGTTAGTGAAGTGGCAAATTTTGGACTGGATAGCTAAGCCTGTGTCTTTCGTAGATTAAAACTGAATTTTCTATTTTTTGACTTTACTTCAATCGAATTATCAATGCCATAGTGCATTCACGAGGTATTTGCGTTAGTACAGTCAATTTTCCAACAAAAGTAACAAATTCAATATAAGTTACAAACCATACTTTAGTTTATACTTATTCAAGTGCAAACTAATTCGAACTTTAACTTAATGTAGCTTTTACATTCTTTACTGAAATTTGCAATATTGTTTCAGTACAATTCGAATCGTTTACTATTGAAACCTCAAACGACTTACAAATAGTAATCTCACATATATAAAAACAAAAAATCATCTATGTTAGAGTTATTGTAAGTTAATGTCACAGGCTGGTGTGTGGGCTGGTGGTTACCATAGAATTTGCTTTGGCGGTTTCCATGCTCCTACAATGTTCTGGCGCCTCTCAATAGATTTTTTTTACATTTTTTACGTAACTGGGATATCTTTTTTCTGTAGCTTCGTAACAGCTCCGTAACAAGCATTTATCCCATCTTCTTTTTATTAATAATTATGAATAATATTCGATTTCTTTAAACGACAGCTTTACCTTAATCCTTTTGTATTTAATCCTCGGATTTTTCTTTTCGACGGTGTTTTAACTGTTTGTATACGGTTATGCGTCAGGGTTATGTTTTTTAACATTTCAAATCTGTACCCCTAAGCTTTGAAGCAATTCTTTAACCCGTTTCTAAAGGATTAATATTGAATCATCTTGCCTATATGATAGGACTATTAAACTGTTTAATACGAATAATTTACCTAACGTTTTCGTACGAAGTTTGTTAAACGAAGACAAACCGGATACAAGTATGCTTTACGGATGAGATAACGTAATGTAGACGTACTAATAACGGTAATTAATATAATATGGTAGCATAAAGTCGTTATCGATACGCCTGAACTTTTGGAGGAACCCTCCCTTTAAAAGAGTTCCACTTTTATATTACCTCCAAATAACGTAATTACCTCGCGATTTACCATCGGAATCTGCATGAACAATAATGAAAATACGAAATTTAAAGATTTCGATTAGGATATCAACAATTTACCCGATAACATCAGCTGTTAATAAACTAAACTTAAATTTTTTATTGACCTATCAAGTCTTCCGATATTCAGTAACGGTTTTCAATATCAAAGATAACAATTCCATACAAATCACATAAACATTGGAAGTATATCGATGAAAGAAAAAAAATACCTTTATATTATCCTTTTGTTGGAAGTAATTCAAACTTTGAAACGTTGTTGATTCGATTTGTAGAAGTAATAGTAGTATTGTGTAGTCATGTGGTGGATGTATTGTTTTAGGTTTGGCAGATTCCTTGCCGTTTTTAACAGTAATATATATGGTCAATTGCTTGGCACGTACCCTCATGTGAATTGGGCGTATACTTTACTTGACTTGGAGTTAATAAAATGGGCTCACATAAAGTAATACACTTAATTTACAGTCAATATAATTAACTTTTCTGTAAGTAATGTTGGCCTACTACATTATAATTACTACTATTTCGATTCTATCAGATTTTTGTTTGGTACGCGTATGCAATTGTTGTCGATTAAACCCTTCTAGTTACTGCTGAATTACTTTCTCGTTAACTAGCTAAACCCCTGTCAATTCCAAATAACTTTTGTACTTAAATTGGCCTCAATTACTATTCTTCGCTCTACGGCTCCGAGTTTATGCTTTAGTAACTGCCGTATATAACTCTTTCTCGAAAAGCTTGTACGTATTAACCATTTTTCGTCACTAGCCGTTTTAACCCACGTAGGTTAAACCGTTTACCACTTTAATTACTTCACTTGGGTTAACTAGGAAATTAATACAACTATTGTTACCATTGTCTCTGGATATCTTAACAAATATTGATTAATCTTTCTATTTAGTTCGCCGAAACCTTGTATGTTGATTGATCTATTGTTTCCTCCGATTTAACCGTGCCATTCGAAAACTTCGCTACCTCTAGCGGTATTCCCCTAGTAATTTTACAGTTTGCCAGTATATCGCTATTCTCTGGCATGTAATTTGACCTTGCCAAATGGCCTATTAATATACCCCTTGATATGTATGGTTAGCCTACAGTTCTCCGCCTTTATTCGGTAATTTGTCGTTATAGAGTTTTCGAGATGATCTTTACAATTAATCTATTGGAACTTTTTAATCTTCATAACTTCATAGGTTTTACGGAATGGTATCATATTAAGTATTAGACATTTTTGGATGATGGTTCCGAGTTTTAAAAGGGATTCGAATAGGCTTCTCAAATAGGTACAAATTATCACTAGTATAAAAGAAATCTTTAATTACCCGGTGACGACCCAAAGGTTTTCCTATAGTATTATACCTATATCGAAACCGGCAATTATTCCGTAGAATTCTGAAGTTAGCACGTCACTTGCAATTATTTTGTATTTAACGGAGGTCTAGTGGATTATGTTTTGGATAATACTGAATTGATTCTTTTGCTTGCTTTTATTGAAAAGTGTTATTACGAAGCGGATTCTTAATAAAAAGTTTGTAATATTTGTAAAGGAACCATCTGTAAATATTATTAATTTGGAATTCAACAAGTTAATTTGGATTATATTAATCCTTCTGTTGAGGTTTCGAACCTTCTAATTCAATTTCTTGTTCAATCGGTTGAAGTATTTATCAGCTGGGTCCTATACTTATATCAAGATCGATAAGTTATAAAAGGCTTTTGGTTGGCATAAAGTGACTATATAACTGTCACAGGCACGTTATTACAGGTACCGTTAAGCATTAAATACGTCAGTCTTATAAATAATAACCAAGTTGGTACCATAGCACTTCGGATGAAAACTAAGTCCAGCAGTAACATTAAGTAGGCCAATTAATTATTTGTTGAAGATAAGTTGATTACCTTTTACTAAAAATATAACTGGCTTATAAATCCGGAACTTTAAATCATCAATTACCTATTATTCCGACTCTTTATATTAAGTCGTTTTAATAACGAGGGTATAGTTGATTTGTATACCAAGTAAGCCGAAGTATTTCTCTTATGTTACTAATAAATACGGGTTATATATGAAAATATTTATACTTAGTTGAAACTTGAAGTATAATTGGTAATTTACAAGCCAATAGATGCTCGCATTATTTAGTCGATATAGTGGTTCAATATATCGCATTACCGTTTTCATAGGGGACGTATCGCATAATTCCTATGGTAAACCTAGCAACATAATACCTATAAATCCATCACTAATTACGTATACGTTCGCATTATATCGCAACTATTAAGAGTAAACTTGTTGTCCAAGCGATTACCAAGCATTAACTAATCTTCTAAATCGTTGGCGACTGCACAAGGATTCAGGCTTTACCTTTACTACCATATCTTAAAGTTATCAAGCCTGATATTTCGTGTAGTATCCCTATGGTCTTACTCTTAACCTCGTGAATAATATATGACTTGAAAATTGTTACATTTAGTTCATAGAGGTTAAAGTTAGCCTTGAGTACGAATTATATGACTTTTAAAGCTAGGAGTCCGTTAATCTCAACCTTATCACTTTCTTTAAAAGATTTGCCTCAAGTCTTAATACCGCTTTGTATCAGGAACTTTAACTTTTAGTTTTCGTCGTCTTTGTCTCTCTTGTTTACCCAAGTAATATTATAAATACAATCCGGTATGTATTCCTTATCCTTGATGTTCCTCCACTTTAGTAGTCATCTGAATCGGTGGCAGTTTATTGGCTTATTAATGATAAATAGAGGAGAGTTTTATTAGTTCATTCTTTGAGCTTAAAGGTTTTCATTACTATTATTAGTCGCCTTAATATAGAGTTTGATCTGGGTAGTATTAAACGCCGCATGGTCATTAACAGTTATAATAATTATTTTAGGGTTGGCGATATTAAAGATTTTATATAGTCCGTCCCATTCGTCTAGCTCCCATTATCTAATGAATCTGCTCCGTAACATCAAATTCAGTACGTTGATCGCCGTAGATTTATTTCTGTCATTGACGGCATCATTGATTTGACGTCGTGCCGATTGCTTCTACAGTTACTTTAGTGCTTTACCATAGGCTACAGTTTTTTTTTTGAGTACTTACTAATGGCGGAGAATCACCTGTCAGTCGTGGGTACGTTTTCAAGACCAACAGCATTGGCACTATACCGTCTGGGTCCATTGTGTTATTCAAGCCCTTTATTGTTATTTCAACGCGTGTTTCTTAGTACGTAAAACTTTTTATTTATATACTCAAGAAATTATATACTTGGTGAAGTAACGCGTGTGTTTTTTTGATCTTTCAAACAATCCAATGGGCTTTAATAGGTACCTATTTACACTAGATTCCCATTATCTTATTATTTACTCAAAATTCCGCCGCCGTGAAGTTGGTGTCGGTATTGTGGAAGATGACATCAAGTGGCTCAAATACGTGTTAATTCAAAATATTTTCAATCTTTTCGACATTATTTTTGCTGCTAGAGACTTTACGAATGTAATTTCATAAAAAGAAGTTGCAAAGTTAACAATATTAAGAATATATTTGTTACCCAAATGAAATACGTTAACAAAATAATTTCATTGAATTCCTTGTCATTTTTAGTGTAATCTTGAATATTCGGGGGTCTTAGATATGAGTTTGTGAGTAATGGCAGAGCATTTTTATGGCTTTGAAAGCAGAGTATTTAACATTTTGATTCCTTACAGATTTCACATCTTTATATAACCTATTAACGGCTGGATAGTCCAACAGTCGGTATGGTTAATGTATTTTTACACCGTCAGATGTAATACAGTTTCTTTTTAACTTTAAAGATAAAACTATAAATACCCATACTTAGAGGTAATGAGAAACCATTTGCATTCTTTCAACAGCTTATTAACGTTAATGTCAACATTAAAGCTAAGGATTTTTATGTTCTTCAAGTAAAGCAGAAAGAGGGCGGAGGATTTGAGGATTTAGAAATTAATCGACTTAATAACAGTTTGAATTACCGTTATTTCTAGTATCGATAATTATTCGTCTGAGCTAAAGCCAACTTTTATTTTACTAATATCTAGACGATTGATTTCTGTAATAGTAGATCTTTCCCTTCGCAATACAATGTATTGCGAATAGCCTCTTATTCAGTACCTTTATGCCCCTGTATCTGGTATAATACCTTCAAACGTGTGATTCGCGGAATGATATCGAAGGTAAAAGGTATGTAAGGGGTTAGGGGCTTGGTTAGAGTAAAGGTAAAAGTTTTTAATACTTAAATGATACTAGAAGTTATGGTTGGCTAGTTAATAGGCTACTATAGGAGTAATATTATTATATTAAGTAACTCGCTTTAGTACATAATCATCGTTAAAATCTCTTTTCCTGCCAAGTTCGCGATATAGTTAAAGTTGTTTTATTTGAAAATATTTGGGTAATAGGTGCAGTATATTTCCTGTTGTTTGTAGCGTTTTAGCTGGAAGGTGGCGAATAGACTAATAACCGAATTTTCCACAAATTCAATACGTTTTACAACTATTATAACGATAATTTCTGCGTTCAGCTGGTCCATTCAAGTATTTCTCTCGTTATTAGCGCCAAAATAGTTGTATCTTCGAGTTCGAAGGTATTGAATCAGATTTCAAACGTTAAGGTCGCCCGTAATTACAATCAATGTAATATAATAATATGCGGTCCTTTATATTCTTATCGCCAACGTAATTAGCTTCAGGGTTTATATTAGGCGATTTTAGTGTTTATACTATTACGGGCGTCAATTAGGACCTTAATTAGATTGGTGGAAAAACTTGCAAGTGGAATTTAGGCGTTGTAAGGCGTATTTAAACTCATAGACTCCTGTGACAGCTGCCTGTATCTGTTTACGAAGCGTGTCTTCGCCAACGTAAGCCTTCTATATCGATTCCTGGCATAATATAAGCTTATTAAGTATCTGATTTAGAATATCTATCGGTGTTTCCTCCGTTTTTTTTCCCTTATTATTATCGTCTTATACCTTGTAATAGCTCAGTTCATTTAATATTGCGTGAGGTAGAGATCGTATTCGATGTAACATTTTATATAGTCGTAAATTTTACTGAAAGTTTTGTTCCCGCGTTAGGAAAGTTAAGTAGTAATTCATGGAGAGGCTAATAATCATTACGGGAAACAGTAAGTAAAAACCAGATAAAGAGACCACCATCCACTCACAAATGTTTAAAGAGGTATCATTTTTGTGTAAAATAATTATAGGACTTTCCGTTATACTTTTCTGTATTTTTTCAGACTTTGAAGAAGTTGGTGACAAGTTTGTAATTGATATTAAACATTTTGTCAAGTCTTGGAGCAAGATAACGATAGCTATCCAAATTTTAATAATATCTCTTACCATCAACTTAAGACTTAAATCTTCCGAATCGCAATAATAGGTGTAGTTACCAGTCATTTGGCTCGAGAGGTAAAGTCCTATAGTAAGATTTGTGGTGGGATCGCTAATATAGGCGCATTTGTTGTAAGAAGCTTCGCCTTAAGGGATTTAGCGATTTTAAGCGAAAGAATAATTTGTAATGGGTATTTAGCCGCAGAAAATTTTTAAGGGATTTGTAGATCTTGATGAATTGACCGGTAGATAACGTCAACGTTAATACCTTTTATCGTATTATCGGGCGCTATTTGGTGCCCTTTTCCGCCATGAAAAAAATATTACAAATTATTACGTGGAATTGTTGGGCTACCGTATAAATTAACCGGTTCCTTATCGTCCACACATAAATAGGCTTGACTTAATAAAGGGTTAAGGGGAGGATCCCTAGAACTTTTATAAGGGCGTTACGGATTTTCAACATTTTTTTTCTTTCAGCGCGTGTATTTTAAGAACTTTTTTTAGTTGAGTCAATTCGAAGAGAGTTTTCGCCATCTCGGTGGAGTTTTTGTCAGAACGTATATCTTTTGTCGTTTAAGTTATACCTTTGAGTTAAACTTCAAGTTTTTTTTGTATATACTTTTAGATGTTAATAGTCTAGTAGTTTAAAAACTTACAATACTTGCAGAAAGCGCGGTCGCCGCGATGAAGTATGTAGTTCCCATATTGATCGAGAATGTAATAGTCGATGAACTTAACCAAATACCTCTCGGTTAAGTTTTTGTCGATATCTTGAGCCGAATGATCTTTATCGAAGTGTTTGGAAAAGACGAATCCGAAATTTTTCATTGTCTTTAGTAGTTTCTAAGGAGGTGTTATCTTTTTGTTTGGACTTGTGTAAGGCTTGGAGGGCGAGGGTTTTGGTGGTTTTGGTGGTTTGGACTTGGTAATTTATGGTGTTTTTACTTATAGCAGCAATCTTAATAATTTAATTAGCGTAGGGGAAGAGAAAAGAGTGAAGTAGGGATAAAGGTTTGGTTTGAAAGAACATGTCAGAGGTCGTTTATTTTAACTAGAGGTTGAGTGTTGAAAGCTATAGGCTCCGAAATTTCGTCGTTTTTGCACTTTTAGCACCCTAAGTAGTATTAATTTAACCGTTTACCAACTTGTTGATTTGAGACTTCTCACGGTTAATTTCAACATTATTTACGAAAGATCTGGTGAAGATTTCATCGTGTTTTCAATAACGATACCATCGTTACCTTTAAACTTCTATAGAAACCGACGTAACCTAAAAGTCTTTTTTACTCACTTCTTTGAAAACCGACCAAATAATAGGGACCCTTCGCAAAAATATTTCCTTTAACCTAAACGTAATTTAATTTAAATCATAACGGGAAAATAGCTTTTTCTTTTACTTATCTTATTTTTGCTTAATCTAATAAGCACAAATTAGTGTTTTTAGGGATTGAGAAGCTACAACATTATAGATTCAATTGGTTAAAGTAATAGTGGTATTACATAGTTAAGTGGTGAATGCATTATTCAAGGTTTGGCAGACTGCTAACCGGTCTCAACAGTAACTTTCATGGCTAATCACTTAGCCTGTGCCATAGTATAAAGTGGGCGCATACTGAACTTGACTTTAAACCAATATAGTAGGCTTACCCAAAACCTCACACTCAACTTGAAGTCAGTATAGTCGCCATTACTGTAATTAAAGTTGACCTAATGCAATACAGTTACTACTATTCCAACACTTTTTATAATTTGGAGGATTTAAAAGAACCATAATGAAAAGTTATTACATTTATAGTAGTAAAGGCGTTAATAATAGCCCTGAACCCGTGATAGCAATGTTTAGTTCTTGTTAATATAACAAAAACGCGGTAAAAACCGTTATCACTTGTCTTTAAAACTTGAAACACAAAGATCGTGAGCGGGTTTGAATCTTTTTCAAGATTTCAAAGGGTTAATTAATAGAAAATAGTAATATAGTTTGGTAATTCACCGTTAAATTTGTTTTTTTGGAGAAATTTATTATCCATATATTAATTTTCGTATTTTTTTCTTTCGATATACTCGTAAATTACACCCAGTAGGTTTTGTGAATCTCACTTATCAATAGATAAGGTTACAAACTTCGTATTCAATACAGTAGCGTTATTTACTTTAGTAATATTAGTATCGGCAGTGTTATTCAAAGCTGGAATGATAATAGCGACGCGCTCGTTCGCGATGGTTAGGAAAGTATAGCTATTGTTGATAAGGCTTTGGACGTTGCAACATTGTCGATTCTATTGGTCGAGGGAATAGTAGTATTGCGTGGTCAAGTGGTGGATGCATAGTTCTAGGTTTGGCAGACCGCTAGCCGGTCTGCTTAGTAATTTATATAGCCAACTACTTGTCTTGTATCCTAGTGTAAAGTAGGTGGAAACTGAACTTTACTTGCAGCTATTTCAATAGGCCCATACAAAATAATACACTTAACTTATAGTTTATACAGTTAAATTTATTGCTAAACTTTTACTTAATATAGTATTAGTGTAGTTAACCAATCTCTTTCGATGAGCTTTGAATCAAGACCTCGTTAATTGGTCAAACTCATATTAATTTCAATTGACCTTTATATCAAATTACAACAATTTGTATACAAATTAACCCTAGTTTTCTTTTATCGCTTTACGGCTCCGAAGATCGACTTAATCGATTCCCATAAACAGTTTTTCCTCTACAGGCCTGTATAAACACCTCAACTGTGCCTTTAAACAAATTGATATTATCAGTCCCCTGGCAGTCTTCCAATTCGCCAGCATATAGTGAACCGCCGCTACGTGATTAAGTCTAAACTGGAAAGCTATTAACGTAGTCCTCGATACGTATGGTTAGATTTTTACTGTCTACAAATCTTTTAAGGGCTTCATTAGGCGATACCTTCTTTATAGCGTTTGTAAGATTGTCTATACCGTTAATTTACCGGAAATATTTAATTTCCCTTCTTTTGTAGACTTTTCGAAGTGTTATAACATCGATCATTAGACGTTTTTCGCTCGTGGTTTCCAGTTCTTAAAGGTATTCGAACAAGCTCTTTAAATTGGTATAGATTACCACCGGAATAGGCGGAATCGTTATCAACTTATAATAACGTTAAAGGTTTTCCATAATTTTATACCTATATTAAAGTCCATTATTATACCATAAACCCTTAAAACCAATAAGTTTCGTATAATCCTTTTTTATTTGACAATTGTTGAATGGATTGAGTTATCAATAATACGAAACTAATTTTCCAGCCTATCTTTATGGACGAAAGTAATTAAAAAGCCAATTTGTAAAGATAAGTCGATGTTATTTATAAAAGTCCTGTTTGTGAAAATCATGAACTTGGCCCTTAACATGTCGATTAGGACCATATTGATCCCGTGGTCTAGGTTTTGTATCTGCCATTTAAACCTTTTGTTCAGCCGGTTAAAGTCGTTATCTATTGGATCCTGTACTTATAACGTAATGGATAAGTCGTAAAAGGCTTCCGGTTAATACAAAATAACAATATAATTGTCACGTGCATACAATTTCGGGTACCGTTAAACCTTAACCATGTTAGTCTTATTAATTATGATTAATTTAACCCCTTAACCCTTTTAGAGAAAGCTTAAGCCGATATTAATACTAAATATGAGATTAAAGATCCGTTGAAGTTAAGTCAATTGCCTTTCTCTAGCGTTATAACCGACTTACAGTTCCAGAACTTAAAGTTCTTAATCGCCTACTATTCTGATGCCTCAAATCCAGCCATTTCAACGAAAAGAGTATAGTTAAGTTAAATACCCACTAGGTTGAAGTCTTTCTCTTGCTCTACCAACAAATACGGGTTCTATATTAAAGGCTTTATACCTAATCTCGTTTTAAAATACGATGAGTAAGTTTAAAAAAAAAAAGTTTGCTTCGGCTAATCTGTACTGCAGCTTAATATTACAGGCTAGTGCCTAGCTATTATTACCAGGGATCCAACCCTGGTAGTTCTATACATTTTTACGATACTCTGGAACAACTTGAAAGCTGTATGAGAATACGCTCCTACACGTTACATGAACGGGTTGCACTATCTTCCTAGCTCCACAACATCTCTCTAGCCGAGATTTCTCATTTTTTTATCGAGGTTTATTTAAGCGATAGAATCGTCTATAGTACCTTTATATATAAACCTTGATTCCTTTTCAATGGTGTTTTAGTTATTCGTTAGCGTTTATAGCTTAGGACTATGTTATTATCCTTTGACTTACCAAATTTGGACTTTTAGCCTTAGATTAATTTCTTAACTTACGCGTTAAAAAGAAGTTTTAAAACGCTTTAGAGGTCTAATAAGATTATCTTACGTCTTCATATAAACGTTTAACCGATGTGTTACGTATGGAATTCATCGAACGAGACAAAGCCGTTCAGAAATTCGGTTTATGCTTGGAATAACTCAGTACGGACTTATTAGATGCGTTAACGAATATAATTCGATAACTCGAGGTTGGAGGTACGTTTACGTTTTCAGAATAATATCTCTCTCAAAAGTTTCACCTTAAGTACGTTAAGAATGACGTAATTATTATGTCATTCCTTACCAAAGACAGCGTCAACTCCTTAAACGGCGAAAACTTGGACTATTTTTAACTTCGACTACGATATAGGCACCCCACTTAACAGGTGTTAATAACTTAAACAAAAGTCTTTTAACCAACCAGGGAAATTTGACGGGATTAAATTAAGATTTCTAGTATAAAAAGTTATAATAATACATAGGTTACATAAAAACCGGAAGTTTATATATACTAAAAAAAACTTTTACCTCATTTTTTAATATTTTCAACACCTTATAAAGATCGTCATAAAAGTCTATTACACCCTCGAAAGCGACGGTGGTATTAGTAGCCTTTATATCTTTGTAGTAAAGTTCAACACCTACCATTACGACCTGAATGCGGTTAAAGCTACTATTGTTCGGTTTACAAATATAAAATAAAGAGCTTGCAAACGATTTTAAGTTTTTTACAAAATTGTTGAAAAGTCTTTACTTTCGAAAACTAGCGATATAGCTTAGAAATCTGGCGTTACAAACACTATCTTAATGGGAGCTATTAATTATATGTTAGTTAATATGTTATTTCCGCTCGATATATTGGCAGACTATAAAAAGTACGTTATTTGTATTGAATTTATCGACGGGCGCCGTTATTACCTTCGTATTTATTACAATGGTATTAACTTTACTACTAAAATTATTTTACGTAATAGGAATAATAGCAGCGATGTACCCACTCAGAATAGCTAGGTCAACGCCATTGTTACTAACGTAAATGTTATCCAAGCCGTTTTTAAACGGAACGCCGCCTAAGTTAACTATTCGGAATTCTTCCCTTACAAAGATATTAAGTAATACTTACGGTACGGCGCGGATGGTTATCGCATTCGTATTTACCCATTAAAAACGGCCTAACTCTGAAGCGGCTTTAACGTTAAAGCTGATATAAAAATCGATTTTACTTCGGCCGTAAATATTATTAACTTTTAAAAGGACTAAGCGTAATTCCTGTTTATAATCGTGTATAGGAGTTGGTAAAACTTTAATTCGATCTGGTAATTCCATACTCATATTTAAACAACTTTCCCTTTATAATAACTTTACTTCACAATTCCATTTACTTTATTTGCATTTTGATAAATGTGGGTCATGAATATTTTTACGTTACAAATAAATTACTTATTGACAAATAAAAGTTACCGCGTGTTCTACTATTCCACTATGACGACTCGGCGAAATTATATATTATATACCCAGTTTTTCCCCACAACTTATTTTTACAACCTTTTTCAATATCGACTTTAATAGGTACCTTTACTGTATGTAAGTTTCTATTGTTTCGTTCTTATAATTAAACGCTATTTTAGGTAAACTTTACATAAAATACTAATACGGTATTTACGATACCTTGAAGTATGTATTACCTTTATAACGAGTCAGTAATTATCGCGTTTGAAAACGGGGGTTTGCGCTTGTACAGAAAACGCTGAAAGGGGTCGACGCCATTATATTCCACGTTATTTTACGAAAAACCCGTAGGGACCGAGCCGCTACTACGCAGCTCGCCTCTATCTCCCTTGAGGACATTAACAAGCCATGCGTCCCGAAACTGCTCGTTTTCGTCAACGATAAACTCCCTGACGATCGTAATAAATTCGCTCCATTTCTCGATAAAGCCGGTAACAATTAGTTACCCCCTTTATCGTTCCGAAACAAATTACGAAATCGTCTTTCAAATAAATTACTAGTGCATACTATTAAAAGTTTTGTAGGGTCCGTTATCTCCTTTCATTACGAAAAACGTTAATTGAATTACTTGACCAAAGCTATATTCGAACCAATAGATTTTCAATAGGTCCCCTCGTATTTTTCGTTAAAGAACCCAAGGGTAGCTTACGTTATTATATCGATTATTGCCAACTTAACGTTATTACGAAATCGGACCGATACTCGCTACCAGTTATTAAAGAAACTATAGATATTATTATATACCCCTACAGCTAGTATATATAGGCCGAGTGGTAGTGCACGATAACATGTCACGCTGTAGGCTGCACTCTTGTAAGGTGAAAATTGAATCATGCGTGGTTCGGTCTAAAAGGGGTATTCTAGAGTGTATGGACAAAGGGTTACAGCTCGGATAAAAGGTTTATAACCCCTTATCCGTGGCGTGTACTCTCTGAAATTCTTACTCCTAACCGATCATTTATCTTTGCTACTACAGTAACAATCCTTACGATTACTCTTTATTGACATTTAAAAAATATATACCTTACCGACACTGATTAATAACGGACTAGGTCGACTACAGATAGCTAAAGGAAAAAAGACAAACCGAAGTTAAATACCTATAATAGGATACTGTAATAGTTTTAACTATTTTTTCATGACCATTACGCTCTCAAAGAATTATACGAGAGTATTAAATTAGGCGGAAGCACCTTTGAAACACGAAGTATAACAAGACTAAAAAACCCGAGGTATCTTTAAAAAGGACCACTTTAATACTATATTATTAATGAATTAGTACCCAGTTTAATGAAAGACTTATTACGTCAACTATTAACTTATTTTGACGTTTCAAACGTATATGAGCACTTTTTGAAGAACTTTCTATTACGTATTAGGATACGTAAGCAAACAATACTAAATTGGAAAACCTTTGGTTAAACAAGACTCGATCTAAACAAAGTATTTTAGCCGCTTACAACACCTAAAAATGGCTACAAATATAATATATATACCGCTTGCGAAACCTCAAAGCGCTTACAAATATAATATTTAAACCACTCATAACTACCAAGAGCTACTATAACACGACAATTTAAACCGTCTATTAACTAAGAACCATTCCTTCCTCACAGGATTATACTACATATCTCTCTACATTAACATTTTTCCTGTTTCCCTTTTACATTTACCTTATTCCCTCTCTTAAGCTCGCCTAATACCGCGTATTTTAAGTTTAATACTTATAATGTTTAGGCTTCCTTAAGCGCTTAGTTATTGTAACGTTAATAAGCGTTAAGAAAACAAATTTAAAACCCATAATTCGGTTCTAATTACGCTTGATTAACGCATTTTTTGGGATTCATTTGTATTAAAAAATTCAAAATATATTATTTTCTTCCTATTTTCGCGTTTATAGGCTTTACTTTAAACCCTAAAGGTACTTAAATCCCAACTACGACGCGAAGCTAACAATTGATGTCACTTGAGTATTTCGGGTATACGTAAAAATTACTTGCTCTTAGTATGGTTATACCCTTATTAATTACGGATTTGGCGAATTTCAACGAATATATTAAATACCTTTTTATAAATATATCGTTTCGTAATAATCTTTAAAAGAATTTGGACCTAAACCTATAAAATAATAAAACCGAGATACTAATGAAGGATAAAAACCCTTATACGACAAATACGTATATTATTAATATAATCTTCAACTATTATAGCGGCGAAATCAAAGGACGAAAATTATTCAACGATTTTGAAAAGGGTGTTAACACGAGACGCCGGATATATAACGTATAATCAATATTACGATTTCCAAAATACTAAAAACATAACTACAGGGCAGAGATATTAATATAGCCGGTGCAAATAATGGTCGTATTGTTAAGGATTGATTCATAACGGCATAACTTATTCAAATGCCGAAATGAATAGACGATAAAGTGATAAAAATATGGTTTGTAAAAGGATACTGACTAAAAGATTGCTAAAAACGCCAACTTAAAATAACAGACTAGGAACGAAAAATAACTCCGCAAATAGAAAAAGAACGTGTAGTAAAGTTAAACGCCTACTGCGAAGTGAAAACGGAGCTAAAGGAATCGACGAAAAAAAAATACCGTAACAATTATTTACGACGAAAGTTAAACACGAATACTCCCCGAAACGTAATTTAAAAAAAAAACTAAAGGAAAACCACGTCGTTAATACCGGTGATAAATAAGTTCACTACGAAAATAACAACCCAAATGAATATACACATCGATTTTTTAAAAAAATAAACGGTGGAAAACGCCCATACATACCTTACGAACCAATGCATATTAACTAGGACCCCTACTGTAACCTTTTATCACACCGCTTTCCCATTGATAATAGCAACCTTATAAAGCTTACTGACGTCGCTAGACTTTGAACTAAAAACAAAAACTATAACGTTGAACCGTACGACGTACTCGACAATAAAATACGTATAATACTTAATATAAATGAAAGGCTAGATATTGATTCATTTCAGTTTTACGTCATTATTCCAGGTATATTATTTGGGTAAATTAAGAAGTAGTATATATACTGCCTTATATAAGTGGATATATTTCAAGAGTATTATAATCGTTTAAAACTCGACTTCGATAAAGAAATCAACCATAATCTTCACGATAGAAACTGAATTATCATAACCTAGAAGTCTGTAAAATATTAACAAAAATACATTAATAAAAACCTACTAAAGGTACTTATTACCTTGTTAACTAAGTTTTGAAAATACCATGTAATCATTAAACCGGAATATGAAGATAATAAACCATTTATTTGAATAATGATAAAAGTATACCGCAAAAACTGAAATTTCGACTTTATACTATTTAAACCTAAAAATAACTTAAAGGCTTCTTGTACAAGTTTCACAACATACTTTAAAACCTTTGTATGTTCACAAGTAAGCCTCAGATTAGTATTTCTAGCCCAAAGCATTAATGGAGTGGGCTAAATTACCAAAATGAACCTTACTGAAACTATTTAATATATTTTGGATCGAAAATTTACAATATACCTAAAGGTAAACAATCGCCCAAAGCATAGGTACTAAGAAGGGAACACTGGTAATAAAGGACAGGAACTATTGTAAGGTAATAGGTTAAACTTAATATAACTACAATAATACATTCGAAAAAATATACGGAGATTTACTGTTTCGTAAAAGAGTTACATCGTATACGGTAAATTCAGCTACTGATTTATTAACTATTTAGATTATTGATAAATTTGAATTAAATGAGAGTTTCAGGCCGATTACATATTTCAGGACCGGATAAAATCTAATTTTATTAATACGTAGGCATATGTAAAGGTGTAAGTAGTAAACTCAACGCTTACATTTATAAATACATCACTGGAGGAAAAGAGTTCAAGTAAAATAATATTTATTGAATAACTAAAAACGATGGAACAGCCTAATTTTTTTCCACTGGACGATCAAACGCCCTTTTTCTAAAAAATATAAACTTGTTATACAACTTTGTAATTTACGCTTTCAAACAAATACGGGAGCCGGTTCTAAGGTATTATACCTAATATCGACGCGGCTGAAATCTTGAGGGCTGGAAAACAACAATTCGATGCGTTTATAGTTAAATTCCCGACGTTTTAGCTCGACCGAAGAGAAAAATACTAAAAGTTTTTATTTAGTAAAAGTAAAACGTCGTTGTTTAGAACGGTCATTATAGATACACGATTCGTACCGGTGGAGTTTTAAGTAATGAATTTTAAAACGCTTTTCCTGTTTGAATAAACTAATATAAACAAATTCGAAATTAAGGTTTGAAATGCGATTAATTAGCTTGTACGCACCTCAGATAACGTATTGGTACCGTTCCGGTTTAAGTTCAACCATTAATGACTTTTCCTCGAAATAAGTACGATCAAATTTATTTACTTAACGTAGTCGAAATTGCGGATATTATATCGCAGATTCGGATACCCGGTTATAAAACGCATTTTACAATTATTTAATGCCGTAGGTTATACCGATATAGAGAAGGATGTATTCAAAGCTATCAAAAAGTTTTATCATAAGTATTAACTATACCTTTAAGCTTTACAGAAGTTTAAGTTTTGCCATGAAAATGAAGCAGATTTTAATTACGAAGTGATTATTAATATTACATATTTAACGAACTAATCAGTACTCCACACCGTCGATAAGGTAACATTATTCTAGGTCGCTATGTTTATCCAAATCGTTTCTTTTATTAACTGCTAAAACTCTTTCATTAATCAATAGTTAAATGTTTACTTAAAGCTCCCAAATTAGATTACCTACGATGTTGCCATATATTTTTATTTTAGGAAATAGCGTACCAAATTTAGGATCGCCTTCAACTAATATAAAGAAATATTAATAAAGGAATTATGAGGTAATAGAAAATGGAAACTATATTATAATTCGTTAGAAAAGAAATATGTGGTATTATTCGAAGAGTTGCTGGGTATCAATTTAAATGAATATATCTTGTAAATGACGGTTAACGTCGTTAATAACACTTTAGGTTCAAATAGATCTATCTCTACATTTTTTCATTTTTGTTATTTACCTAAGCATTTATATCGATTTCATACTATCATTAACCATGGTATAAAAAGTACATGTTATGGCGAAAGCTATAGTGACGTCATGTTCTTCATGGTTTAAAAACGATATTTCTAAAGCGTTATTTATAAGAAATGGCCTACATATAATTCACGTTATGAATATATTAATATAATTTGAGGTCCGAATTTGAAAAATTAAAGACAGATAGACTGAACCACGAAATATTTACGAGTTCAAAAACAATAGTATATTTGTTAATTTACTACATGATATGAATTCGTTTTGCTAAACGACAGTACAAGAATATCAAAGAAATATAGAAAAGGGCGACTTGAAACCGTAACCCGACTAAAAACATTGACGGGACGCACCTTAACACGGCGAACTCAAACCGCTCTCAGTTCTAGTCTATCCCCCGAATCGTATTTCCGACCCGCTCCTACAAATCGAAAGCGGCCCATTTATACTAACACGACTAATACCTCGCCGCCAGAGCTGCCCTTTTAGTTCCAAAACTAAAAAACGCCCCGAAAGCTTTGTTATAAAGTCATTTTAATTACTTGAAAGGATATAACAAACCGTAAGCTTAGCTTGAAACTCCCTTAAAACTATACTAACACTACTTTAGGCGCCCCATTTGAATAATATATTTAAATAGACATATTTTCCTTCATCTATTTAGGCATATTTCACTTTAAACGGTTTGACCTAAATATTTACAGCGTCCACAGGATTTTTCATATTCGCCTCGTATACGAAGTTAATCATTAAACTAGATAATCATACAAAAAGACCCACCTAATTATAAAAGGTTATAACGACGACAGTGAAAAAGATATTTCACCCAAGTCGCCTATCATATAACGAGAAAATTACCATTTAGTTCTAACACTTATGACCTCCCTTAATACTATTTACAATTTATATATTAAATTTCGTAATATTACATAAACCCTACCTAATCGATAAAGCGAGTTAAAAAACGTATTTCCGCCAATATACCTATAGATTTCGAAAAATACAACCTAATAAAAACTTTTTTGCGTATTAAAAAATATCTTTATAATTTGATGAAAATTGGTATTTACTGTTATAATACTTACTAAGGGTTTTATAAAAAACGGTTCGAAATGATTAACTTAATATAAAAACTGTTCCTATTAGTATTAATAACCCGTTTCAGTGTTATTATAATAACGAGTTGGTAAACAAACTATATATTAATATTGTGTAACGCATCGTTTTCCGAATTACACAATTGGAGTCTTTTGGAAGTCTTTTTGAAAGAAAAACTCAAAAAATACCTAACGGAGGACCATATAATCAACTTTAATAACATTGCTATTACATTTAGGAACGGCTTTTTAGGCCTCGTGTAAAAAGGGAAGTTACAAAAATTTACCTTTACTATGTCTAATAGCGTAAAACAGATCGATGAATACAAATTTTAACGCATACGTAGCGTTTAAATTACTTTAGTATAATAACTGAAAACGGATTTTAACTTTTTGGTTACTGCTATATACCAAACATATCCGTTGCACGATACGTATAGAGCGTTTAACAAATACCTTATATAACAAATATATTATTCGACACGGGTTTTATGATTTCTACCGCTAGATATATATATTACGAAGTTATTCATTTTCACCACCGGCTTATTTTCCAATAATAACCATTCTAATTCGTAAATAATATTCGTTTTTATCCTCGGAAACGAAACACCAGCTCGAAACGGATTTACGCCTCGTAAAAGTATTATCCATTAGAGCTTAATCAAGTATAAATAGGTTATAAAAAGCTATTTTTAATTTTGAAAATTGATAATATAATTAAAGTTTTTGATTCGGAAATTACTGTAGCGATAACGGTCCAAATAATTATTTTTAAACTTTTTTTACACCTTATCCCTGTCACCTTATGTACTAACTCCTTTTCGTTCTATTGATGTTTAATAAACTTAGCATTAAGAACGAAAAACGTTTTATAATTAATCTTATAACTTTACGCAAGTAATATAAGTGCCAGATAATCGAAAAAATAAGGTAAATCGATAAAAAATCAAACCAACGGACGAAATAACCTAGAATACCCTAAAAGAAACATTAAAGACGCTTATATCGATAAACAATTTTTTTTTATAAAAGTTATTAAAAAGATTTTACGACTTTAATAAGTTATTACACCACTTCTACCGATCAAAAACGGTCATAAACCAATTACATACACTGTTTCCTGAAATATGTTACAGTCGGTAACTTATACTTGTACTTCCTTTACGAATTAATGTCTATTTAAATCTAATATTTAGCTCCACTTCTCATATACTGTTACTTTTTATTCTATGTACTTTAGCCTTATTAGGTATATCACTATTTTCTCCTCTCTATTGAAATTTACGATTTCATACTGCCTTTGAAATATTATCCTTTTTTGTTTTATATACTTTAAGCCTTTTCATTATGAAGTTTTTCATATATATTACGGTCATTTTCATAACAAGCAATAATATTAGTGTATAGCGTACCATACTATAGCTGGGTACGCCTTCCCGGTCGTAAAGTGTAACTATTCACTATTAAAAGAAAAGGTCAAAGGCGACGCCATCGCGTCCTTTCCATACTTCTTATCGCCCTCCTCCTTGATGTTCACGTTACCGCTATTACCGCTATCTATGACTTTATAAGCGTCAGCGATGAGGTAGCTCCGCGCTTTAAGTCGTATACCTTTAAGCAAAGGCGCAGGGGGGTCTTAATCCACCTTACGATAACAATAAATAACGTCGTCGAACTCGCCTACGTAATATATACGCTGGCCTCGTTTTCAGGCGGTAATATCAGCTGCCGACATTTTAGTTCGATAATTAGCGTTTACTATTAAATAATATAGCTTCATTTTAGTTATTTACGAACATAATCATTTTATAAAACGTATTCGTTAACGACTTTCTCGCGACTATATCAAATATTTGACTTTAGTTTCCTAATGAAGTTTTCTCAGATTATACGTTATTAGGTTAATTCTTAAACTATATTTATTCAGAAGTTTCGTTAAGGTATGTTTTCATAATACGTAAGGCAAGAAATTATACGTTCGTTAGCAGGAACTCCAAAGTTTTGGAATAGAGTGACTTACGTTTTTAATGACCTTATCAACCTTTTTAGCTGATTAGAAGCTTATTATAAAGTAAAACAACGAAAACAGATATGGAAAAGAATTGTTTAAATTATAACTTTCTGTTGGCCCGTATGACACTCCTCACAATATTGTAAAAGGAATATTTTGAAATTCTTAGGAAAAGCAATCGACGAGTTATTTATAGTGGGGAAAGGGCGTTATGACACCTTTTACGTAATATAAAGGTCGTTCAACCTGGTACCTTTTATACGAAACTACCATATTTTAAAAGGTTTCGGAACGGTTGTTTCGCACCTACTATCCTACATATCTTTCGCATGTCGCGTACCGCCACGTAGAAAGGAAAAGTGGGGGAGGGGGGTCTTCAAAGTATTTCGAAGGGTAATGTTACAGGTTAGTGCCTAGCTAGTATTACTAGGGATTCAACCCTAGTAATTTTACACATTCTTTCGATACTCTGAAGCAACTCAAAAGCTATATGGGAATACGCTCTCACACTTCACGAGATCTGGTTACAAGATGTTCCTAGCTCCGTAGTATCTCCCGAGCAAGAATTTCTCCTCTCCTTCTTGATCGTGTATTATTAACAAAATTCGACCACCTAAAATGAAAGCTCTATGAACAGTAACTTTACACTTAATATATAGCATTAAAGTTCCTGGGGGGTAGATAAAACGCAGTTCCTATAGTAATTCCAGCAGTATAATCCATTGTAAATCGGTTATTAACTACGTGTATACTTGCGACATATTTCAACTTTCAAATGTAAACTTGCCTTTAGTTTTAGTTAGCAAATTTATTGCTAATACAACGATCAAACATCAACTGATTTTCTACATTATTTATGATTGCGTGAAGATTTAGTCTTTTCCTTTTTTACCGTATCCTTAAGCGATTAAATATTATTTTTCGTACGGCCGTTCCGTAGTTTTACCTTGATCCTCATTAATAATCCTCAACTTGAAAATCGTAAAATTTAGATCTCAAGGGTTGAATTTGGCTTTCGACACGAAGTATACGACTACTTTAATTAGTAAGCCGTTAATCTTAACCTTATTGCTTTCGTTAAAAGGTTTGCTGGAGGTCTTAATAATACCTTATATACAAAGCCTCAATACTAAGTCTTCGTTATCCTTATCTTTTCTGCTTACCCAAATTATATAGTAAATGCAGCCTGGTGTATATTCCTCCTCACTAAAATTACTTTTCTTTTGGGGTCTTCCGCACTGACGCCGTCCTATCAACTTGTTGATAATATGTAAAGAATATTCGTATCAATTCGTTCGTTTAACTTAAAGGTATTTATTGTTGGAAGCTATAATTTAAGGCTTAACTTAAATGGTATGAAAATTTATAAGACCATTAGTCATTTTAACAACTACTTTAAAGTTAGCGATTCTTAAAGTCTTACATACGATCTTCTATTTATCCAACTCTTTCCCCACAGATATTTTTCTTTATAATGAAAAATATTGGAATAGTAGTAGTTGAAGTGCAGTAGGTCAACTTAACTATAAGGTAATTTGAGTTCATTGTTTCGTGTAGGACTACTATATTTGACTGTAAATCAAATGCAGTATATCTCCTCTGCATATAAAGAAACATGCTAACCAATTGTCCAAACAAATAACTACGCAAATCGGCTAGCGGTCTGTCAAACCTAGAACAATATATCCACTACTTGACTATTGAAATACTACTGTTAATTCGACTAATCTAATCGACAACGTTACAACGTTTAAAGGTCTATTGATAGGTAAGGCCTACCAACACTGATCAGTGCTTATTAGGTTAAACATAGATAAGCTTATAAGAAGAAAAGGCTACTTTCCAGTTACACTTTAGGTCAATAACGCCGGCTAAGATAAAGGAAAGTTTTTTTGAATAGCCTTTATTAGTACTTCACCAGTCCACAACGGCAGTCTCAAAATAAGCCACAGTTTCTCGATCGAAAACACCAAGAAATCTTCACTAAAGATCCATCTTCAAGACTTTCAAATTGACTGTTAGAAGTTTCAAATTTCGGCAAATTATCAAACGGCTAAGTCATTACTATTACGGGTGTTACTACTGCAAAAACGACTAAATCTTACGGCTAAACAACAAACAAACTTCGATCTCTACCTATAATAACAAACGAAATTCGATCTTACCCTTTACAACAAACGTTTCCCCCTACTTTACTCTTTTCCCTTCCCTTATGCTAATTCAATCGTTAAATATTTCTATTTTAAACAAAAACATCAAGTCTCGTCAAAAAAGCTACGCTGCGCGATTTAATATTAAGTCGCCAAATTTCCACGCAATTTCATGCCAAGTGACCAAGCCCTTCGACCACCAAGTTCGAAGCAAGCCAAAATCTCAAAATGGCTGCCGCTAACACTCACTTTAAATCCATCACCAACCCCACCAGGAAAGAATTAATCAAATCCCTCGGACTATTTTTCTCTAGTTATTACGATAAAGAGATTTGGAGGTACGATGTCGACGAAAACTCAACAGAAAGGTACTTAGTCAACTTCGTCGGCTGCTACATTATCGACTACAATAAAGGCGAAAATTTCAACAGCGATAGCCGTACTTTTTGCAAATATCGTAAGTTCTTCAACGACTAAACTATTAATATGTGAAAAGAGTTACTGAAAGGTGTTAATGAAAGTGAAAGGAAAGGATTGAATGACGAATGATCTACATATCAAAGTAAAAGCTCCGCGAAGCTGGCCAAAACCCTTTACGGTTAATCAAGACTTGAAAAATACCCTTGAGACTCGCTCATAAAAGGAAAGGATATTAAAAAACATGATCACCCCTGCATGCGTTTTAAGGAACCTATCCTTTACCTTTAACTAAGTTAAGCCTCTTAACGCGTTAACAATATAAAACTTATTAACCTATTTGGCAGTCTAATACATCCACATAACAACGCGAAGTATGCCCTTAGTGGAGGCAAAACACGTAAAGTAAAGGCTACTAATGCAGTAAAAGGCATCGATGTCGGTGCTCTACAGCAGTCAATTAAACAAAATCTTTAAGTTCCTCGAAATCTTCAAGTCCCTATTTCTCTCTAGCATTTTAATCAAAATCGCTAAGCCCCTTAAAACAATTCCTAAGACAGGTTTACCTACACATAATAACTCACTATAGGTTCTACCACAAGGCTTTACGCCTCAAGCTAAACAACTAGAAATTACTTTTAACACCATACTTCGGAAACTCTAAACCATAAATTGCCAGAAAAGATAACCAATGAAGATTATGATAGTTATCGCGATCTGCCCTTAAAAACTAACAAAATAATTGATATTAACTATAAGCTTCCTATAGACTTCGCTAAAAGTTTGAATAACACAAAAACTAAAATAGAAAGCCTTATAACCTCCTTAATATAAAGATAATGTCTTTCCTAAACATCTACAAGTATATGGAAATCCTTCTTCCTAGTTTTTACTTAATATTCCCTAAAATCCTTACAGAGTACACTAAATACTACTACTTAATCTTCCTAACTCGAGCAACTACATTTTCTGAAGTTTATTATGTATAGAAAGCTTACAAATAAGTTCTTTATAAATAAAACCGACTTATCTTTTTTGATCGGCTTCCTAATATCCCATATTAATAATGATAAACAATAGGAATAGTTTAGTATTATCGGCAGCCTAATTGACTGGACATTTATTGAATATAAAAGGATTATACGAAATGTAATAGCTTGAAATGTTTACAGCATAATGACAGGTTTTAATGTAGGTATAGCGTTGTAGGAAACCCTTAACGTTATTATCAAGAATTTAAAGATTTATCCTATCCTAGTGGTAATTTGTACCGACGTAAAAAGCCTATTTGGATGCCTTTGAAATTCGAATCCACTAGCGAAAAACGCTTGATAATCGACGTAATGTAACTCTACGAAATTTACGAAAGGAATGAAATGAAGGAGTTCCGGGAATTTAACGGGAAATATAACCTATTAATCGTTTAACAAAGACAGTACTTAATAAAGCTTTCAACAGGTTTGTAATTAGTAATGTGCTAATTATACTCATCTATGGTTACGTTAATAGACCTTCCGGCAAGCCTGAATTGCGTTGCAACGGTTAGGGATGTGCTAGCAAATTAGAAAACTATTAGGGGCCTAACGATGGCGAATTGTTTAATTAGTACGGTGAGAGTAAGTGATTATATAGGTTTGTAGCGGAGGAATTTTTTGGAGGAGTCGATAAAGTCGAACATCGAAACCGTAGGGCAACTAACGGCAATTGATGTTAATTTAAGTATAAATGAGTGTAATTCGATGCGAAGTTAAATTAAAATTAACAAGGGTCTGGCCAGTCAACAAGGTCACAGCTCAAAGTTTACCAGAAGAGAAGGGTTAACTATACTAGAGTATGTACATAAACTAAAAAACAGCCAGTGTTAGAATAGTAGTAATTACAATTCAGTAGGATAGTTATAATATAAGTAAAGTTGACTACACTGACTCAAAGTTAAGTGTATTATTTAATGTAGGCCTACTGAATTTTACTTCAAGTTAAATACATGATGGCCTCACTTCACATTAGGGGACAAGCCAAGAAATTGGCTATAAAAATTAATATGCAGACCGGTTAGCGGTCGGCTAAACCTAGAACAATACATCCACTACTTAACTACTGCAATAGTATTGTTATTTCGACCAATCGAATCGACAACTTTGCAACGTCTAACTGCCTATTGATAAGAAAGGCCTACAAACAGCAAAGCAAATACCTCAAAAATCGTAGGGCCGTTTTTAGTATTAAGGTTATTATTAACTTAACAGCGTTCCGATTCCTTCCAAAGCTCCTTTAGTATTTTTCCATAGGCTACAGATCGTTTTTAGGTCTTTGATTATGGTAGAGATTTACCCGTTAGTCATAGGTACGCTTTAAATACCAGCAATGTTGACACTATTCCATTAGGGATCACAGTATCGTTTAGGCCCTTAACCGCTATTTAAAAACGTGCCTCTAAGTCCGTAAAGCTTTCAATTTCCAATATAAAGATATATACGCTTGAAGAAGTAGTAACTATGCCCTTTTCACCTTCTTAATACTCCAGTAGGCCTTTACAAACACTTATTTACACTGGAGACCCATTATCTTGGTATATTTTCAAACCTCCGCCGCCGTAAAGTTAATTTTTTTATCGTAGACGACGACAAAAGGTGGACCCAAATACGTTTCAATTTACAATATCTTTTGTGTTTCCCACGTATCCTTCACTAAAAAGAACTTAAAAAACTTAGCTCCATTAAAAGTTGTTATAGCGTAAACGATGAGGAAAATAAGGTTATTATCCAGGCCAAATATATTAATAAAAACCTCATAGTAAAAGTTCTCATCGTCTTTGAATCTAAATTTAAGTATTCAAGGGCTTTGGATATGTGTTTGACAGTGGTAATAAAGCCTTTCGATAGCTGTTAAAGTATAGTATACCTTTTTTTTATTCTCTACGGACTTGAGGACTTTATATAGATTATTAACGACTAAGTGGTTGAAACGCTTATATGGTTGGCGCATTTGTAGCTCCATCAGGTTCAACACTACTATTTTTAGGACTTAAAAATAAAACCATAAGTACACACACCCAAAGGTGAAGGGAAACCTTTAGCCGTTTTTAACCAGCTCATTGGCATTAATTTTAACGTTGACACCAAGTGTTTTCATTTCCTCCAAATAGAGGTGGGAAAGGTTAAAAAACTTAAAATTAAAAAACATAATTGCTCTCATGATGATTGAAACTACCGTTATCTCCAGTAATAATAGTTTTTATCCTAATCCGAAGCCAAATTTGGCCTTACCAATATCGTAACAATTAATTTCTGTTGCTTTAGTGCTTTCCTTTTTCTGGGCTTCGTATTTCGAATAACCCCTTATTAAGCACCTTGCTGCTCCTATGTCCTGCATAATACCTTAAAATGTATGGTCCGCATAATAATCGCGAAAGTTCAAGGTATATAAGTGTTTAGAGGCTTAATCAAGGCAAAGGCAAAGGTTTTTACTGCTTAAGCGGAATGAAAAGGCGTTGTCGGCTATTGAATGAGCCGCGTTAAAATCTGTATCTTTATATCACTTAATTTACTTAGAGACATCTTTGCTGTTAATTGATTCGTCACCTTTAAAGTTTATAGTTTAATTCAAATAGTTCTATTCAAACGTAGTAAAGTATTAGATATATTGCATCACCTTTTTTCCATTTCGTTTGGAGAGGAGTTGACGAATTAACTTATAGTTAGACTTATTATAAATTTAATATTTTTCACTACTCGTGCGACGATAGTACTTTAGATTAATAAGTACACTTAAATCTTAGCCTTATTTGCGCGAACATAACTATTACCTCTATTTTAAGGTCGATAAGACAAACTTTGGGCGTTAAAGACTCCCGTAGCTGTATTTCAATCGACGTAATTAAATACCGTAAAGTTTTCTTTATCCACATTAGAAAGGTTTCTGGCTTAGGGGTATATGCCGACCGAGTTTAGTGTACTCGCTATCTCAGTTATAACGAGAATCGAAACTGGCTAAAAAAGCCCCTGCAAGTGGTATCTAGGCGTAATAAGGCGTATTTAAACTCGTTGATACCTATGATAGCAATCCGTACCTATTTGCAATATATAAATTCGCCAGCATAAGCTTTCCACATTACTTATTAACACAATATTAGCTTGTTCAACAGCTTGTTTAATAGATCTATTAGTGTTTTCTCTTTTTTTTTCTTTTTCGCCGTTATTGTAGTTCATCTTATAATAGTTTAATCCGTATAGTATTAGGTAGGGTAAACATCGTATTTGAAGTAACTTTTCATGCCATTTTAAACTTCGCGAAAAGTGGTTGCTCTAGTCATAAATGTTAGGTAGTAGTTCATAAAGTACGTTATTAGGATTCTGGGGAGCAGTAAGTAAAAAACAAAAGGGAGAACCTCTATCTACTTACAAATGTTTAAAAAGGACATTATCTTTTTATCGAATAGATTATAAAACCTCCCGTTATAATTTTCTGTGTCGTTTTATATTTTAGCGAAGTCCGTTTTAAGATTGTAGTTAATATTGACCATTTAATAGGCTTAAGGGAAAGTTCGCGATAATTATTCTAATCTTTATTGGTATTTTCCAACATTTTAAACCTTAGAGCTTTCAAAGTACGATGGTGAGGGTAATTGCCAGTCGCATAACTTGAAGGATAAATTCCTATAATAAGAACTGTAGTAGGCTTGCACGTATATGTAAACTTGTCTTGTGAAGGTTTTTAGGGGGCTTGGAGATTCAAATTCCAAGGCTAGAGGGTATTAGAGATTTAGAGGTTTTGTTATACTTATGAACTAGTGATGGGCGCCAACGTTAATCTCTCTAATCGAATTAACAGCTAATGCTTTATGTATTCTACCGACGCTCAAAGCATCCTCCACACTGTTAAGTAGAGGTATTAGATTGATGAACAAATTAATATGTTTGTTTTCGTCAACACGTAAAGGGGCTTAGCTTAATCAGGAGTTAAGAGGTTCTATGAAACGAATATAGGGGCGTTAAAGGTATTTGACACCTTTGCTTTTCCCTCAGGGGTCTTAAAGATTAGGATCTTAAGGGGGGTCTTTTTGTTAAGCTAGTTTAAAGAAAGTTTCGGCTAGTCCTAGTAAAGTTTTCCATAGGATATAAATTCCACGACGAGTAACCTTTTTCTTCAACTTAGTATTAATGGTACGTTGAATATCTTCCACATATTAGGCGTGTAATGATTAAAAAAATTAAGAAAATATTTAAAGGCGCGGGCGCTACGTCCGTAGTCTTCGCTGAGGTCCGCTTTGAGGATGTATTAGCTAATGTAATTGGTTGTGCAAGCGTTAGTTAAAGTCTTATCAACATCTATGATCCAAAGCTATTTCTTAAAATAATTAACGAAGACTATTCCCAAGGTCTTAATTACTTTTTAGAAAAGGGATTAGTAATAAATTGAAAGTAAGCATTTATGGCAGCCATTTGACTGTTTTTACTTGTAAAGGACGTGTGGGGCGAAGGACTTAGTGGTCTTTTAGCGTAAAAGTTTGGTGCTTTAGTATTAGATCGCGCGAGGTAGATTTCTCGACATAACTTAGTAATTTTGGATGTCTTCATTCATAATAACAATCCTAACGATTAAATTGGCGTAGAGGAAGAGAAAAATGTAAAGCATTTGCAAAGTTTTGGTATTGAAGGTAAAGTTGAAAGTTGTTTGTTATTATAGGTAAATATCGAAAGTTTTTTATTATTTTAGCTATGGGACTTGGTCGGTTTTATAGTAATAACAACCGTAACAATACTACCTTAGCTGTTTACCAAGATTCTAAACTTTGAAACTTTTAAAAGTTAATCTTAATGTTTTTAAAAAAGATTTGTATATATATTTTGATTTTTTTCGAAAACAATATCTTTGCTACCTTGAAGCAGTCATAAAGACTGAAACAGTTCGTAAACGCCTTTCGCTAAATTCTTTTCGCTACCCTTAGGGTCGTTTAACACAGAGTATAACCGGAAAATAACTTTTTCTTTTACTTAGCTTATCTGTACCTAAACTTATAAGCACTGATAAGTATTAGTAGGTCTTTAGATATTGCAACGTTATCGATTCGACTGGTCGAAATAACAGTAGTATTACCTGGTTAAGTGGTGGATTTATTGTTCTAGGCTTGGCAGACTACTAGCCGGTCTACATAGTAATTTGTATGGCTAATTGCTTGGCACGTACCCTAGTATGAAGTGGGTGCATACTCTACTTGACTTTCAACCAATACATTAGGCCCCCCCCCAAAAAAGCCCCACTCAACTTGCAGTCATTATAGTCAACTTTAATGTAATCAAAGTTAACCTACTGCACTGCAAATAAAACCATTCCAATAGTTAAAACCGGCGTAATTGCTTTTCGAACCGGTACTAAACTGCGCGCTACCAAGCTTAACTATTTAGAACTTTTTCGCTATAAAAAGCTTGGGTTATATTTTAGATAGAACAGGGGTGATTATTGTATTCGTATTGATTTTTTTAATACTACTTAGAGATGTAGAAGCTTCAGTACCAAGGCTAGTATAGGTATTTACTATATTCTTACCAACGATTTTATCGAATTTTGTAAGGGAAAAGCGTAACTGTTGTATGTATCCGCGTATAAGAGTCAAATAGATTTGAATTCGACATGGTGGCTTGTCCCAAATTATTAAATAAATTCCCGTTGAATGTAAATTTTCTTTGTAATTTTGAGCAATTTCTTCAAATTTTTAGTCAATATAGATTATAACTCTCATAACATCATTAACAGATAATTGAATGAAGTTATTTACTATATAATGGAAACCGATTCACAGTTCATTCTTTGATCATTTATTTGGCTGTTAACATCTATAGATACCGATACATAATTTAAGTTAAGAATCATATTTACCTGTAATATGAAGTTATTTTGAATAAACCTTGAATAAAATTCAACCAGGTAATTTGAGTGGCTTTAAGATATGTTTGTATTTTTTTATTTATTTTTCAAAAAAAAAAAGTAGGTAAATACCACGTACAAATTCTAGGTATTTCCATAATATAAAAGAAACTTAAATTCATTACAACCGCTACCTTCCTTATTATATTCTATAAGATTCGAAGTGATCAAGTAATGATTATACGGTTTATCTCCGTTTCCTTCGAAAATATTAATAAATTGTTGGCTTCAAAATCACCTATTTCTGTTAATCACTAGCTTTTCGATATCTTGAAAGAAATCGCGCCTTTACTAGACCAAGCTTGAAAAAAAAAACTGTAATTTTACTTTTTCAAAGCCGATTACGAAATTCTCATTTAAAATGACAATTAGGTTATATGAAAAATTACAGGAACAACATTTGATGTTACGGAAAATGTTAATCAAATTGTTGAACTGAGGCTATATTTGTACGAATAACTTTTGAGTGGGTGAATCCAGACCTTTCGTTAAGAAATCCACAGATAACCAAGGTTTTCATATCAATTATCATAAATTGAACGTTATTGAAATGAATAACCTCTGGTTTTTCTACTAATAAAAATAATGTTCGAATATATTTTGCGACGTAAATAATTTAATAAATTCGAAATTGAACTCTTTTTTCACAAAATTTATATTAAGCTAATTAACGAGTGGAAAAATACGTTTAGTGTTTGTTTGAAACCTTTCGAGTTAATAGTTACGCCTTTTAGTCTTTTCGGTATATCAGTCATCTTTTAACAAAATATTAACAATTTGTTACGCCTTTTTTTCGACAATTTTTATTTGGAATACGTGAATAATATTTTATTTCATTAAAATAGTACTTTTAGCGGCTATAACGTTAAGGTTCTACAGGAATAAAACGTTTTAAGCGTCTCTTACCTAAATATTAATATATTATTATGTATGTTCTGTGAATGAATCAATTCAGAATTCAGGGTCATTCTCAAATTCAAAATTGAAATACGTTTAAATACAGAAAGATTCCGTATTATCTGCGATTAAAAGGCTTTCAGATTGTATTGAAGATATGGACTTTTCCCTGATTTACCAATTTTTTTCGGTTATTTATTCGAAGAAACTTCGTAATCACCAGCCGTTTGATTCGGTTCATTAATTAGAGCGTTTTTTTACATTGAGGGCGCTAGAACAAACCTACTTTTAAACTACTTAAACTTTCCATTTATTTTGAACTATTTTTCATCTAATAAAACCCCAACCGAAATACCTTTTGGAAGGCCGACTATTTTTGTTGTTCCTTGAAAGAGTATTTACTTGAAAGGCACGATCACGACACTTTATTCACTATAAAGTTTTTTTTTCCGTCGTTTATTGTTTGCAGAATACAATTGAAAAATCCGCAACAAAAGACTTTTGAGGAATATAAATTGTTTAAAAGCATGAAATACAGATTTCTAATCATTAACCCGCACGTCCATTATCCTTACGAATTATAAAAATTTGGAATATTTTACAACCTCCCGATGACCTTTCGTACGACAAAATCTTTAATCGGAACGCTTTTCCTCATTTCATTTTCAATGAGTTGGTAATAAAGTGGTAAATTATATACGTCCATATGCACTATTTTGATGAAATATCAATATTACCAAAGGCCTTTCTGACACCCGCTTTTTCAACCAGGAATTACACACCCTATACCCCGAATAAGTCGTTTTTCAATCGCTTTTATATACATTCGTTTTCAATTTAACTATTATTGGCGATTTTTTACCAGAAGATTATGAGATTTTTATTTTTTTCGTCATTTTAATTAATTTTAACGTCGTTATTACCTAAGCTTGACTTACTACCGTTTGATTTACGCGATATATATCAACAATCGGAAATTGACCACCTATATTAGTACTAAAATCAATCAAATATTTCAAGTCTCTAATTCGAAAAAAAAATATTGAACGATGATAAAGTTTTGTGGTGTCGTAACCGCATTTGAGTTTCTACTTATAAACTGCTTACTACTGCATTTAGTTAAGCTATACGTGATTTATTTTTTACCGACCACAGCTTGCGAAATTAGTCTCGTTATTATATTTAAAATATGCTTTTAACTCTGTTCATATAATATGACCTGAAGTTTTTGCTGGAATTTCCATACTTAGAAGCAAACGATTTATTAACTTTATTGTCGAATGGTATTTCTTCAACAGTAACCATTTCTCTAACGGCTTTAAAACGATTTTTTAACCAACTTTATTGTCTATTTTCTTTGGAAACGAACGGGTAATTCACTTTACCTTATGATTATTATGGATCGTATAAGTAAAGGTGTTATTCTTGAAGCAATAAAGATTATAAACGTTATACCTTATACGGAATAATTATTTAACTATTGTTAATGATTTTACAGTGTTTTTCGTATTATTATTAACGATTGAGATTCTAAATGAACTAACAAGTTCTAGAAACGATTCTACGACCTAATAGGTTAAATACTGTCCAAGTACCGTATTGAACCTCGAGACAAATAATGTTATTAAACGTATAAATAAAGATGTTTCTACGTATTTATATTCTTTGATTATTTACATTTAATATAATTTAAATCGTTTAGTACCATATTAATCATTAGTGTTGACTTGTCAATATATTATTGCTATTATCATTAACCCGTCTTTCATAATTTATCGTTTTCCCGTACACTTTATATAACTCGTATATCAGTCCTTTTTTTAGTTCCCAAATCACGCATAAAGACCGATATTTTCGTTCATTTTACTCGCGGTGTTACGGAATTCATATAAACTGTAATACTATCTAAGTAATAATGTATGTATACAGCCATTATTGAATGAAGTTTTCCCTTAGAACTGTTCTGGGTTGGCAATAACATTGGGGTTTTTTTTTTTAAAAAAAAAAGTATGAACTAATTAAGATTTTTTTAAAAGTTAACTTTATAAGAAATACCACATTATACGTATAGTCAATTTCCACTTTGTTAAATTTAATATTCCTAGGGAAAAACAACTCCGATTTTATAACGATTAACTTATTCGAACCCTTTCTAACACGTTTCGAAAGCACTGAATCCGCGACTATTAGTTACTTATTATCGACGTTATTAGCTACAATAGTGAAATAAAACTCAAATTTTACACCAAGAGAATTTTTCAAGCCCTAGATACGCTTAAGGTAGGCTGGCTACTTACTAGCAACTTCTCTAAACGATAAATCTAAGTTTAATGAGTGGGTTATGTACATCCGATTTAGAAGTCGTTCTTAAACTTTGCGAATATCGCGGTTTTCAATGTTTTAGAATCATATTATAACTCGTTAAAGGATAATGACAAGCCTTCCCACCCAATCTATTAATGGGTTTAACTGAATATAATTATTTACTAGTCACCTAGTCGTTTAACAGCCTTTATTTTACGAATACATTAATCATTATGTAAGTTAACTAACATGGATTAGCAATAGTAATGGGTAAGTTAACACATATGTATTAATAACAGTAGTGAGTAAGTTAACTTACGTGGAATGAAGTGGCAGTAATAAACGGTTTATCTCACGTTGGTTAAAATGGCTAATTGTTGTTTCCTGGGGGGGCTTGATTTCTTACCTAGCTCTCTTACGAGGCTGTCGTACTTTCTCACGAAACTGCCTACTCATTAGTTATAATTCTCATGGGTACTTATTATTATGATAATCTGGTGGATTCCTACCTTTAGCTTAATATTTATCTTAAAATACAAACCGGAATACTACAATACTTTTGTACGTATAAACAACATAAAAAAATGGTAATTATAAGCTAAGATTTTGTTTAACAACGGACCGATTAATTACTATAAAGAAATTAAAGTAAATCATTAGCGTGAAGCTGTAACCATAACACCCTTTTACTAAAACACCAACCTCTTACCTTCCTCTTTCTTTCAACCCTCAATAATAAACTTTTTCTTCTTCTTTTTTTACCTCTAATATTTCCAATCTAAACTACATAAATGAACTAGAAATACAAACGTTAGGTATTACAACAAACTAGTTTTAAGTCTTTCTCCGAACATGTTAAAAAAATTCGTACAAAAGAACTAAAAAAAAAAGCTTATGCCTGTCCCACAAAAGCTGATAACTATTACTTTCCCATTACTTTTGCTAAAACCGCCAACAAAAACCCCACTTTCGCCTATACGTATTCCTTTACCCATTTTATTTTCGCTTCCTGATTTACGTTTTCATACTTCTTCAATCCGTTCTTCACCTGCTTCTATTCGTTACTCGCTTCCAATTACCATGAAGCTAAGAAATGCAAACTCCCCGGCCAATTAGACTTACTCGAATACTGTAAAGCTTATAATAAGTTTACTACAAAAATTCGAAAAAGTTATTTCTGTAAAACGTGCGGAATACGATGCTATTATACTATATCCAAAAATTTAGTCTTCTAAATTCGTCATTTTCTTGACCGTAAGCCTTTTTGTCAATATTATAGCCAATTTTTACCCATTTCTATAGCTTCGATTATTTTTAAAGGTAGCTGCTACTGCTATCATTACCAAAGAAAGGATTTTAACCGCTGTAAACCTTTTGATTAATGCTGCGAACCTTCTCGGAACCATAGCGAACGTAAGCCTTCTCGCCGCTGTTATTCTGGTAACCAACGCAATCGTAAACTCTCTCGTTATTGTCGTTCTCATTCCCGTTGCTCTCGTTTTCAAGCCCACTACAAAACTTTTCGAACAACAAATACAATAGCTACTTAATACCTGACTATTGGAATTTTCCTTCAAAAGTACGAAAGAAATAGGGTATTTAACCCCGAGTATTCTAATCCTTGGGATATAAACATTATGACTATAAATAATTATATGGTTTTCTCGAATATGTAAAACTCTTAATAACTTTTGTATACCTTTTTTAACACTTGTCCCAGCTTGAAATATGAAATTGTAAAGATATTCTTTACCTTTTGTTTACCATTCGTAACATATAAGTGAAATACATAAGTTATTCTTTATAAATTTCGTAAAATGTTATGTTACAGCCTTTTATACATTACAAATATTTTCTTCAACTATTTTGCAATAAATAATAAACAATCCATTATAATCCTTAAAGAAGTCAAGTTATCGTAGCGTAATTTTCCAAATGAAGAGTATGGTTTATGTCAATATATTAAAATAAAAATGTGTTATGTAAGGGTTATAGGTGAACTAGACCGTTATAACAACAATTAATATAACCATAAAATTGAAATATAATCCTCCATAAACTGAAGTATTTAACAATATTTGTGTTTATCATATTGTAAGTAAAGTATAATAAAGTATCTAGCCAAGGTTAAAAGGTTAAAGACTATGTTACTTATTTCAATAATACAACGAAAATACAATCATAAACCTCTCTTTAAAGATATACGCGATATATGTAATTCAAGGTATTTTTGTAAGGATAAGTACGAGCTTCGCAAAAATAAGTCTCAGTCTTACGAATAGTAAAACAATATAGAGAAGTAAGAGATACGCCTTTCAAAAAAGGACAACTGAAAACGTTACGACTATCCCCCTCACGATTATATCGACCGAAACCGTGGTCGGTATAAACGCGAGCGAAAATATAGTCCTAATAAGCGAAAACGTAATAAATACGGTCCTCGTAACAACGCCTTCGACTGAAATCATAATCGTAATCGCAAATACAAAGTCAACAATATACAATTTGATGCAGGCGATGCTAACTATTCGAATTAGAAAATAAAATCAAATTACATACAAATATCCTTGCAAAGAAACTCGTATCTTTCTAATAGTAAAAAAAGCTACATAATAACGCCCAACATTACTCCTCCAAGTTACCGCACTTATATGTATTATATTAAGAATTACGGTTTGTATAACGCCTTATTGAAATATATAAAGGCTTTTTCTCAGAAAAATAGCTTATCTTTTAAAAACATAGAAGAACGTATGCGAAAGTTGAACCGTATAAAATCTATAAACTAAGACCATATAGTAAATAACACGGAAAATCTTAACATCTTTGAAAGCCGAACATGTTAATTAAAAGGTGATATTCACCATAGGTAGCTATGGTTACCTATGAATCGCTATTTACGCTAACCTTAAAGGCAAATATTATACGCTTTACTTCGATAAAAGCGTTAGTAAGAATCTCGCGTCTAAATTCTGGCTAATTAGGAAATACCCTAATTGTATTATAATAAATATAACATTAATCGAACGGAAAACAATTAATAATATAATAGGTCTTCTCGTTAGATTTACGACTAAATTTCGTTAAACGTTTTATTTTTTTAGGCATAAATCTAGATGTACTCCAATCTAATTACTTGAAAAAGCTAAGACATGGCTTATCAATTGGCTAAATATAGACGCTTTATTGAAAAAAAAACTACTAGATAAATCTCCGTAGTACAACTCTGCTAATATCTAGGAATATGATCTATTTTAAAACAGCCACTTCAAGATTCCTTTCTCTATACATAAATTAGTTATGTAACACGTTACTCTAAATATCATCTTTAACCTTAATATTATCGTTCAACTTAGATAAACGATATATATAATTATGAAATACGTCGCTCTACCTAAAGGCAAATCCTTTATATATACCGCCTAATTTTTATGTATCTTTAATACTTCAATCGACACCACTACTCTTTATATAGTATAACTGTATAATCCTAAAACTAAGGCGATATACCTCGAGAAATACACGAATTAGGAAACTATGACAAAATACGAAAATGATGACTACTTGAAAAAAAACTGAAAAGGAGCTATATAAGTACTCACCTAAGTCATAAGTATTAATAACGTGTTCTCTATAGTTACACAACCTACAGAAATGGAAGTTAACAACCATTAAGTCTCTTTTACACCTACTAAAACTTTGGAAAAATCCATCACTATACCTGTAATTAGCGTTAAATTCGAGTTGGATTTTCTAACTTTTTGCATTGCTATCGCGCCCGCAAATACGCCTTTTCCTACTAAAGAGCTTATTAAAAATCAATCACATAACCCTTTTTAAAATACATTTACATAACTGATTCTAGAATCCAAGGTTCCCGGGGTAGTAAACCTTACTAATAATACAGTGGATCTCGCTCGCAATGAACCAAGTTACCGTAATGTCTCGATTAATATAAAAACTTCTAAAGATGTAATAAAAGTAATGATAGCTCTAGACATACACATTAATAGGGGGAATTAGGCTTAATGAATACGATTATAAGGAGTCAACGAATAATATACTGTTGTTTAAAAAGATAAAGATCGTATGAAAATGATTTTCTACTAAATAATAAAAGTTTCTCTCATAGATGGTTAATAATACGTCAAACTCAACCATTATGCCTATTATATATCGAAACTCGATGAAAGGCTTTCCAAATAATGCTTGAATATCTTCTAAAGCCAAAATCGCATAGAAATCTCGAAGAATATATTACCTTTAGTATCATATTTATTTATAATATAGAAAATTGTTTGAAAAGAAAATAAATACCGAATATTTTTTTTTATTTACGACCATTTAATCAATATATTTTTCAATATCTATTTATTTCTATTATAGAAGGATATTATAGAGTCATTACGTGGCAAGAAATGAATTACGATTATGATTGCCACCGAGTTTTAATTTTTACTTTTAGCATATTTAAACTTCTGCTGTTGATTTACTTCTATTTATAATCGCGGATTCAAACGAAGCAAAATCTTACCCATAAGCTTTCGTGAATCAACATCTTATGCTTAACGCTTTATAGATCAAATATTAGAAAGATCCATCTTTTTTATCGTGTATTTGTCGAAGACAATTTTTCCCAATACGTTCGAACGATACCTCGCGTATTTCAAAGCTATTTTCAAGCTTTTCTTATAAAAAGTGTAGTCTTATTATCAGATAAATCTTTTATCGGCACTTGATTGGTTTAAAGTTTGAGATTTTACATAAATTTTTTTTCCCTTCAAAACACCAAAAATAGAGCTTCAAGAATTCGGAATATTTCTTTTCCTCAAAATAAAAAGATATTCGAAATAAATTTAGAAGCAGCAAGGTTTATACGACCAATAATTTCTTACTATGCGCACTTATCAAGCGTATTTTCGAAACTGATTTTTTTGTTTGATGGAATAGGGAAGAAAATATGAATAAATTCAATTTGATAATTGTTAAAAGCGATTTTTTTATACATAATTTACAGTTACTTATACTTTGCCCAAGAAATGAAAGCCTTTAAAAGTGATTTCAACTTGTTTCTATAAATAAATTCAACTACATTTCGTAAATCAAATACAGTAATTTATTCAAAATAAATAAAAGCCTCGAACCCGGACTTGAAGCTATAATTTTTCACTTCAAAAAGGCTATGTTTAGCAACAAGAACAACTCATTTCAGTCACTATCATCGCACCGGTAATGTTCCTTACTCGCTGTTTGACATGGGCTAAATTGATTTATAGCTCTATGAAACTTAAATCGCTTTTTTTGTATGAATATAGAAGATTTTATAAATAATATTAGTGAATAACCCTTTGCCAACTTTTATTTTCACCGACAATAAAGTTACACGCAGCATTATAAACCAAACTTTTCCAAAAACAACGTTTACCGACAATGATAATAGGAGACTTGTTAATACGTTAATTTAACTAAATTATTTTTATTTATATATGGTTTACTTACTGGAAAACTTCAATTTGGTACTAAATACCCGTAGTCGCCTACTTAATAACGATACCAACAATATTATAAAACCGATATACCAATATTAATCCAAATTTTCAATAAATTACCAACCGTAAATTAATATCAGAATTATTCTATAATACACCTCGCTTGATTGTGAATTCATAATAATATACGAATTCGATTTTAGACCGGTTATCATGGTGATATAGTTTGATATGAAATTTTACAAGATCTCATAAATAATGGAAACGATAAAAATATACCATTTAATACGTTTGTACTTAGTTAACCATTTGAATTAGTTAACCGCTTATTATAAAACCTCGACGCTAGGAGTTACTAAAAGCTTGTAGCACTTACAACACTAGTATGAGAACTTCTCGCCAAGGTATATAATAAAAAATACTATTTTGAATCTAGTAAAATCATGGCAACGTTAAATAAAGTAAATTTTCGCTGAAAACGGGAACTTGTAACAGAATACGTGAGGGATGACATATAATGCGGAAAATTACGTACCGACAATCAAACATTACTAGGTCGCCTTAGTCCAGGTAAAAAGTGTAAGGAATCAATATATATAATTTACATGGATTTTGAAGTCGCATTACCAGGAATAACATCCGAAGGTACTCCTTGAATATTACTCGACGGGAATTCATTGAATGTCGTAATACCTCTCACATATAAAATATCACAAAAAATCCTCATTTCCAGCTATACAACTTGTACTGTAAAAGATTGGATTGTTATTTGAGTTTGATAATCTTCATAATACAACTAACTATACTTACGCCGAATGATTTTAAATGAAAATACAGAATTTATATCAAATATTTAGCAAATCTTGTAAAAAAAATTAAAACGAGTTTGATAATAACAATAATGTTGGAATAGCAGTTTGATGAAATAGAATCAAGTCAATTAAACTGAAAAATTAGTTGATTGTACTCACTGCAAATTGGCTGCAGTTCGTAAGACTGAACTGCAAGTCCATTGCAGTAGGTGCCCATTTCAAAGTTGGGCACAAGCTAAAGCGTTTGTTTATACAAATTAATGTGTAAACCGACTAGCTGTCTGCAAAACTTAGAACTTACAGCTCAACCAGAACCAATTTCAATGCAGTACTAGTTACTTCAACCACAGTGATTCAAATCGACTACATTGCAATGATAAAGGCTTACGAACATATATCCTATTATTCAAAAACTAATGGCTAAGTAGAAAAAAAAACATTAAGTGGTTAAACTAGCTTTATGCTACTTGAGAACTAAATATTCTAAGTACCATTAAGTTAATATTATACCGTCTTTACGATAACGCCTAAACAATATATACTAGTGTATCTTAAAAGTCAGTCTCTACAAGTACTCATTCGGATTTAAACTTACAACAATGGTAAATGTTCTCGCTATGATTTTGCAACGTAAACAGGAAAAAAAAAGATTTATGCGAAAAGATTTACGACGCAACATATAATTGATAATGAATATTATCGCTATTAAGGTAAAAAAGCAATATAATCAAAAATATCGTTAACACGAATTTTCTATAAACTATAAAGTGTAACTTAGATTACAAAAAGTTTACAAATCTCTCCACAAACAGAGTAAGCTAGCACTATCGTGTATAGGGCTATTTATCATTGTAAAAAAATTCAATGATTTAACTTTCACTTCAGAATTTCCCCCTAGTTTACGTGTTTACGCAATTGTAAGCATTACTTACTTATTACCTTATTTCAACTCTACAAACAATTTACTTAACCGAATTACACCACAATATAATCTGCTGAAATACAAGGATAACATATTGAACACGAAAATTTGGGAAGTAAAACGTACCCTATCTTAATAGGTAGATCGACGTTGTTGTAAAGAAAATCAGTTTCAATATTTCCTTAAATTAGAAGGTTTTACGGCTTGCAACGGCGAATGAAAACTAGTATTAGAATTAAATTATCTTAATTTGATTAATACCTTTGAGAAGGAAAATTCTGGAAAGGTTGTTTCTGGATGAATAACGAGGACATCATTTTTTTCTTTTGGTTTCTGGAATTTTTTGTACCCCGGGTGAGCTTGATTGCTTGTCTAACTTTCTCATGAGGCAGTCGTGCTTTCTCACAAGACTGCTTACTCATGATTCATACTTCTTATGAGTACTTATTATTATGATGATCTGATGGATTCGTACGTTTAGCTTAGTCTTTACCTTAAAATACAAACCAGAATACCAAAATACATTCGCACGTACAGACATCATATCACTAATGGGCTTATACAGATAAATGGAAAGAAAAAAACGTAGGGAATTCGGGTTTATATAGCGTATGACACTACTGCTTGAGAGTGAGGTTGTTGTTAAAAAAATAGTTTTTATTTTTTGAGTAGGAAAGCCCTATGGGAATAATTTCAAAGGGAGGAAGCAGATGAACTAATGCCAGCGCTTTGCACACTGTGCCCAAACGATCCACGACAGTAGAGCACCTTCCACTACCTTATACAGTTCAATAATGCCTTTTACCGTCTTTTATAAGACGTCGTAACTTGGAGGGGTAATTTAGGGTAAATGTTATAAGATGGTGTTTGGACTGGTAGTTACTAGTGATTTAGCTCTAGTGGTTTCCGTGCTTCTATGATTCTCTGGAGCCGCTTAAGAGTATATCCTTACACATGTTACATGATCAGACCACCCTTTTTCTATAGCTCTATAGCAGCTCCTTAGCAGGGGCTTCTGTCTCTTTATCTTCATCGAGAATTTTAAATAGTATATGATTACTTTAAGTGGCAGCTTTAGCTTAGTCTCTTCACAGTTTATTTTAATTTTTATTAATATTGATTTGTTGGAATAGTATTACATTTAGTGCAGTAGGTGAACTTTAATTACCATAAATTTGAACGTACTGGAAGTGTATTGCTTTGTGCGGACTTACCGCATTGGGTGTAAGTTGAGTAAAGTACGCTATACTTCACTCTATGGCATGGACCAAGCAATTAGCCATACAAATTACAGTTCAGACCGGCCAGCGGTCTGCCAAACCTAGAACAAGACATCCACAATCTGACCACATAATACTACTGTTACTTCAATTAATCGAATCGACAACATTGTAATGTCTAAGGCCTACTAATACTGATCAGTGTTTATGAAGTTAAGCACAGATAATCTAAGTAAAAGAAAAGTCTACTTTCTGGTTACTTTTTAAGTTAAACGACTGTTAGAATAAATAAATTATTCTTACGAGGGGCCTTTACTATTGCTTCGGTTTTCACAGCAGTGGATAAAAACGACTTTTAAGCTGCGTCGGCTTTCACGACAGCTTAGAGGTAACAACGGTATCGCTATTAAAACCACCAAGAAATATTCAAATATCTTTCTTGAAAACGTTAAAATTGACTGTTAAAAGTCTTAAAATTCGGTAATTGAGTAAATGTTTAAGTCAGTATTACTACGGGCATTACTATTGTAAAAACGACTAAATTCTACAACTAAATAATAAATAATCTTCGCCCTTAACTACCTATAACAACCTTCGACCTTACCCTTTATACCAAACTTTTGCCTATACTTTACTCCTTTTTACTTTGCATGTCATTTTAATGGTCAAGTTCGCTATTTTAAGCGAAAACATCAAGTTACGCCAAAAAAGCCACGTCGCGCGACCTCATGCTAAGTTATCAAATCGCCAAATTTACACGCGACTTTCCGCCAAAACACCAAACCCCTACGTTTCAAATTATCAAATCCCTCGCCTTACGCGTTTCATACATCCTACATAAGTCAAATCATTAATACAACTTCAAGTTAGGTATATACAGATAGCATAAAAGCTTTCGAATTAGTTTTTACCAAGTACTACAACTTCGCCCTTTATGGATACGATGTAGATATGGAATTAAACGAAAATTACCTGATCAATGTCGTGAGTTGCTTTATCTTAAAATATAACGATGATGAACATCCTAACCGCATTTTGCGTAAGTAACGCAAATTCTTTGATAACTGGACTATTAATATGGAAAAGGTGATATAGAAAATCTTTAAGTCCAAACTAAAAGCCGAGATTAAACGTCAAGGGATTCAAGTATCAAAATAAAGCTTTACTAAACTGGTAAAAACCCTTTTCTAGTTGACTTCATTGGAAGAACGCCCTTAAGACCTTAATTTTGAGGACTCCTAAGGAAACATGAAAGGCGGTAAGAGATTCCAACCACTATATATACGTTTTAAAGGACAGCTAACTTATCCTTAATTAAGTCAACACTTTTTACGTACTAACTATAAGAAATAAATTAACCTGTTCTATAGTTTGATACCCCTCAATAATAGTGCGGAATACACTTTTAACAGCGGTAGGGTACGAAAAGCAATAGCCGCTAATGCGGTTAAAAGTATTGACGTTAGTGATTTACACCAGTTAATTAAATAAGATTGTTAAACCTTCCAAAACCTTTAAATACCTATCGTTCCTTAGTAATTCAATCGCCAAGTTCCTTAAAAACCATCCCCCTTTAGGTTTTCCTATGCGCGAAAGCCTATTACAAGTCTTACCACAAAACTTTACCCCTCGTTTTAGGCGACTAGCAATTACCCTTAACACTGCACCTTAGAAACTCCAAGGTTTAAATTGCCAAGAAATACTATTTAGGCCTAAAATAACGATTAAAACCTTTCTGAAAGGCCTATCAAGATGGTTAATATAAATTACAAACTTTTTACGAACTTTTTCAAGATCTGAAACGATAGTATAACGAAAAACCTTATAATATCCTCGATGCCAAAATAATACCTTTGTTGGAATAGTATTACATGCAGTACAGTAGGTCAACTTTACTTACAGTAAAGTTAACCGTACTGCAAGTGTATTGCTTTGTGTGAACTTACTTCATTGGGTATAAGTCGAGTGTAGTATGCTACACTTCACTCTAAGTCAAGGGCCAAGCACTTGGCTATAAAAATTACAGTGTAGACCGGCTAACGGTCTACCAAACCTAAAAAAATAGATTTATCATCTGACTACTGCAATACTACTATTATTTCGACCAATCGAATCGACAACATTATAACGTCAAAGGTTCAACAACACTAATTAGTACTTTCCTATCTATTAAGTTAAGTATAGAAAAGCTAAATATAAAAAGAAGTTACTTTCTGATTAAGCTTTACGTCAATAACGGTAGTTAAGGTTGAGGAAAGATTTTTGCGAAAAGCCTCTATTAGTACTACACCAGTCCATAACGATTAAAAAACAGAAAAAGCTTTTGGCTTACGCCAGTCTACAACAGCAATCTAAAAGGAAGCAACGGTATCGTTATTAAAACCACTAAGAAAACTTTATTAATCTTTTTTTGAAGATATTGAAATTGACTATTAAATGTTTCAAAAGTTCGGCAAGTTGACAAACGGCTAAGTTAATACTTTAATGGTTATTATTAATGTAAAAAAAAAACCTAAGTCATATAGCTATACAATAAGCAATATTCGACCTTCACTTATAATCTTTACTACCAATAACAACCTTCGCCTTTACCCTTTATATTAAAACTTTGCTTTGCTTTACTGTTTTTTAATCTGTACGTTATTTAAATCCTCAAGTTCGTTGATCTGAACGAAAACACCGAAAATCGCCAAATCGCACCAAGAAAACCACGTCGTACAACCTTACGCTAACTCACCAAGTTCCCATTCGACTTTATGCTAAAACACTAAGTTTCTACGCCTAAACTCACCAAATCCCTCGTCTTACACGCTCTACACGTCCTACATAAGCCAAAACCTTGAAATTTCTACCGCTAACGTCCAATTTGAAGCTATTACCGATACCGAAAAAAAAAAAAACTCAAAGTACTCGAACCTGTTTTCGCCAAACACTACAACAATAATCTTTAGGGGAAAGATGTTAACGAGGACTTAACCGAAAGACATCTTACCAACTTCTTCGACCACTATATCGTTAATCAAAACGGTGACGAAAAATGTAACAGCGGCAACCGCATTTTCTAAAAGTATTGTAAGTTTTTTAACGACTGGAGTATTAATATAGGATAGAAGATCCAAAAAGGTATTAATTCCCAACTAAAGGAAAATCTTCAATGGCGAGGGGTTTACTTACCAGAAAAGAGTTTTACTAGGTTGGCAAAGACCCTATTTAACCTGGCCTAATTTGAAAAATGCCCTCAAGACCTACAGCTTAGAGGCAAACGCGTTAAAAAACATTAACGCCCTTACAAGCGATCTAAAGGACCTCACTTCTACCCTCAGCTAAGTTAAACCTCTTTACGCGCGAACGATAAGCATATTAACCTGCTCGGTAGCCTATCACTACCTCTTAACAACATGGAGTACGTCTTCAACGTTGGCAAAATGCGTAAAGGAAAGGTCGCTAACGCGGCCAGAGGTATTGACATTAGCACTCTACACCAGTCAATTAAGTAAGAACATTCGGTATCCCAAAACCTTTAAGTAATTATCGCCCCTTAATAATTTAGTCATTAAGTCCCTTAAAATCATTTCCTATTTACGTTCGCCTACGCTCGGGAGTCTATCTCAAATACCATTGTAGGACTTTATCCTTCAGGTCAGGCAACTGGTAATTACCCTTAAAACCATACCTTAAAGGCCTCAAGGCTTAAACCATTAGGAAACACTATTTATGACTAAGACTATTACTATAACCTTCCTCCAAACCCTATAAAAATAGTTAATGTCAACTACAAACTCCTTACGTTCTTTATCAAAATCTGAGATAACACAAAGAAGTATAATGGAAATACATACAACCTTTTCGACACTAAGATAATGCCCTTTTTGAACATATGCAAGTGGATAGAGGTCCCTCCTTCTGATTTTGACTCACTGTTTTTCGAAATCCTTACAAGGCATGCCAAGGACTATTATCTGAACTTTCTAACTGATGCCACTACGTTTCGCAAAATCTACGATATTATAAAATGCTACTTCAAATACAAACTCCACCTCGCGTAATATCATATAAACTAAGCCACCACAAGGTAAATTACAATAATCACAAAGAAACAAGAAAACGAAACACTGATAAACGTATTTAACTAAATGATTAATAAGCTGATATTGTGTCAAAAAGCAATAGGGAAATCCACGCTAGCGAGGACACACTTCGTGAACAGGTACGGACAACAATCACAGGTGTTAATATGTTTGAATACGCCTTATAACGCACAAATACCCCTTACAAAGACTTTTTTAGCCAGTTACGCTCCTCATTTACCACTGAAATAACACGTACACCAAACTCGCTTAGTATTTACTCCCAAACTAGTAAATTTCTTAATGTAGATAAAAAAAAAAACTTTATGGTGGTCAACTACATCGACCGCAAGTATAGGCGCCCACAACGCCCAAAGTTTGACCTATCGAACTTAACTTCAAACTAAAGGCAATAGCTACGACAATGCCAACAAGGCCAAGTTTTAGGCGAAACTATTAACCGCTTGCACTATTGTCGTAATAATAACAAGAGATGTTAAATCTATAGCAAGTCCGGCTATTAGTCAACTCAGGACCTCCCCGACGAGCAAAATAACAAAAAGGCGGTATACCACATTTAATACCCTATTTCTTCTAAATAGAACCACTTGGATCAAATCGTAGACTTCGAAGGCAAAGAGATAACTAATAAAGCTAACGCTCACAAGTAAATCAAGTGGTACGAAGATACTACTCCTAATTGTTATAACCCAGACAACGGTTGGGTTAGGAAACAGGCTAGCATGCAGCTGAGCCACGGAGAGTCTGTAGTCCAACACATCAAGCGGAGAAAATATCTTATGTAAGCAAGGTGACTAAGTAAGTCACATGATGGATCAGTATGGATCAGTTACTAATCATCCACCGATCCAAGGTAAGGCAGCACTAAATCAGTGGGATTAGTGCGGTGATCCAAACCATCTAGTCCTGAAGATAGTATGAAGGCAATTTGATATAAGGATATGGTTAACACCATAGATAGCATTTTCTTCATAGCTCTTCAGTTGTCAATCTAAGTATTCAGTCTACACACCTGAATAGCCTAACGGTTAGTGATTATTCTACAGCACGAACAAACATCTTCTGATATTGCACCTTTGTTACCTCTACTACCTTACTGCTAACATAAACCCCCTGACAACTTCTATTTTCTCACAGGTATTTAGTGTAATCATTACACGGGCTCCAACAACGTATAAGATCTAGCTGAACGGCCACAAACTGGAGGTAACAGCTACGTTAACACTAGCAAGGTTAAGCTTTAGGTGGAACTGTTAACCGATAACACTATCTTCGTAATAATGGTAACAGATATTGGATTTGTGGCAAGTTCGGCTATTGGTTAACTCGGTACCTACCCGTTGAACACAATAACAAAAAGGTAGTATACTATACTTAATGCTCTACTGCTTTTAAATAGGATTACTTAAATTAAATCATATAATTTAAAGGCGACAAGCTAATTAACTTTACCTATACCACTACAAAAATTAAATAACACAGAAATTCTACTTCCGGTATAACTTAGTAACTAGCTAACCATACTTTCTTTTATCATTTAGGTAATGAAAACCTTTAACTTTACCCTAACTAAGCTACTAACTCTTTACACACCTTTAACCTCCGCGATCTTTACGCGAACCATACGTTTTAAAGTATTAGGCTAGATATAGGGGCAGTAAAGTACTTAATATGAGGCTATTCGCAGTACGTAGTACTACGAAGGGAAAATATTACAGCTATTGCAATTGATTGTTAAAATGCTAGTAAAGTCAAAGTTAGATTTAGATCAAACGAATAACTATCGTTATTAGGGACAACGGTAGTTTTAATTATTGTGAAACTAATTACGTTTCATATCCTTAAGTCCTTTACCCCTATTCTTCTTTGTTTCAAGGACATGAAGACTTTTGACATTAACATTCACGTTAACGCAGACGAACAAGCTAAGAACGGCTGAAGGTTTCCACTCGCCTTTAAATAAGAGCACTTTTGTTTTTATTTTTAAGGTCAAAAGCAATAATATTAAAATTAACGAAGCCGGAGATACTTTAACTATACCGATACTTTAACTACCTAGCTATTAATAGGTTATACAAAATCTTAAAGTCCGCAGGATATAACGATATAAAATACTTTCACTTAAAAGCTATTTAAAGACTTTGCTACTACTGCTAAACGTATACTCAAGTCCACCAGAGATTTAAGTTTATATTAAAAAACGATAAGGATCTTAACTACAAGATCTTTGTTAATATATTGTACTTAGATAACAGGTTTATCCTTTACGTCGTTAGTTCTGCAACCCTTTTTTATGGTAATAATTTCGAAAGTCCCTTATAGCAAAGAATATATAGGAAACGTTAATAATATTGTAAATTAATACGTATCTAGGTCCGCCTAACATCGTTTTTTACGATGCCGGTATAAACTTCATTACGGTGAAATTTTAAAAGGATATTAAGATGATGAGCATTCAGTGTAAACGGGTACTTATAAAAGCCTACTAAATTATCAAAAAAGTTTTAAAAAATACACTCTACTTCGCCAAACGTATAATATCCTCACGTTGGAAATTAAAATTTTTACGAATCTGAAGACACGTTTATAAATAGCAGTAAAAGGCCTTAACAATAATATAGGCCCTAACGACTTGGTGCCAATACTTTTAACCTTTAAAGCGTACCGACACCTAACGAGTAAATCTCCGCTTTCGGCAAGTACTTAAAAACGATTTATGACTTACAACAAAGCCTTAAAAGAGATATAAAAGGAATCGGTACGTCGCCAAGTTAACAACGCTTTTAATACTAGAAACGGTCCTTTAACAATCAACGTACTTACTTTGCCATTATAAAGTAAATTTCTTGTATAGTGGGAGCTGGTCGAATAGAAGGTCTTATATAAGATATTACGTATCTCAAACTCTAAAGTAGTTGTCGAGACTCTAAACGGCTCTATACCTTTTCAAATTCTTTAGGTTAATCCCTATATTAGGGCTACTAAAGATAAAGACATTTAAACTACGTAACCGAGATAATACGAACTTCTTTTACTCATTATCGCCATGCAAATTAAATCTTGTTAGTGCGAACAACCCCCGAAAAAAAAGAGTAACATTAAATAGGAGGAAAACATACTAGTTCGTATATATAATACTATTTACGTAAACAAAAAAAAGGATAAAAAAATTTAATAATAAAACTTCAGATACAAGGGATTATTAAACTACTGGTAAGACTTTTAAGGAAAGCAATAAGGTTAAGATTAACAGTCTACTAACTTAAAGGGTTATATAATTCGTATCGAAAACAGATTTTAAACTTTAAGACCTAAACATTATGATCTTTAAGTCAAGAATTATTTACGAAGTTAAAGGAAAGACTACGGGGCGGCCGTAGAAAAAATCATTCATAATTTCTTAAAGATACAACGATAAAGGTAAAGACTGGATCATTATATAGTTGTTAACGATTTAAAAGATTGTTTAGCGTTTGTTAGTCGTTTAATCAATAAGCTTATGAGCCAAAACTAAAAGTAAGTTTACGTTGAATAACTGTAATATAACGTAAGCCTATATATAGCTAGCAAAGGATCTATAACGGATCGTACTATTAAAACTGTTACAGGAATTCCATACTATCTACCCTTCAAGTACAATAATATGTTGTATTAACTTATTATACGGATTAGCTAAAGCAGGAGTTTACTGGTTCGTTACCTACTAATCGCATTTTAAATCACATTTAACAATAAATTCTTTAACTTACGACCCGTATTTATTAATAACGTTAAAAAATGACTTCGTCGTAATAGTTCTATGAACCGACGATACCTTATTTGTTGGAACGGTTAACTTTATAATAATGGAATAATAAGCGATTAAAGACTCTAAGGTCTAGAATTACAAGCCAGTAACGATGTTGACGAAAGGCAATTAAGTTAACTTTAATAAATATTTAATCTGTATACTTGGTGGTAATACCGGCCTTAGCTTTCACCAAAAAGACTAGAGCATTATTCTGTCTATAATCGACAAAACTAACGAGGCCAAAAATCAATGGTACTTGAAATGGTGTGTTTAAGGCAGCTATATTATTAACTTATACTAGCCGAAAGCGTTTTACGACCTCTCCATCGCAACGTAAACGCAAGAGCCGATGGATAAGGACTTTAACCATCTAAATAAGAGGTTCGAGTGACAAATACGAAACTTGGACCACGGAATCAATATAATTCTAATCGACTTATCGAGGGTCAAGTAAATGATTTCCACGAACGGGTCTTTCACAAATAATATTGACTTGTCTTTATAAATCGGCTTTTCAATAAGCCTTATTAACGATGATAAACGAAAAGATAAGTTTAGTATTATCGGTAATATAATTTACTCAACCTCCATTAAGTGTAAAAGGATTATACGAAGCGTATTAGCTTTAAAGGTTTACGGCATAATAGCAGGTTTTAATATAGACATAATATTATAGGAGACACTTAACCTTATCAACAGGTAGCTAGAGATTCTTTTTATTCTAGTATCTATACCGACTTAAGGAAGCTTTTCGAATGCCTTTCAAAACTCGAAACCACCAGTGAAAAACGCCTAATAATCGACGGAATAGCACTCCATAAAGCCTACAAAGGGGGTGAGATTAAGGAATTCTAATGGATCGATGGCAAAAATAATCCCGCATATTCTATAATGAAGGCGACGCCAAATAAGGCTCTGAAAAAGTTTATGGATAGCAATAAGCTGACTATACGTATCGAAGGCTACGTTAACAGGCTACCCTGAAAGCCTAAGTCACGTGACGGAAAACAAGGATATAATAGTAAACTGAAAGACTGCCAAGTGATTAATAATAGTGATCTATTTAAGTGGTAGTTAAAGTAAAGGTTTGTAAAGGGCTATGGTACAAGAACTTTTTGTAGGAATTAATAAACTCGGACCTCGGGGCAACGGAGCAATTAAAGCCAAATGAGGCCAATTTACATGCAATTGTGTGTAACTTAGTATGGAAGTCAACTGGAATTAACAGGGGTTTAGCCAGTTAATAAGGAAACAATTGAGTAGCAATCAAAAAAAATTGGTTAGCTATACTAATGTATACGTACAAACTAAAAAGCCGCTAGTATTGAAATAGTATTACATACAGTATAATAGATCAAATTTACTTACAGTAAAATTTAACTATACTACAAGTGTATTGCTTTATACGGACTTACCGTATTAGGTGTAAGTCGATTGTAATACGCTATACTTCACTTTAGGATACGCGCCAAGCAATTGACCATACAAATTACAGTACAGACCGGCTAGCGGTCTGCCAAACCTAAAACAAGACATCCACTATCCGACCACGCAATACTACTATTACTTCGACCAATCGAATCGATAACGTTGCAACGTCCAAGGCCTACCAATAGAGGGGTATAATATTAATTATATGAGGTTATCAATATATTTATTTTATAGTGTCTGTCTATACTATAAGTGTGGACTTAGGTTGCTATAATGCATATCAGATAAGAATAGGTTAGTAGTTCTTGTAAATTAGAACTCTTAATCAATCATTCATTACTTAATGGTATATGACTTTCACTTTGACCATTAAATGAGTGACGTAACTTCAATTGTATATATATTAATAGTTGAACTAATTATCCATTGATAAGGATAAAAATGATTGAAAGAAACCAAATAAATATAGGAATAGTATTTTGAAAAGGTAATAGGGAAATTTTATATGGTAGTAAATTAATATTTTTGTTATATAATACGAATAAGCAATACATTTTAAGCTTTCGTTTTATTGATACAGAAACTCAATGAAGCGTTAAAAAGTTGATACTTCTTAAACTTTGAAAAATATTAAGGTATTCAAATTGAAGTAAAGGAGTTCTAAGAGAGTTTAAAGTCTAAAAGTCAAGTCTAATATTGTTAAATTAATAAAAAAAAACCAATACAATCATTAAAAACAAAATCAGAAAACAAAAACGAATTTTATAGAAATTATAATGACTGAAAAAATCAAACTGTAACAAAGATATCAAAATGAAGGCAATTAAAACCCTAATCCTAATTTAAATTCGAAACACCAAGTTGAAATCGTAATCATTATTACAGGTAACTTATTCCACGCGTTTTGGGCGTCTGAACATCGTCAATTTGTATGGCAATGACGTAGCTGACGGGTTTGCTTGAATACCCGACTACTCCGCAAGGTCGCCGCATAGACTAGGCATAGGTACGTGACATACGGTACTGCATAATGAGCATTGATGTTATACTTCATGTCACATCTGTATTCAACGCTGTACTGTATAGTCCATACGGCGACCTTGCGGAGTAGTCGGGTATTCAAGCCAAACCCGTTACTGTGTTGTATATTGGTGGGCGTTGGTAATCATGGCGCAAGCACCATTTCATGATTCTCATTGATTTCTCTTCGAATAAGAGAATGTTCACGTCCTCAAAAGGAACAGAATATAGTTATTTGAATATCGGATTAAATGAAACACTGATAGGGGAAGTTTTCAATCAATTGAAGTTAAAATGGTGGCTATTATGCATACAAGGTTTGGGCATTTGACCCCCAAGTAATTTGCTAATCTGGGCCGCGTGTTGACGTTTACTGAGGGGATTGCTTGCCATCCCGGCTTTGTTTGCAAGCGTGCGGTATAGAGTAGACCATGTATCATCACGTTGCTTGGAGCAGGCCCGCCCGGAGCTTTCGGCGCACACGCCCAGCAACGGTGTTCATAGCTGACCGCCTGTCAGTACGTGCCATGGGGATAGGGTACGCTATCTGAAATGATCTCGAGCGTCCTCTCACTTCACACACGGCGCAGAACAGGATTTCGCGATCCCTGAAACAGATCCGTGGGATGGCGGTGAAGTCGACTCATCTTGACTGTCAAGAGGAAGCCTAAACGACGCTCAGGGAGAAGCTCCGCTTGCCCCAGCTGGAGCTCGGCTGAAGACTGCCTTGGTTCGCTATGCATAAAGTATATCGGTCGGCATGACGCCCACAAACTTGGAAGCTTGGCACACCCTGGACAATAGTAAAAGAAAAGCCTCATTACCTCCGCGGCGAGCAGGCAGTTCACGGCTCAAGCGGACTGATTCATACCGATTTTTTTTCTGTGGTTGCCCGCTTGCATGCTCCGGATTGGTGTACCAGCTCGGGACGCAGGCTCGTCTCCCAACATATTGCTTCCATCTTCGTTCTTGTCGGAGCTGCCAGCAGCGAAGCACACTTCCGCTCCCGCTCTACACGCCAGGCACCGACGGTTTAGTTGGACGGCCATCCTCAATCAGTCATCGATGCCAGACGCACCTATCGCCGTCACGCTGCACGGACACGTCGCATCCACCAACGACGCGCTTATTATCATCGAAGCTTGTCTACGGGGCAACCTGACCCACGTCAGTCGCCGCCCTCGTCAGGCGGAGGGACCGGTCTTGGCCCGCAGCGGCAATATCTTTGTCTACGAGCACCGGTCTTCGGGAGTTACGACCTGGCGGGATGGCGTCCCGTGGTCGGCGCCAGTGCAAGTGGGCAACTTCGAGATGCGCCGTCAGCTTGCCGCGCCCGCGGGGGTCAATGGGGTAAACGGTACGTTAGTTGGACGTGTCTGCTGGGGCCAGCCTTTGGTCTGGGCGAACGACGCTGACGGCGGAGGCAGGCACCCACAACACCGCTGGGCTGTGTAGAAGAAGCCTCAGTGTGACAGTGGGGGGCTTGACACACCACCTGGTGGCCTACTTCGACACGGAATCCGTCATGTCCGAAGAACTGAGACGTCCATCCGATTACCCGAACCTCGCCAACATCCTGCCGCGACCTGAGCTGCTGAACCACGGTTTGTTCACAACACCGGTGGAAGACGACGACCTACACAGAATTTTGAGAGCTTTGGAATCCTAGGGCGACCGGGCGGAGGGCATCCACGGTAGTGCAGGGCAGATAGCTCGAGCTGTTGTGCCGACAACAAGGTCACGCCGAGTTCAATGTGATGGATCGATGGTGCATGACCAGGGTCAGACCATGTCGTCTATTGGGCTGGTCCAATCCAGTGATCATGCATGGGAGGTCATGTGACAGAACGAAGTTGGTGCCAGACCGGAAATGCCGGCGGATCCCCGGAAACTCGATGGCTAGTTGGGTCCATGGTGATGTGGCCTTGGTGCCTGATGTGGCCGGACCAAAAAAGAACCGGGACACTGGCTAGGAATATAGCGCCATGCCCCATGAAAGAAAATGGCCAGCAAATCACAGAGGCAGGTCGGTTGTTGACAATTACATGGCTGTGATATGCGACGTTCAATAGTCTTGCCAGAGATCCTTGACGTAGGCCTCTGTGAGGCGCTCGTCGGGGCCATGAGTTTCCTGCCATTTTGAAAAGCCGCCTCTCAGTACGCAGACCTTTTGCGCCAAGGGTGTCTGAGTTTGAGCCTCGTCGTTGCCATCTCTTTCATTGCCCTGCTCCGAGTTGGGGCCTGCGAAGCTGCTTCCGGCAGTAGGCTGTTCGGCACCCGGGGCGGCGACCGATTCAGCACCGAGCTCAGCCTCTCTAGCACGGATGTATTGCAGAGCGGCACTGGGGCCTCGCTGTTTGGATAGTGCGCAGTGGAAGATGACGGTCTGGGTGTCCTTGAGCTGGCGGAGCAGGGTGGGCAGCTGGGCGTCGAACTGGTGGGAGGGGACCCATGTGGAGCCCTTGATATGTCCGCCAATGTGGTCTGAGGGAGGGACACAGCGTCAGTGACAGGTGCTTTGGCGGTGGGCAGAGGGCAGTGGGCCGTGGACAGTGCGAACAGTGGCGAAGAACACACCTCTGTCACGGACGTCGACGATAGCGATTGATTTGTCCGGGGCCTTGAGCGCCAGCAGCTGCTCCGACAGCGCGGCAACCTCCATGCGCGGAAGGTTGGCGACGGTGAACCGAGACATTGTGCGTCTGAACACGCTGTTCATGGGCTTGAGCTTGGGCGTGGGGGTTGTTGTTGGTAGAGGACGAAGACGGTCGAGCTTGTGCTCGGCCGGTTGCCTGTTGTAGCCTTAATTGGGATCTCCTCTCGGGCCGGGCAGAAGCCGGCAAATTCCCCGGAGCCAGGGAGGGCTAGCTTAGCTTCTACACATCAGCAACCAAGGAACGTTGAAAGCTAGGGATCCGTAGCTTGAGGCAAAAAGGGGTAGGACGGAAGGATGGGGTACAGGGTTTTTGATTTTGTAAAGGTTGAAATAAACTAGCCTCTCCGGGAAGGAAGACATGACGATAAACCTAAATTGAACCTCCTGTTGCCCAAACGGGTATCTTTATTTGTATACTAGTGTCTATAATATAATTTTATTACAGGTTAATGTTGGTAGGCTTTTGTCGTTGCAACGTAGTCGATTCGATTTGAGGTCGAAGTAACTGGTGTATTGCATTAAAAGTGGTTGTGTTACTTCTAAGTTTAGCAAACCGCTAACCGGTCTGCACACTAATCTAGGCAACTGTTTGGCCCGTGCCCCACATTGAACTGGGTACTCCCTGCAATTGATTTGCATTCAATGTAGTCAACTTGCTGTCAGAATAGTCAATTTACAGTTAGTACACTTAACTTGGCTGTACTGCAATTCACTGCAATTCCAACACTGGCAATGCGCGCTAGTGCGGCCAATTACTCATCAGAGGTAATCGCTAAACTCCCTCCCATTGCTGTCAACATCACCTCCACCAATCCCAACCTGTTTTACACCTAAATTACATTTTAATTGAATTCCCCCACCATGTAATTACAGGACTCAACATCCTCTATCCCCCCCCCCCCCTAAGTGAGTTGTTCGTTACAAACTTACACGTTACTCATAATATACCTTTTGCTAATAGGTTTAGGTACGCGTCTTGTATTTACTACTTTAGCTATCTTTCGATTTATTAAAGCATCTCGGTATTTTTGCGTTACTTACCGGCTATATTTACTGGTTTATGTATCCTTTAATATGTACAGTTAGTTTATTGTTATCAGTAAACCTTTTTAAGGCGTTGTTGGGCAAGGTTTTGATTATAGCATTGGCAGAGTTGTTTTTATCGGTAATTAACCTCAATTCATTAGTTTTTTGAATTCTATATACCTCTTTTAATACTTCACGTCTATTATTCCATGCTTTTTATTAATCGTTGCAAATTTGAAGAAATATTTATAAAGGCTTCGAAAGTAAGTGTAAACGAATATAGGTATCAGATCCTAGTTATTATTAACGTATAACAAATACAGTTTATATATAGGACTCAATACTAAAGATAAAGAATACTCCAGAGATAAGGATTTCCACTAGAGTACTAGGAAGTAGTATACTCAAAAGTATAAAGGGATTGAGATGAGAATAACAACTAGTTTCAGCTATTTATACTAGTACTTACTAGTACAAGGTCTTAATCTTAATAATCGAGATCTATAATTTTTGTTTTACTATATATTAAAAGATATCTCAAGTCCATTCTAGGTATTATTATGGTTTGACCTACGATAATAAGCTAAGTAGGTGCCAAATGGAGTTTACTATAGAGGTATAGGCGAGAGACTAGAATTGGTTACTGTGGTCCTTCAAATATGACTTATAGGTATGGTTAGTATATAGCCCATTATATGCCCTCGTACGTGTTACATGCGAACCGCACCCAAATAGGGTACGAATTAGGTACTATATATCCCGTTACGTAAACAATTACGTAACTGATAAACTTAATAGCTAATGACCTAAATTTATAATATACCCCTTTTTTTATTAAAAGCCGTAAGGGCCGTAAAATTTCGTTCGCTAAATATAAAGTGTGTGCCATATCCACCTAATAAACTGGCCGAGCGCGAGTTAAGCGCAAGCCTATAACGCGTCTCCTAACATACCATATAACGTATAAATCGATTTAACCTTAAGCTATTAACATCGTATGATGGTCTTACTAAGTAAGCTTAAGCTGGTTAGTGTGGCTTCCATCATCTGATATGAGTCAGCCCTCTTGACCGTTGTACCATATCAAAAGTACTAATAATCCAAACGTCCTGGATTACGCTAACCACACTATAAGGGTGGCACACGACATGACACGATACAACATCATGTACCACAACATATCAATCACATAACTCATGATTCAAACTGACAACTCACAACCTAAGTCCATAACACATCGTATAACGTGTCCCTTGACGCTCTATATAACGTATAAGCTGTTTTAGCCCCGGTTTTTTTACGCCATATAACGCGCCCCCCCTTAATATACCATATAACGTATAAATCGTTTTAATTTTAAGTTGTTAGTGTCGTATAACACGCTCTTTAACATTATATATAACGTATAACTCACATTGATTCTGGTCCCTTTAAATCTATAAATACAGCTTTTGGCGTAACTTAAAAAATTTCTTTCCTTTACTTTTTATTTCGCTAATCCTTTTTTCATTACTTATCTTTATGGCGCCTTTTAAGATAGCCTTATTTATATATTTTTTGGATGTTCATTATAACTTTTCTTTACATATTACCATTTCGTATTTTATTCATTTCTTACCGTTAATATAACTAATATTTATTACAATTTCAGCTTCAGCTTTATTATTATTAACGCCTTTAATAACGATAACTAGCTATTTCATAGAGTAAATCGTCCATTAAAATTTAAATAACTTATAATTAACTATATTTTATAACTTTTTCGGATTATGAACAACTTTTTTATATTTAAGGATAACGAAGATAAAATCAAATCCCTCCTATTATAGTTTAAAGTTATTTCTAAAGTTTTGATTAATCGCATTATTCATTTTAAAATACCACTTATCTGTATTCGCGTTTATTGCACCTAAAGATATTGCATTTACCGAAAAGTATACAATAGGGTACATTTGAAAATTGAATTTCATATAAAACCCAATCGTAAATTATCTTTTTTTTACAATTTATTTGAAGAATACACTTGCTTTTAATTTTACACAATTTACGTATATTATTACAGTAATTCATTATAGCCTTTAAAACTAATAAGTGTATTTTATTTTTTATTTGTAAACGTTAAGGTTATATCATAAATTACAATTTTTTTTTACTTCTATCTTTTCTTAGTTAGTTAATTAATTCACGTGACTTCGTAATATTGCCCGAGTTTGAGTCGTCTTTACTATTCCGATAGTATATATTATCACATCTTCAGTTATACGCCCTTCTTATTCTTTCTTTTCGGGCCCGTTATTTTTTAGAATTCCTTCATTATTTTCGACTGTGGATATAACTATATATCCTTATAGATAGTATACATAAACCTAGTGGTAGTGTACTGTATTACAGGGTGCACTCCTGCAGAGTGCACGATAACGTGTCATGCTGCAGGCTACACTCTTGCAAGACGTAAAGTGCATCATGCATGGATCGGTCTGGAATAGTTATACCAGACCGAACGGCAATGCGTGGAGCGGTCTAGAGTGGTACGCTCTGGGCGAGGGCTTATAAGCCCTCACCCGTGGTGTGCACCTTTAGATGCTTCTTCATTGCATCTATCATCTTTTATACTAAAATACCAATCGAACGATTACTCTTCTTTATACCTTATTTCACGTGAAAGAACAAAGGTTGAATACTGTAATGATCACACTAAATACCCGTGAGTAAATAGAAGGTGTTAGGGGGTTTATGTTAGCAGTAAGGTAGCAGAGGTAACAAAGGTGCAATATCAAGAAGATGTTTGATCGTGCTGTAGAATGATCACTAGCCGTTAGGCTATTCAGGTGTGTAGACTGAATACTTAGATTGACAACTGAAGAGTTATGAAGGAAATACTATCTATGGTGCTGACCGTGTCCTTGTATCCCATTGCCTTCATACTATCTTCAGTACTGGATCGTTTGGATCACTGCATTGATCCCACTGATCTAGTGCTGCCTTACCTTGGATCGGTGGCTGATCCTTACTGATCCCATATAGCCTCACCTTGGATCAGTAACTGATCTATACTGATCCATCACGTGACTTGCTTAGTCACCTTGCTTACATAAGAGATGTTTCCCGCCTGATGTGTTGGACTACAGGCTCTCTGTGGCTCAGCTGCATGCTAGCCTATTTCCTGACCCAACCGTTGTCTGGGTTATAACAACGTTTCGGACTTTTCGAATAGCGTATTGCTTCCTTCGGCCTTTTTAATACCTCCACCACCTTTTAACAATATATTAATAATTTGTGATATTCTTTTCTCAATATTTTTCACTCTGTTTACCTTAAAGATATTGTTATTCATTTAAAAAGTACTTTCAAAAATTACACCGCTAAAATTAAATAAGTTCTTAACGCCTTAAACGCCGCCATACTTAATCTCGATATATCCAAATATGAATTCTACGTTTCAAATACCAAATACCTAAATTTCATTATCAAAGATAATATTTGTATTCGTATAAACCTAGAAATGTTACGCGTCATCTAGGAATAGATATCTCCTACGTTAGTTTTAAACATACAGGGTTATCTTTAATTTGCGAAATTTTACAGTTATTTTATCGGCGATTTTTTGATGATTACTAAACCATTACTTCTACTAACCTGTATAGGTACCTTTTTGAGTTAAACGCCTGAGAAAAGAACTACTTTCAAACGACTTAAATTTGACTTCATTTTCGAATTTATATTTACCTTATAAAACTCCGATTGCAATAACTCTTTAAAAGTTGACTATTCTAGTTAGGTCCTTAAAGGCTACATTTTTCGACGCGACGACTACGGTAACCTACACCTAATAACGTATTACTTTTATCGTTTATCCCCTATCAAATATCACTACGAAATCTACGATAACACGTTACTCGAGATTATAAGCTACTTCAAAGCATACAACGTGAAGCTTTGGGGCATGACATATCTGTTTATGATTTTAACAAACTATAAAAACCTAAAATACTTTACAATTATACGATAAATTTTGAAACGATAGGTCTACTAGTTGAATCGACTTTCATAATTCTATTTTAATTAGTTTATAATGAAACGGAAAAGAATATACGACTTAAAACTTTTTTAACGAAAATTACAACAAAATTGAAATATACCTAAATGCTTTTCTAATCCACGTCTTTTAAATCGAAAACTCCCATTATTATACCCCCAATAGACCGTTCTCAAATCGCTCCAGTATATATATATCTTCTAGTTAACCGTTGCCGGCAAACTCATCCTAAAAGATGGTAAACGTTTTACTAATATCGCCCTCTAAAGTTTCTAAAACGCCGTTGATACACGCTATATGACTTACTACCGATTAATACGTATAATACATAAAAACGAATAATATTTTCGAACGGATATTCGTACTGACGACGACCAAATATTAAAGGTTTTAATTACGAAATACTTAATAAATAAGGAAAAATGTTTAAGGTTTCGCGACCGTATTTAGGTACCTATTCACGAGCTGATTATGATCATGTTAATTTAAACTACCTATAAATCATTTTTTTCAAGCTACCTAAGTTTCGACGTTATTATTACTATTTTTCCCAAAACGTACTTTTAACCCGGTTTATATCGGGTAATTAGCCTTTTTTACCGTAATTACGACGTTCATAAGTATGTAACCAATTTGAAATACGGTCTAAAAAAATCTTTAAAAATTCTTCCTATTCTCAAACGGCTGTAAAACAAGCTTTCTATCGACTTTATAATCGAATTACCCTAAAACATTATTAGTATCTTACGTTACCTTATAATTATTACAAACCGTTCAAATGAAGCCAACAACTTCAAGGTTATAATTATTATAAACCTTGAAACTTATACGAAATAGTTTTTAAACTATTATTAACGATTTTACGTATTTTCATTTACACTTATTAACGACCGTAATTTAAATTGAACCGATAGATTTTCAAAACGACTTTGCGACTTAACCGGGGCAAAGTAATACCTAAACACTGCCTTTCTCCCCAAAACCTACGGCGTAACCAAAATTGCGAATCAGTAAGTTTTCACATACTTGTGTTCCTTCATAGTTTATACCTCAATCGATCAAAACCGCTTATTATTTAACTATTAATTAACACTAAATAATAAAAACATAATTACTATTGGTATTAACCCGTTTTTATAACCTACGCCCATTATGTAGGCCTTATATAACTGGTATAACGTTCCCTTACCCTAATTATGATATTATATACATAGATCGAAAATTTTATTTCAAGCATCCGCGAGGTTACAAAATTCATATAAGCTGTAATTATGGTTACGTAATATTACATAAAAAAGCCGTTAATAAGCGATATTTCCTCTTGAAAAGTTTTTGAATCAATAACGACGTTTAATTTTTTTTTTCAAAAAACTATCAACCAAACGAATTTTACAAAACGTTAAATTAACTTTATAACAGATATTGTATAACGTATAAAATAGACTCCTATATTATTGAGCTAAATGTATTGGCGGAAAACACCTTGGATTTAATATAAATTAACTCGTACGCGATATATTAAGTCCCCTTCTAAGCCTATAAACTTGAAACTTTGAACCGAAAGCTGTAAATATTATTCATAACAACGGCAAAACGATGCGGAAATACTGCGTTCAAAATATATTACTAATCTGTAATAAACTTTAAGCTTAAAATATTCAGCCTTCATAACCTACCGAAACGAGCGATTTTATTAAATGGGTAAGTTATATACACTTAACATAAAATCTGTTCATAATTTTTTCTAATATCATAACACTTAATACATTCGAATCGACTAAAAAATTGGCAGAATATAACGACGAGCCTTTACGACTGGGATATAAGCGTGTTTAATACTTTTTACTCTATATTACAAAAAGGAACAATGTAAAAACCGCTGAAATGCGGGTACTGAATAAACGTATTAATATTAACTAGAATGAAATGACAACAAAAACTATTTGAATATATTTGTGAATTTATTATTCGAATTATTACCTAAAAACCTTTTACCAATTTTGATTAACTTACTTAATTTAACTTTTATACGGCTCAGTTTCGTATTTATACGATCGAAAAAGTAAACAAAATTTTAAATAGCCTTTAACTACGTTCCCCAACCGCCTGTTTACCATATTCGACACATTTTCACCTTATTATAAAAAACTTACTTAAATACTAAGCTCCTCATTTATAAGTTACATAACCCGCTGGCTACCAGAACGCATAAGAGTCACAGGTATAAAATTCGCCCCGCCTCAGATATCTACCTTCCGTTATATAACGCGCCGAATTCTCATAGCCTTTTTAGTAACAACTACTTTGGTTTACACGCTTTTTACCCGTTCGTTAACACTTAAAGAGCGGCTTACAAAGACCTTAACTTACTCTGGTCCTAAACATCGAATACCAAATAGGTCTCGGCTAATTTCTTAATAGCCTCATTTATAACAGGGTTGAAATTTCAAAACGTACAAAAATGACTGAAACTACGACTCGTAACACCTACGAAATAAAGGCGGAACCGAATACTAATATTTTATCGCTCGTTAATAACGTTCTCGCGGCTATATAAATTACTTACCTTCGATTTACTAACAAAACTTCTCCGAATTATACGTTATCTTGTAAACGCACTTAAAACATAATTACTTACATATCCTGTTATGATATATTTCATTAGCCTGCAGAGTAAAGAACCTCATGTTTTTTAACATGAACTAAGAAATTTCCGATTAAGGATAACTTTCGTATTAAATAACCTTGTCGATCTTTACCGCCAATAAATGATTTATTGTATAGGACGAAAACAAATATAGAAGAAAGTTATTTCAATTACATTTTATTATAATACTGATACTATAATATTGATAAAATTTTAAAAAAAGGGTTAAAGGTTAAAGAAATGTTTTTTTTTTCGAAACGGAAATCCACAGATTATTTATACGAAGGAGGATGTTAAGGTTTCTTCTACGTAAAGTAAAAAAATCTTTCGGCCTTAAACCTTTCACATAATATCATGAAATTTCAAACGGCTTCGAAACGGTACACTTTACTTTCTTTGTACCTTTCATACGTTACGTACCGCCGTATAGGAAGGAAGAAAGGGGTGGAGGGGGGGGGGGGTCTTCGAGGTATCTCTAGGGGTAATATTACAGGTTAATATCTAGTTGATAATACGAGGGATCTAACCCAAGTAATTCTACGCTCTTTTACGATAATCTAAAATAAGGAGAAAGCTGCATGAAAACACGCTTCTACACGTCATATAACTGGGCTACACAATCTTTACAACCCCACAGCATCCCCATAACAGAGACTTCTCCTTTTTTCTCTTTATCGAGGTTTATAAACAGAATCCAATCACTTTGAGCGACAGCTTCGGCCTCAGTCCCTTTACAGAGCCTATGTGTTACGTGACTGTACACGTAACGGGATGTGCAGTACCCGGTCTGTGCGCGGTCTAGGCGCAGTTTGCAGGCATTAGGTGTGAAGGAACGTAACGGGCTATGTATGAAGCATGCATATAAGTTTTGTACGAAGGACCTCTATAATTCTTTTGAAATTTTCGCTAAACCTTAATTGTTAAATTTATCATAGTATATATTTGGTATATATTTATAGGTTGGCTTATAATATATAATCAAGGTTTTACTTTATGATTTAGAGGAATATTTTTATAATAAGCGAATTGATGGTAAATATTATTCATTTTGCGTTATAATTTAACTTGATTAGTGAAGATAGGTCGTCGTCAAATATCTCGTTTTCCGTTTTTGTAAGTACACATTTTACCTCTTCGGAACCAATTTTAGTACATATATTTCGCTTGAATAATTCCATTCGTTATATCGTTTCTGTTTTATAATGAATGTAATAACTAGTTTAACTGACTTTCGTACTCGACATTACATCAGATTATGTTGAAGTTAATATTGAAAATTAATAACTTAAAGCCAACTAAACAATTGTTGGATTTGGTTTTTTTTAATGCTTCAAATTAGTTGGAAACAATACAACTAATCGTAATTCGACTGATGTGCGTTTACTTAAGTGTTAACGATTGAAACGATCGAATTTATATTGAAGTTGGATAAAATATAAATTAAATAAAGTCTGTATGCGTCTTTTCATGCATTGGGTTATTATATGCTGGTTATAAAGTAGGTTATTATGGCATATTGCGAGGCCGGCAGATACGAGGGTATATACGTTACAAAAAGGCTTTTTGACTATATTAGGGCTATTTTAACAGCTTTTATCGCGCGGATAAGGCTCTGAGTAAATTAACAGAATTAGGTATAAATAATGGCAACTCATAAATACAGTTTGTTATTAAGTTTATAATTGTCGTTAGAGTCGAAACGACCTGTTCATTTGAAATAAATTAACTTAGAAGAGTAATCAAGATGATTGGTAGTTGTAGTATAAAAGATGAAGATTAAGATCAAGAAGAAATATCCAAAGGTATACGTTACAGGTAAGGGCTTATAAGCCCTCACCTAAAACTTATGACTCTGGAATACTTCTTCTAGATCGCTCCACACATTGCCGTCGGCCTGGAATAGTATTCCAGAGCGATTTATACATGGTACACTTTTGCGTCTTGCAAGAGTGTAGCTTGCAGCGTGACATGTTATCGTGTATCCTATAGGAGTGCACCTTACAATACAGTGCACTACTTTTCGGCCTATGTATACTATCTCTAAAGGTATATAGTAATATCCATACAGGTAATATTTTCTTTCTTTTTTGTATACTTCGTACTTTTAGCCCAAAAGTAATAGTATTATTGTTGTATTAATTGTAAAAGATCCAAATTAGTAGTAGTAATAGTATTGTTATTGGTATATCAGTTGTAAAAGGTCCAAATCAGCAGTGGTAATAGTATTATTGACGTATCAGTCGTAAAAAGTTCAAATTAGTAGTAGTGACAGTGTTGTTGGTGGTGTATTAGTCGCAAAAGATCTAAATCAGCAGTAGTAATAGTGTTATTATTGGCGTATTAGTCACAAAAGGTTTAAATCAGCAGTAGTAATAGTGTTATTATTAGAGTATCAGTCGAAAAAGGTCCAAATCAGCAGTTGGGCTGAAATTAGTAAAGTCTAGCTGCGGTAGTGAATGTAAGTCGACCTTAGTTGGTATAACCAAATAAAGGCGACATGGTTGGTAATAGCGCCTTGCGTTGTTTTTGATAGGGGTGGCTGTTTAATAGTGATTGCGTAGTGGTGATTACAGAGAGTGATTTCGTAATTACGTGGTAGGTTAGTATAAAAAGATACATAGTCATCGCTTTAAGCAAAACTTCTCTTTTTTCTTTTTTAAAGGCGTATAGTTTCAGCTAATACAAGTCCCCTATCCAACTCAACTTTTGGTTTATCCTAATGAACCAAACCGCTTTAATATGTAGGTTACTTAGTCTATACATATACTAACCTATTTCCCCGAACAAATACCACATAAGAACCGTATTATAAGGCGTCGTCTAGCGTGTAAGCGGTAGCGCGCCGTTGCCGTTACTGCCGTCACCATTATAATTGTTGCTGCGTTTACCATCACCACCACTAGCAGCAGAATTCCGCCCTTTTCGAGTGAAATCTCGTTTATCGCCGCTACGTCGCCAGCCGCTATACCGCCAAACCTTTCCGCCGCCGCTTTTTTCGTCACCACCTCCTCTGCCACCGCTACCTCTGTCGCCGTTACGCTCCCCTCGCCCCCCTCTCCCTCCCTTTTCCCCAGCTTCTAGGGAGAGGAGTGAGGGGTTTCTAAAGTCAAAAACCTTACCCTTTCCCTACATGTGAAAACCCTATTACTCGTGGGGGCCCTTTTATACCGTAAATGTAACTTGGCGTAGTTGCGCCAAGGTATATATATTATAATCCATTCTTCTATAATCCTTGAACCATTTCCTCCGTAAATAAGGAGTACGAAGCGGACCTTTTTCGTCACCTCGAGCTTCGTATCACTAGAGTACGCCGTAAGGCCTCTTTAATGCGTTAAACATTAAAGCGGCGTACTTGAGTCCGTAGTCCTAGGCCGTTTATGGACACGTTCTACGTGTCGTGTATCGCGTTTGCAACTGCGGGTAAGTCTATTGGCGATTTCTACGAAAATAGGGGTCTTTAGACGCGCTGATACCGTTACAAATGAACTAGCAGCTCGTATATTCCCATTCCAGTGGTCTTGGAGCCGTAGGCCGAGGCTGTGTTACGCGCCCGTCGGCTGTTTAGTAAGGTTTAACCAAATTCTAAAAACATCATTTGGCAAAAACATTAATTTTGGGTGAATTAAAAAAAAGAAAAAAAATCGCCGTAAGGAATTGAAACAAGCCTATGCTAATTAGTAGTAGGCATTAACCGGCAGACTAGGGCGATGGTAGCCTCTGTCGCCGCTTGGAAACAAGGTCTATATATGTATTATGTAGACGAGTTCGACAATGTTATCGTACATCTCTGTAAGGAGGGTGATCACTCTCCTATACCTTTTCCTAAAAGTATAACTAATAAATTATAGGGATACATCTTCTCTAACGTAAATAATATCGTTGGTGGTAATAGCAATAACGTCAATATAAAGGAGGAGAACGGTGGGGAGGAGAGTAGGGACGCGGCAACATCGCCCTTTCCCCTTAGTAGTAAATGGATACCCCCTTGGCCAGGTCGATGTATCCGGCCATAATATAGTACTTTATTGGGTAATTTTATTGTTCTCCACAAATAAAGTTCAAAATCATAAGCATAATATAAAACGTAAAATAAAAAAGGTAATGTGCCAGAATTGGTGTACGGAATGTAAAATAAAAGAGGCAATGTGCCAAAATCGGTGCGAATAGTCGTATTAAGTAAAAGAAAAAGGTGGATCGGGGCGAATAATATTGATAAGCCGATTTAAGTTGTCATAAATCGGTGTGGCAGCCTATTAAAGTCTTTAAACCCTTTTAACGACCTTAATAAATAACGTATTTATCGATATAAGTGTTTTTAGGGTGTCGTTCAGTGTTACCTTTATTATGACGTTTATTTGGTTTAACTTGTCATTAACCTATTTAGTTTCCTCGCTTCCCCGGCGTTCCTATAATTTGCGTAAAGCTATAATATCGATTATTAGTCGTTTTTCATTAGTAGAACCCAGTTTAACCAGGCATTTATAAAACGAAAAAGATTAGTATAAATAAATAGATGTATAAGGCGTAAATTAAGGTTGTAAATTAACATCTGGACTGTTATCGCTATAGTAATACCCGAATCGAAGCCTTTGATCATGCTGTAAATCTTGGAAGCAAGGACGTTCTTCGTAACCCTTTTACACTTAATAAAGCTTTAATAGATAATGTTTCCGCAAAACGTAAAACCGTTTCGAGCCGGTAATTAGTTTCCGAAGACGATGATAAAGTCGATTTGTAAGTTGTAGTCATTATTATTGGCAAAAAACCGGTTATTAAAATTAAATAGCTTTATAGTACGTATATCTAACGGCATATATCATTACCCGCGTTTTAAATTACGTATTTTCTATAGAGGGTGTTCATTAAGCGCTTTGTATATATCGTCCGTCGGGTCTGTTTGGTATTATACAGCGACCGAGAGGTCGAATACCGCCTTTAGTTGTGTTATAAACGCAACTTAAGCTCCGCGTACGCGTTGGTATCTGTATTCGTCACCCATTTTTAAGTTATTTAAGACGACAAAAGACACTTTATCCAGCTATCCTTTTAACGTAAGTTCCAAAATTCCATTTTGGAATGTAATTGTGACATTATTAAAATCGATTATATTATCATCTAATAGGTAGGGTTTGGGCATTGTCTTTAAACCGGCCTTTAGAGGTTTCCTTTCCTTAAATACGGAGAACTATGCGTTATATAAAGTTAGAGTGTCGTTTTTTTGTATTCTCGTAAGTATAAAGCTCTCCGAATGGGTAGTCGATATTAATAGGTACGGGTTAAAGGTGAAATTAGTTATTTCGAATCGTTCCTTGTAATGCTTTTGGAAAGTATTATACCAGTATATACCGGTTTTAACTAAGTCGTAAAAAGGCTTTAGGATACAAAAAATTATTCCAAGCGGGTAGTGTTATTTAAGATTCTTTAGTATTTTTACGTAAATCCTCCATTTTAGCCGTTTTTAAAATCGTGTGTAGGCTTATGTTATATCTCGAAATTCGATATATTGGTTATACGGTTTGCCAAAGGAGGCTACGAGTATAAAAATAAGGCGGTAATTGGCTTGTTATAATGTAAGTGATTAGTTTATGATATATTTTTTGCCTTCGTTGTTATAACCTTTGAGAATTAGGCGAGATTTTTGGTACAGTTTCCTAGTTTTATGTTTTACCTTATAAATTAGGCGGATTATAAAAATCTTGTAAATATAGTGAATAATAGGATCGAATTATTTAAAGTGAAAGTCGCTTTAGTTAATTAAGGTTGAAATTTCTGTTTAGGTAGATTATTCGAATAAGGTACCAGGGGTAGTAATAATACTTTTATAGCGAAGTTTTAAGCTACTTTTGCGGTTTGATAATTCCTTTTTCGTAATAAATGAATTCGTCGTAAATTTCCTAGGGCTTTTTTTGTTTAAGAGTTGAGAGGTCATCTTTGGCGGCGAGGTTTAGGTAGAGTTGATGTAGATAAACTTTTTTGTTTGGTATAGTCGGTTTGAAATCTTGATTTGGGGCTAAATTTAGATACGGAGTCGGGCTAAATTCGTCGTTCCGGGGGGTGACGTGTGGGCGATTTTGGTCGTTTTCATCGTTCTAAAAATCTTAGCCGATTTCTTCTATCTCCTTCCTATACCTACGTACTATTATTTATCAGAACGAATTTGTACCGTTTGGCAGATTAACCAGCATATTATAGCTCTTATACCCGTTAATTTTTTAAGGTTTAGTTTATTTATACTCTAATTTTTAAACCAAAATTTTGAAATATAGTAAAAAATCCAAAACGTCGGCCTTACGTGGGTCATTCCTTATAGACAACGTTTTAGATACGTCGTTATTAGGTCGTAGTAATTGTAAAGTTGCTATAACTTTTACTACAGTATTGACCTTTTATACCGTAAATGGTAATGGTGTAGAGTTTGTGTAGATCTTTGGGTAAGCACCGAAAACGAGAAATGTAAGGATAAATATACTTGGGCTAAAAGTAAAGTGTTGTTAATGGCGTTAACCGTTATTTAAAGAATAGAATTTTTAGAGTTATTAACTTTTAATTTCTTCGGCAACATTTTATACGTTTTCTTTCAAGGTTCGTAATATTGTTAGTACCTTTTTTAATACCTTATAGGGCTTTTATTAATATTTGTTTACACTTATTACCGGTTATCTGGACTTTAATACATTATTTGGAAAAGTTGAAAGCCGTATTAGCGTTGTATGTAATTTATTTAAAAGGCCTAAACTAAACTTTAAATTAGTAATTAATTAAAACGTTCTAGCAGTTTATATCGGAAACGTTTCGTGTAAACTTAGCGGCTTGAAACGATGTTATGACGTCGACAATGTAAAGGACTATTTAGCTGTTTAGGTATATAATATTAATGATTACTTCGTAGTTAAAGTCCATATCATTTTAAAAACGGAACTTAAACAGTTATGGTGTTTGTAAATGTAACTGGTATTTATAATAGAATTTTTCGATAGCTTTAAGTATGTTTTTGCCTATATCCTTATAACTTACGATATAAAGTAATTATAAGAGGCGTTTCATAACCGGGTATCCGAATCGTTGGTGTAATATACGTAGTTTCGATTATATCAAATAGACGGTTTCGATTATACGTTTTTTTGAAAAAAACTATAAGTAACTGAACTCAAGCTGCAATGGTACGGATACACTATTTAAGGCGCAAATAAGTTAGTTAGTTGTATTTCGGACTTCGATTTCAAGCTTCTTTATATGAGCTAGTAAAAGATAAAATGGTATTTTAGAGTTTATTACGTAAAACTTAACCAGATCGAAACGTATATTTATAACGATTGTCCCAAACGAAGACATTTTACCTTTTTAAAATATGACATTTCGGTATTTTTCTATACGATTTAGTTATAACTTTAGAAACTTCGCTGTAAACGCATCGAATTGACGCTTTCTGGCCGTCGAAATTTCAGCTTTTTTAGTATTATGTATAATACCTTAAAACATATTTCCGTACCTGTTAAATAACGTAAACTGTAACGTTATATAGGTGTCAAATACTTTCTTCGTGTAATATAGTCCTGCGATATGCATAAAACAGACGTCTCATAATTTAGTAAAAATAAGGCCGGCGATTTCGTTTTCTTAGGCTGATAAATAGGTATTATCGTCTTCTTGGTCGTTATTTTCGGATATATTATCATAAGGGTAGGTATTGAATCGGTTATTCGTACATTTGTATTCGGTTACGTATATTATAAAGTTGGCTTTTGTCCGATTCTAGGTTTCGTAATCGGTTGAAAATTGTTGTTCAATTCGAATTTACTCGTGTACAGCGTGATTTTTAAATTAACAGCCGATTTTTCCGTATAATATTCAACGCTTTTACAAGCTTATAGGGCGCCGTATATCTTTTCGTAAGTATTATTTTGATTTCGATACCTCTTTTTAATTTTTCAGTGGTCGTCCCTATCTTTTATTACCGGGGCTTACTTCCTAATACCTATACTTTTGGCCCTTGTTTTATTTCGAATAAATTTTAAACCTCCGGGTTGAAATATGGTCAATCATTTCAGTAAAGTTAATTTTAGTGATTTGGGTTTTGTTTCCCTTTTTATCAATTACGAATGCTACTCCGAGGATTATTTACGTAGGTATAAAGGTTTCGAACAATATTTTAAAATAGACATAAAAAGCTTTTAAAAAAAGATTTGGTTTAAAAAGTATATTATCGAGATCCGTGTTTTTACAGTAGGTTTTTGTCACTGTTCAAATTAATAGTTTGTCACCTTTATATTTCTGGTGAAGAGCTATTTAATATTTCCGGAGTTTTGATCCTAAAGCGGTAAGGATTTCTTATATGTTTTTGTTGGTATTTTCTTATTAGTGTTTTACAGACTTCTACGTTTTAATCGTTGTTGTACAACTCGTAATTAATTTCGATGTCAAATTGAGATTTAAGGCTATTATAATATTTGACGAATGTTTTTATTTATATAAGGTAGTATATATACTATTCTTTAACTTGTCCGGAAAATATTCTTAGTAAAATAACGTGAAATTATAATAGCTTAATATTCGGTTTTTCTTTTCTAAATATATTACGTATAACGTGTATTTTGTTATTTAATACATGGTAAGACTCTCCGTTATAGTTATTATCCCTATCTTATAGTTTAGCAAGGATGGTTAATTTCGTGGGGTCGTTTTTATCTGTAGGAAAAAGATGTATTAGGAGGTTGCGGTAAGGTTCGTAGTTAAAATGAATTAATTCGTATAATAGGTATTGGCGATTTACGTTGTTTGTTATGTCCTGGGTTGGGTTGCTCTCTTTGTTCCGGCCGATTGTCGATTTCCGAGGTGGGTTATTCTCTCTATTTCGGGTAACTTTATTATAGCCGTTCGGGTTACTTTTTACGTTCCGGCTAACTCCATTATAGCCGGTCAGGTTGTTGTTTACGCTTCGGCCGACTCCGTTATAGCCGGTAGAGTTGTTCTTTACATTTTGGGAAGTAGCTTAATATTCTGTTTTACTTTACGGTATAGGTTGATATAGGGATGTATTATATTTATATGGTGAATAAGGATCGTAGGTGTTTTCCTTCCTCTTGGTTCCTACTTTTAATAAAGGGTATAGGGTTATATCGTTTTACGTGTAGTCCCCCTCGTTTCCATATTAGCCTCTTTTATTCCGTAAGGTAACATCCTTTTACAAAGTCTGTAAACTACTAATCTTTTTCCTCCTAGTTTAGTCCGTTGGTAAGTTATGTCATTTCGAATAGGGTCTCCATAAGGCGGCCATTACTTCCTTCTAGGGTATTAATTCCTCTGGTTTTTAGGTAAAATCGTAAGGCTTAAGTAATTATAAGGTTTAACTTATGCTATATATTTAACTTTCAAACTGAGAAATTGTTATAAAATTCATATAATAAGTTAGGTCTTTAAATTTACTGCTCTTAATAAATATATATGATGGCTAGGACGTATGTATTTGCGATGTATGATTCTAGTTTCTTAACTGGTAAATCGATGGTATTGTCCCAAAGACTCAGGTTGATCTCTTATATCATATCCTGACTATTTCCTATATGTTAAACTAAAATATCAAAATAAGAGTTAACCTCCTCCAATGTTATTAGATTCGGAGTTATAATTACGATTGTATTAAGAAGCTTGAGCGATATGTTAAAGTGTGATAATCTCGTGATATATCTTGGTATATTGAAAGTTTAGGCTAGCTTAACGAATATAAATCGAATATAGTAATTGATACAGTTTAAATAGTATTTACTAACGTTATAAACTAATTAAACATCCCAAATTAATTTTTGTTAACGCTGGTAACGCTACATTAGCCAAAAGGTTAGGAAAACATCAAAAGTTATAGGTACCAGACTTCAAACAAATAGTGCCAACGTAAGTGAACTTAAATTAAACAGGGCGGTTATAAGAAATTAGGTTAGACAAAGGAAATATTGTATTTTTTTTTATGCGTCGAAGTACGGTAGTCCATCCGTATTAACGTGTTATAGCAAAACTTGATTAAGTGAATCGGTTGGTTACTTAGTATGAAACCAATTTGAAAAGGTGATCGGATTATTTTTTTGTATGTAACTGATCATAAATTTGGTAGCGTGGTATCCGGTAAGTCCTATTAAAGGGTTCTGAAAAACTTGGTAAATTGACTTACGTGGTCTGGTACGTGATAGGACGCTGTTCAAAAAGTACCCGGTTACGTTAAAGAGCCAAATAGGTTTTAATGATATCGTATTGAAGTTTTCCTTCTTTAAGTCAGTTAATCTTTACAATCTTTATACACGTTGATGTATAATTTTTGTAAAAAACAAAATTTTGGAATACAAACTGTGAATACCGTTACAACATCCCGTTATAGGTATTTAACGAATACTTGTGTCTTCTTTCTAAGCTATTTGTAATCGACCGATTCAGCTACTAATTAATATTGGTAAGGTTTGAAAGACCTGTATACGTAAAACAAGGTAACTTAAAAAAGTAATTAAAATAATTGGTAATTGTAGTATAAAAGATAAAGATTAAGATCAAGCTGAAGTTTTCCAAGGTGTACGTTACAAGTGAGGGCTCATAAGCCCTTGCCCAGAACGTATAACTCTTTAATACTTCTTTTAGACCGCTCCACGCATTGCCGTCGGCCTGGAATAGCATTACAGACCGATCTATGCATGGTACACTTTTGCGTCTTGCAATAGTGCAACCTGCAGCGTGACACGTTATCGTGCACCCTGCAGGAGTGCACCCTGTAATAAAGTGCACTGACCTTTGGCCTATGTATACTATCTGTAAGAGTATATGGTAATATCCACAATAATACTATTTACCTAGGCGGGCGATTTAAATTAGCCTTTAACCGTTAAGTGTAACTACTTACGTTCTCGAATATTGTTACGTATTTGAGATCAATCCATGAGAATAAACGTTTGCTATATAGATTATATTAAGGTTTTCGAGAAATAACACGTGTTCACAAGCGAATGTAAGTTTTTAAATTTAAAGTAACGGTTGAGTCGATAATGATTTGGTTTCGTATAAGTACAGCGATCGAATAAAATATTGTTATTATGGGGGTTTACATCGTCTAGTCATTTTCGTTAAGAGGCTACAATAATTACGGTTCATTATTTCAATAAGTTCTATGGGTATAAACTTAGGACTAAGAACGCCCAAGGACGTTGATAACGGCGAAAAATCGTTAAATTAAACAGGTTATAGAATGTTACCTACATTATAACTCATTGGATTATTATTAGTGGGGTTATAAATTTCGTCTGGCTTTTTCTTCGACGTATGTTCATGTGATTTAAGTGGAAAAGGTAAACAAAGGTTCTTTTATTATCGGCGATGGGGAAAACCAAATTTGGAAATATAATTTCGTCTAAAATCAATATAGCTTTTATAATGTAATTCTATAATAGAGTCAAAAAAAGTTCAATTTGATTGAAAATACGTATAAACGAAAAGAATTAATCCCTATGTTATTAAAAACATTTACGTTTCAAATATAAAAATCGGTTCCAACTGTAATTGGAATTATATTGTAAATAAATCCTTTATATAAATGTTGAAGATAAAATCAATTCAATTATTATATCCTCGAAATTTATTTATAATATTAAGGTTTTATAAGAGTACAAGTATTACCTATATAGTTAAGTTTCGCGTAGATATTAATGAATAGTCGTATATAATATTGATATATATTATCTCTGAAATAACACGACATATCTTTTTTGATATATCATAAATACTATATTCATAGGTCATTTGAAATATTACCCGTCAAAGCTTTGCAATTAAAAGTTGTGAAAGATTATTAATCGATCTAATGATATAACGCTTTATGTCCGGGATATTCGAGGTATTTAGATGCTCAAAATTTGTGTATAATATTAAGGTTAACATGGAGTATGTGTATTACCTATATAGTTAAGTTTCGTGTAGATATTGATACATATTATTTCTGATATAACGCGAGATATATCTTTGTGTTTATTATAAATAAGATATTAATAGGTAATTTTGAATGTTAGTGGGAATGGCTTAATAATTAATGGCTGAAGAAAATTAGTAATCGATATAATAATATTACGTTTTATATTTGAGATATTCCAAGTTATACAAAATCGGCTTTTATTAGTTCAATAACCCGATTTCAATAAATGATGTAACGTACGAGATATGAATAGCAGTTAACTTTCATTATAATCATTTACAAAATGAAGCTGATCTTATAATCGATGACGCCGACAGTCATGAAAAAAGAAAAGAATTAGTTACGTTTTTTATCCGAGTTAGTGGAATTTCACGATTTATTTAATAAGGCAAAAGGTAATAGTTTTACCACTATATCTGAGAAAGTTTGATTATTATATCAATATTAAATCTAATAAGGAAATAGTTTTGTTGAATGGATATTAGGAACAATTATATTCTATGTTACGAAATTAATTATTCTAATTTCGAAGTTAGGGTATCGAGTTAATTAATAAAGGTTGTTTTAGCCTAAGCATTTTATCGACCGTAAAGCTAAAATAATCAATTTTAAATCAGTAGAGAAGATGCCAGATACATATCGATTACCATTTTTTTAATAAAACTAGCAAATGAAATTGAGTTTCACCTTTAATCAAGGAAACCTTAAAAGTTTTGTTGAAGTCGAAGTTAATTATAAAATTTAATATTCTAATAACCTTCTACCATATTCTGGTTATACCTCAATAGAAGAAACTAACGATTTTATATTCGTTTCGTCTTATTCGAATGATTAGTTACCACTTTCAGACTAGCAAAAACGTCAACGAAGTATTTTTGGTATATTAATGATATAAAAACTATGTATATTACTATGTACCCACATTAATAGTATACATGGGCCAAGTGGCAGTGCAATATATGGCAAAGTGTTGTCCTGCAATGTGCATGGTAACGTATTATGCTGAAAGCTGCACTCTTACAAGACGTAAAGTGTGTTATACATGGAACGGTCTGGAATGGTTATTCCAGGCCGTACGGAAATGCATGGAGCGCTTTGGATTGAGTATTTCAGAGCGCACGGAAAAAAAGGCCACTGCCCGAATGGGAGGTTTATAACCTTCTTTCCGTGGTTTGTACTCTCTGGAATACTCTTTCCTAACAACCTATTTTTCATTACTATAATACCAATCTAACGATTGATCTTTTACCTACCTACTCTACGTAAATTGGAGGTTTAAGCCTTACCGAAACTAATTAGTAGTCGACTCGATCGATTACAAATAGCCTATAAAAGAAGAGACAGATACAAGTTAAATTCCTATAGCGGGATACTATAACGGTCCCCACTGTTTGTATTTCAACATTATGTTTTTATAAGCACTACACGGAATATATATGAAAACTGTAAAAGCTAAGTGACTTTAAAAAGGATAACTTTAAAACGATACTATTAACCCTCATTTGTCGTTTCAATGCACTAGAATACTTTTTGTAAAGAGTCCTATCATATACCAGGCTACGTAAGCTAAAACCACACAATTTGGGAACCCTTCATTAAAACCCGTCCGATTTAAAATCTATAAACCACACCGCTCGTAAAACAAAAGAGCGGTAAGGAATATAACACTCAAATCGCTCCTTTAATTTAGGAACGGTTACAAATACATTATCCGAACCGTTTACTTCACTAAAAGCGGCTACAACATACCAATCCAGACCGCTTACCAAACACTGGTTTTTGCATTACGTCTCCCCACACTTATATATCTCTTGCCTTATTCTCCTTATACTATATTAACCTTATTCGCCATTATACCTTCACTTTGTGAGTTTTAAATTTATGCTTTACGACGTTTAAGTTTTTTTTGTACAGCTTGGGGAACATAAAGTTACCAAACTCCAACAAAACTAATATAAGACGCTTAACTCGTTTGTGGTTACGTTTTACTTATGTATCGTTTGAAATTAATTTACACTGGTAAGCGTTAGTAAGCTTTGTTCCGACCGCTTTCATTATCTTATTTATTTCGTACTTACCAAACCACCTTGAACTTTGAAATATAAGCGCAACAAAATCTAGCAACGACGGGAAACCTCCAATTCACGCCGCTGGAATATACCTGGTACACTTCGGAATAACTAACCCGAATCACTCCAAAACACTTATAGCTATGGTCCTAATACCAACAACACCGGATGAAGCTAGCGTTCACTTCGATCATTTAGTCGAATATATGGAATTTAGGAATATTATAGTATACGAAATCTATTTGAACTTTAAGAATAATACTATCGACTTACTAGTTAAAAAACTAGACCTATATACGGTAAACACGTATATCTTGACTGTCATTTTTCGTTACTTTGCAGAGAAATCCTAAAGACCTGGAATATTATATGACCTCTATAAAATACTTCTAAATGAATGTTAGCTATACAGAAATTAGTAAACCCCTTTATTTCTAAAGCCTTACGAATTGAATTGCAGTACGAAGGCATTAATACCTTAGGAGTCAGGAATAGTTGCTTGATAAAATCGCTGTTGGAAACAACTTAACTTAATAAATTACTCGACTGGAAGGATAAAAATATGTATTTAACGGAAATTGTTAAAGGATATTACCTGACGGATTAAAAAAGACAAGTAATAAGGTATAATAAAGGCGAAACGATAAGTGATACAATAAGGCGTGTGATCTTAAAGGAAGAAAGGCTTTTATATGTGTTTCGGGCCGTAATTCAAAGAGAAGAAAGATCTAGATATATAGTTAAGTTCTTCGCCTTAAAACGAGGGAGATCTGCAGAAAAAGAGGAAAAGAAAAGTCTAGATATGTAGTCTAGACCGCAACATTAGAAAGAAAAAGGTCTAGATACGTGTTCCGGGCCGTAACTCAAAAAAAAAGCCTAAATAAAAGATCTAGGATGCAGCCTTAAGAAAAAAAAAGGCTACAAAAAAGAAAGGGAAAGAGAGTCCAGATACGTATTTCTAGCCGCGTTCTTAATAAAAAGAAAGGCCAGGTATATAATCCGGGCCATATCCTTAAAGAAAGAGGCTAAGTACGAGATCCATGCCATACCCTGAAGAAAAGAAAGGTCTGGATACGCAATTTTAAACCTCTTACAAAACATAGGGTAGGTTACGAATATAACATTTATATCGCTCGTAATATTGAAAAGCGGTTAAGATTACAGTACCCATACTATTTGCACCATAGAAATGTCCATAACATAATATTCCGAGCCGTTATTTTAAAAGAAGAAATTGCCAAATGCTTTATACGCGTTTAAACTTGAATAACGAAATGAAAGCTTTTCTATTACTATGAAACGCTTTAAAATCCGTATTAAACCAACTTCTACGAAAACAAGCTATCTAAAAGGGTATATTAGTACAGTTCCTACCTGTATCAAACGTCTACAAATATGTATTAACACCACTTTTACTAATTTAAAGTGATACGAAATTAATTATCTACGCTGTTTTCTGATTTTGCCTCTATTTTACCGTACCATTTCGCGCCGCTCCTAATATTTAGTTATTCGTTATTTTATACGCCTCGACCCAACGGATTTCCCTATTTCTATTTATTTAAAGCTATCATTTCGAGTCGTACTTAATATACAGTTGCAATTTATCCTATATATTTGAAACCTGCTGGGTATTTTACTATTTTCCTATCTCTATTTTAATTTTTAATATTGCACTAATTCTGGAATATTACCTCTTTTTGTTTCATATATTTCAAATCACATTTGTCCCTTATTAACAATTGTTTTGTGAAAAGCTATAACATTACTATGCAACGTACAACACTATAGCCAGGTAAGCCGGCCCGGCTCGAGGGGAAGCTCTTTACTATTAAAGGGAAAGGGCGACACCGGCACGTCCTTACCATCCTCTCTGTCGCTCTCCCTCTTTATGCCAACACCACCACTACTACTACCTTCGACGTTACTGACGCTAACAAAGATATGGACCTACCCCTTAGGTCGTATACCTTTAGGTAATGACGTAAGAGGGTTTTTACCCTCATGACGGCGACGCGCAATATCGTCGTCAAACTCGCCTACATAGTATATATGTAAGCTCCGTTTTTAGGTAAAGATAGCAGTTACCAACTTTTGGATCCACCGGATAGCGCTCACAACAAACTAATATCGGCTTATTTTAATTATTTACAATAGCGTTTGTCTTTTAAAAAGCACCGAATATTATTCTTTTGATAAAAATAATTTTTGAAATCGGTTGAAAGTTACTATAAAGCTGGCGGACGCGTAACAAGGCCTCTGCCTACGACTCTAAGACTAACGAAACGGGGGAATATCCGTTACCAATCCATTCGTAGCAATGGCAACGGGCCGAACGCTCCTCGCCTTAGTGACAATTAATAACGGATTTACCCGTGGCCGCGAATACGATACACGGCACGTAAGGCGTATCTATTAGCGGCACGAGGCTATGGACCCGGCTACGCTGCTCTAACGCTTTAGTCGTTAAAAAGGCTTCAGGATGTACTCTAGCGATACGAAACTTCAAGTGACGAAACGAATTCGTTGCGTGATCTTTATCTAAAAAATCAAGAATATTAAAGATATATAGGCGGGTAAATATAAAGTATATGTACCCTAGCATAAATATACCAGGCTGCGTTTACGACATAAAAGGGCCCTTACGAGTAAGGGGGTTTTTACCCACGAGGAAAGGGTAAAGTTAATAACCTTAGGAGTCACCCGCTTCTCCTCTTGAAACTAGGAAAGGGGGAGCGTAAGGGGGAAAAAGGGGGGGTAGCGGCGACGGCGGGTAATAAGGTGACGGTGGCGACGGAAAAAGGTAAGGCGGCGACGGCAAGGCTTAGCGGGGTGGTGGTGGCGGGAGGGGTGGCAGTAATAAAGGAGATTGTGCCAGATAATGATGAGCTGTTGGTGGGGGCGTGTTATAACCCAAAAACCAACTGCAGACCATAGAATAGGTCAGAGATCAGCTGCACCATCAGAAGCTTGATGTCTAACACATCAAGCGAGGATATCTCTTATGTAAGGACCTAGGGTTAGGGTTGGGACCGCAAAGACCGAAGAGTGGTCGAGTCGATACTACATAGGACTGCAGGAAGCGATCAGCGACTTCAGCGGTCCAGTACTGAAGATGGTAAGAAGATCATAGGATATAAGGACACGGCCATCACCACATAGATAGTATTTCCTTCATAGCTCTTCAGTTGTCAATCTAAGTATTCAGTCTACACACTATAATAGCCTAACGGTTAGTGATTATTCTACAGCACAAACAAACATCTTCTTGATATTATACCTTAAACGTTTCCCGGTTAGGGTAAAATATTCCATATAAATTACGAATTATGATATTAACCCGAAAAATACATTATGTTACTGTTATAAAGTGATTGAGGCCCCAGATGTCGCTCAAAGTGGTCGGATTCTTTATATAAATCTCGATGAGGAGAGAAAGACGAAGTCCGAGTTAGAGAGCTGCTTTGAAGCTAAGATGGTGTAACCACCGGTCACGTAACGTGTGGAAGCGCGTCCATATACGGTTTTCTCCCTGCTTTAGAGAATCTTAAGAGCGTGTAGAATTCCAGGGTTGAATCCCTGTTAATACTAGCCAGACATTAGCCCATAACATCACCCCTAAAGATATCTCCCCCGTCTCTCCCTCCCTTTCCCCTCTTATTTTTATTTTTATTTTACCTGGTATTTAAAGTACGAAGGAATGTAAACGAGTATTCCAAAACGTCGTGGTATTGTATAGAAGGTTCTAAGCTTAAACGTCACCCTTATAAATATTTCCTAGGCTTTAATTCCGAAATAAAAGTTTTCCTCCTCTTTTAACCTTTAACTTTTAATCCTTCTTACAGTATTAAGTTTTACAGCACTTTTTACCATTAATATTTACCATTTACAATTTAATATAGTATTAGTATTATAGCTCTCTTCGCTATTAATATTATAGTGTTAGCTAAATACAATAAGTTTCCTTTTACATGCTTCTAATAGTTTATACAATGAATTCTCAACTCGTTGTTAAGGTCTAGAAAGTTATGAAAAATGTGAGTTACTTGCTTTGAAGCTGTTTCATTCCTTCTAACAAAGAAAAAATTCCTTGCTTTACAGGCCATTAACCTATATTACGAAGAAACTAGTGAGTAAATACATGTCGAATACGTTTACAGGATAACGTATAACCTGAGGATTTATTTTAAGAAAACGAGGGTAAATAATCCAAATTGCCGCAAGGGAGATGTTAATAAGCGGTTAGATACTAATGTTTGGTATCTCCTTTATTCTGTTGGGTTTATAAGCCATAACTCTGGCCATTCCAGTACACCTCTAAATCTAAATCCTAATATAAACGGAGCAGTGGAGGAGTTGTCCGAAGCGTTTTTAACGTTCCATTTTTAGGACCTGGGTAAGTCCAGGTTTCTGTAAGCAGTTTTATAAATGTTAAATAACGACTCAAAAGCGTATAAACCTAGGTAGTCGTTACGAAAAAGGTTATAAAAATACATTGTATTACGTAGCGGAAAGTGGATACCGGGGGCGGGGCGGGACGTGTTTTATCCTCATTATTTACATTTACTCCAGTGGTTTGCCAGCTGAGTAGCTGATGAATAAGCAACTTAATATTCAAGTAAGTTTCTCGTAACAAGGTAAAACCGTGGAAAATGCGGTTAACGAGCGGTTCGGGAGCGTTGTTGAAAGCGATGCAGAAGCTTGTTGAGTTCTTGAAGCACATTAATTCCAAGTTAAACAAGTTCGTCGAGATAGGTAAGAAGCTGTTGGGTAAGGAGTCAGACCAGGAATTTAAAGACATATTCGAATAGTCTTTTTCGTCTTCGTTTGGTTTCCCGTTTTTATTGATACTGATATACTAATTTATTACCTATCCGTAAACAGTTTATATAACGTGATATTAAGTAAAGTAAAGTGTAAATATTAGACTCTTTTATAGGCTGGGTGTGAAAGACTTTAGATATATTCAACTAATTTATAACATCATTTGAAGGTGACAAGATTTACGCTATTAAACAAGTTTAAAAGCAACTTTTACGTTAAATGTATATAGCCTACCTACTTAATTCAAACTTGTTGTTTCGGTGGGTAATGAAATAGAATACTTTCGACTTGGGTTTTGTTACGGGCCCGTAATATACTTTCGATGTAATATTTCGGTTTCGTTTCGCCGTCGTCGCCGATAATATTTACGGCTTGTAATTAAAAGCCTCGAGTTCCTTAGCTTAGAGGAGAATTCAAAGCGGCCCGTATAAGTTAATTTATATAAAATCGGGGATATTTACCGCCCGGTACGTCAAGTTTGAAAATATAGGAGTTTATTATACGCGTTATTCAGAACTTACTGTCAAATCAACTTAACGTTTTAGAAAATTCGTTTGGTTTATAATTTTTTTTTAGAAAAAGCTAAACATTGTCTCCGACCCGAAAACGTTGTAAAGGGGAACTTTGTTTATTAGCAGCTTCATCTATACGTTGTTACGTAGCCGTTATTAATGTTTTTGCGAATTCCGTAAATTGGCGAATACTTTAAAGAAAAATTTTTGCCTTTACGTGTAATATCGTAACTGGGACGAAAAATTGTTATACCGGTTATATAAAATCGACGTAATAACCGTAGGTTATAAAAAACGTATTAATACTAATAGTAGTAGTATCCCTATTACTTAATATTAGTTAATAGGTAGGTAATAAACAGATCTAGTAGAACAAGGTGTAAACGAAGAAAAAACGTTAATACGTTAAAAAAATCATTTACGCGTTCGGTTATACCATCGGTTTCGGGGTGAAGAGCAATACTTAAGCGTTAATTCACTCTAATTAGGTCGTAAAGTCGTTTTTAAAACCAACTGATTTAATTTAAGCCACGGTCGTTAATAAACGTACCAAAAGGTCTATAAAATCGCTAATAATAATTTAAAAATGGCATCGTATTAGCTTCAAAGTTTATAATAGTTATAATCTCAACAGTAAGGGCTTTACTTAAGTGGTCCTTGATAACTATAAGATAATATGGGTCGCTAGTTCGTTACTAGGGTAAATAAACTATAAAGTCAATAAAAGCTTATTTTAAAGCGATTCGGAAACCGAAGAGGTTTGAGAATTTTTTTTCTGACGATGTTTCCAATAGGTTATACGTTTATAAACGTCGTAATTGCAGTAAAAATGACGAACCATACAATATAACCCGGGTAAAAAGTACGTTTTAAAGAACATAATGATAATATAATTATGGTGCGGGTAACCGGTAAATAGTAAATTATAGGCAACTTAAATTAGCGCTATAGTAAACGGCTTGTAATTGGGTACCCAAATATGGTCACGAAACCGTAAAACTCTATCTTCGTTTACTAAATATTTTAAAATCCAAACGTTTAAAGTACAATCGCCATTAGTACAGTTATCCGATAAGAAATATCGGTCGCCTATACGTACCACGCGTACCAATTGAGGGTAGGTAACACCGCATATAATAGCGGCGTTTTGATGACTTTAAAGATCGACGTTGGTAAAATGTTTACGGATTTTCGAAAAAGATTTTTCGGCGACAATTAACCGGAAGATATTTATATGCGGAAATAGCTTAAAAACAGATTATTGGAGACGTAATAATTAAAATATTAGACTTAAAAAACGTGAATCGAAAAAGCCTTTAGGAATATCTTGATTTTATCGTAACAACATATAGGGCCGCGTATAATTTTCCGTTTCATTGTCATAAAATCGAAAACAGAATTTCGATATGCGTTTGGACTAACAGACTTATTGTTTAAAAAGCCGTCGTATAGTTATAAAGTACTTTAAATTTTTGAATTTTTATTAAAATCGTAAATGGATGTGCCGTGTCCCAGAGCTCCGAATTCTATACTTTGAAGTAGCTTATAATTCCGAATAGCTTTTTGCCGTAAATTTGGTAATTGTATTCGGCGGGAGACAAAGGACAAAATTAATACGTTATTGGTCTTAGGCTAACGTAATCGTCGCGTTAGAAAAATCTTTTTCCAAAGCCTAATTAAAATGATCGACTGTTAAAAAGGTGTCTAGGTTAGGATTCTATTAAACGAATACAGATTTAAAAAAGTTAAGCTTAAATCGTTTGAAAACAGCGTCTTTTTCAGGCTCCTAACGAAATAAGGTGCCCTCATTGATTATCCGAAGTTATAATTGAATAATCTTCTAATAGTCGCGGACAAAATACCGGAAGAAGTTCGCTAGTTTCAAAAAGCTTCGTAGTTTTAAAACCGATGTAAAAGCCGTTTATTCCCGGATAACGAGTGGTTTTTCTAGGTCTATACGTACGTCGATGACAGCCTCGATAACTCATCTTATGTACTTGGTTTTGTAAAAGTCGAATTCGTATTTAAAATATTTAATTTCAGTTCCATGGAATTTCAGAATTTATTGAAACTTAATTATAATACTATTAAAGATATCTCTCAAGTAAACGAAAATATAGTAAAGGTAAGTAAAGTAAGAAATATCGAAGAAAGGGCGTAACGAATTATTAATGTACAGTTAACAAAAAACAAAGGTGTCAGATAAGCTGAAATAAATAATAAACTATTCAAAAAATCTGAAACTTATACGAAATATAATCTTCCATTCGTTTGCCTCCTTAATACGAAGCTTATAGAAAGCAGTTGTTACATTCAACTTAGTAAACCATTTAACGTGGAAAATATTCGCAAACGTCTCTTTAATAAAGATAAGCGGGTAACGATCCGCTTGAGTAATAGTATTAAGCTGGTAGTAATCGATAAAAAACGTAACCTGCCTCCGGGATTTTTAACGAAAAGAAAGGGAGTACCCGCTAAGGAGCTGTTGTTTTGAATATAGCCCTAATGAAGTAATTCGGTTAATGTTTTACGTAATATAAGGAACTCCTTACACGATATGCCATATAAAAAACCTTATTTAAGGGTTAACCTTAGATTTCGGCACGAAAGACGATTTCGTAATTTGTTTTGGATCGGTGAGGGGATAAATTATCGTTAAAAGTTTCATCTAATAAGGGGGCGAATTTCTTATAGTCGGCGGTGATTATGTCATAAACGAAGACTAACGGTTTCGGAGCGACTGCTTTCGTAATATCTTCGAAGGAGACAGCGGCGAATCGCGTAGTAACAGCTCAGTTCCTACAGAACGTTCGCAAAATAACGTGCAATGTAACAGCGCCGACCCCTTTCGGTGTTTTTTAACCGATCTCTAATCGCTATTCCAAAACGCGATAGTTACCGGTTCGCCTTAAATATAATATATACTTTGGGGAGTTGTAAATAACCTATGATTATTCTATCCATCATTTTCCTAAAATAACGTTATATTATATGGAAGTGACGATATAAGCTTATATCCGGGAACGGTATTTATAAAACTCGATATTTAAAAAGATTATAAAGAAAATCAGTCGTAAGGATGAACCAGATACATAATACATAACTTTGCTCAGTCGTCGTAGTAGGATGAAAAAACACGGTACCTTTAAGCAATCAATAAGTTACTTATTCTTAACATTTTTATATTTAACATTTATATTAACAAAGACGTAGATAAACAAAATTGAATAATAAAGTAAAATTACTATAAACGCGTCGTAATTTAAAAGTTGGAATGAAATTACCGAGCCAAGTTGAAGTTTTGTTAACTTTTATACAACAATCTATATAACAGATACACTTTTTCTCCTTAAAGTTAATAAAATCTTTGTTTAAAGTAAAATGAATCCCTACAACGGTTTTAACGATAAAGCCGTTCGGGCGTTACACTAAATTTCACAGGAAAGTACAAATTCAATAGCTATTCGCATCATAACGCAAGTATAATCCAAGGTTTGTACGACAGAAAAGTTTCGAGTAGTTAACACGAACGGCGCGCCGCTTAAAAACAACATGGCAAGCGTTTACACCAGTCATAATAATATCGCCCTAGCTTTCCTGAGCGAGCGAGTCGCTACTAGTGTTTTTATTACGTAAAGATCTATTAATAGTAACATTACGAGTGCCTCCGTAACGAATACAGAGGTCATAAAGGCGTCTATCGATAAATTAGGCGCGTGTAACCTATTCGTTGTAATACGTGAGTATATAGAGGAGTAGTATCGTGTTAGCGAATACATTATTAGTAGCTCCCTTTAAGATATCGAGCTTTACTGCGGATTCTACAGCTATACCGCTAGCTTTCGAGAGCAGGCTCTTTTAAACGTTTAAAAAAACGTAAAATCGTTTGCTAATTCCTTATTTTATACTCGTAAGCCGAGTGATATCTGTTTCAACCTCGTTACGATTGTAGTAATAGGCCCGAAATATAGCTATAGAAGTGTTGAGGTCGTTAATATCGTTATCGTCTCTCTGGGCGTAATTACTTTTTATAGAAGTTTTTGTAACGATTTTAAATTTTAAAAAATAACGTGAAAGTTATATTTGAGTATTGATGAACTTTTGGTCCAGACGTAATTTACGTATTATTATAAATTCTTACATCGAAAATCGTTATTTAATGTAGAAAAGCCTAACCGGTTAATTAACAGGTTTACGTTTGGGCTATTGACATTCGTTAAAAAAGACGCTAACATCGTAATCAAATTTAAAGAAGTCTTAATCTTCGTCATTGAGAAATTTAACGTGATCCCTGATAATGAGTGGTATAATGATAATGTTGTTCGTATCGTATGTAAGGGGAACCTTTTTAGGGGGAAGTTGTTCCTGGAACGTAGGCGTACCGGTAACTTCGAGTTATCAGATTATATTAGTTAACTTGTATAGGATGTTGGTACTTCGTTATTCTCAATATAAAGAATATTTTAAAAAGACATGATTCCGCTCGATAAGTTCCGCACGTAAGGCATCGCTAAAACATTTCTATTAAGCTGTAAGATAATTATACTAGTCTATTAAAACGTTTTAAAGCTACTCTATAACGCGCGCATCGAGGAATTTCTCCAGAACCTAAGGGTTCAAATTAAATAAGTCTGAAGATAATAACATAACATTAGGCTACAGCTAATAATAAATAGCTAAAACACCGTCTAAAAAGAAATCGAGGTTTATATATAAAGGAAATAATTCCAGAGTTATTCTTTAAAGTGGTCTGATTTTATCTACAAACCTTAATAAGGAGATAAAGGAGAAGTCCCTGTTAGGAAGCTACTAAAGAGCTAAAATTATGTAACTCCCGGTCACATGACGTGTGGAAACGTGTTCCTATATAGTCTCCTTCCTGCTTTAGATCATCGTAAGAGAGTGTAGAACTACCAGGGTTGGATTCCTGGTAATACTAACTAGGTACTAGCCTATAACAACTATAGCCGCTTATGATTAGTGAATTAATAACTATTAATAACGATGATTTTATAGTAAACCTACGACTCGCCTATTATGGAATATCTGGGTAAAAACGTTTTATTTGGAGTTTTTGAACGGGATGATTATTAAAAAGTAATATTTGTAAATATTCGCCGTTTATATCAAATATATACGTAATGTAATGGTATGAAAATTCGACATTTTTCACGATAAGGTTTCTTTTCACCCTTTTGATTTTAAATTGATATTAGGTTTATATTTCCATCGACTTCACAATTAATTTACCGATTATTGATAGCGATTTACAGTATTTGTCAATAATTACAAATCTATTTATTAAAAAAAAATCACAGGTGATATAGTTTATAAGTTTCGAAACGTATGGGGAGCATTTTTGTAATATATTGTGGCGATTTGATGGATTTCCGGTATTTATGATTAACAATCACGATTTGAATTCAATGGGTATTTTCAAATGACTTTATATTTTTAGTGGAGATTAAGTAGCGTTTATTGACGGCGTACCACTTATAAATGGACGGCGACACAGAAGCAGTGCATTAGGACTTTTAAAAGTAATTAAGGATTATCGTCTTCCTTTTTTAATTAGACTAGATATTATATGTCTTTTTAAATAGCAGTCAAATGCAGTAGAGTCAAGTCAACTTTACCGTCAGTTTAGTTCATTTTACTAGCTGAAAATTCGCTGCAGGTTGTGGGATTGCACTGCAAGTGTAGTTCAGCAGGTTCTCACTTCCAAGTGAGTCACAAGCTAAATAATTTGGTCATACAACTTAGTGTGAAGACCGGCTAGCGATCTGCCGAACTTAAAACTCAACATATCAATTTCGATGTAGCACCAGTTACTTTGAATACAGTGATTCGAATCGACTCCTTTGCAACAAAAAGCCTTTTTTTTTATGCAGGCCTACTAGTACTGCTGAGTGCTTATTAGATTAAATACATATAAGCTGGTAGAGAAAAATACTACTTTCTAGTTACGATTTAAGTTAAACAGCGGCTAAGGGTAAAGGAAAAGTTTTTGCAAAGGGTCCTTAGAATATGTATTAGTTATTCGCGGTAGTTAGTAGGGAAGAATTATAGGCTGTATCAGTTGTTCGCGGAAGTTAATAAATAAGCGACGGTATCACTACTGAAAACACTAAAAACATCTCATTAATTCTTCTTGAAAGCGTTGAATTAAACGCCTAAAATTATTAAAGATTACTGAGTTGGCAAGTTGGCAACCTGCTATGTTAGTATTATTATAGCTATTACTAATTTGGGTACTATTACTATAAATTGCAAATCGCAAAAACGATGAAGTAGTAAGACCTTGAACTATATCAAATTTACCGGCAAACCTACGAGAAACCACTCTACACTAATCTTTTCCACTTTACACACCTTAATCATTTTTACGATGGCTTCAAAACGCGCTGAAATCAATGCTTTTATTAACCATAACAGAAAGAAAGCGATTACGGCCCTTAGAATTACCTTGGAGAAACATTACGATAAAAACTCTGCTTTGTTAAATCCATTGAAGACTGTTTAGTCGATCCCTTTACCAATAGAATCGGCTCCTACGTTTTCGATTGGGTTCTCATTAGAACTGTTTGAGGCCTATAGGAGTACGATAACTTTTAAAAAAAACTTTAGAGAATGAAATTTATATATTTGAAAGATGGCAAATAAAAAATTTAAGGTTAGGCTCACGACTAAACTCGTTAACCTAGACCTAACCTACCTATAAAAAATGGAAAGATAGTAATCTAACTAATGTACTTTACGAATACGCTATCCATAAATACCTTTAACAGATTTTGAAATCTAAGGGAAAAGCTATCGTTGGTAACATCATCATTTAATCCTTTTAATCGCATTCGTAAGGGTTTACCTAAATTTATATAAATATCAGACACTTTTACGTAAAATTTACGATCGAATGTCATCAGCCGTAAAGAATCAATTAACTTATAAGTTGGAAACCCTTAAGTCAACTAGTTAATTTAGTAGAAACTTCGACGTACCCTTCAATATAATAAAGAACTATTATCAAGAACCCTGTGATGAAAACCTTTAAGTCGTTTTGCCCCAAGCTCCTCAATACGTTCAGTTCAAACAGTCAAATTCAGGACCGAATGAATTTATACGCGAGCTTATGATGGGTACGACTACTGGCGTTTTCCCTTGAAATTCGATTAGATGTAACTAACCTTCTTATTAATATGAACCACGCTACTTGTCGAAGATTTAGGGGGTTTTTACGACTAATATATCACTCTCCCCCCTCAGTACGTCCCTATAGTAAATATAGAATACAAGGTAATCACTACGTTCGTTATAATCTAGGGGGAAAATGAGAAATAAAACGGTAATCTATATAATATCCTCAACGTTAAGTTGGGCCTGTTTTTCAACATTTACCGTGAAATGAGGGTTCAATTACTAGGTTTTCACTTGCTATTTCCCAGTATTCTTACCCACTCAACCGAGAATTATTATCTTCGATACCTAACGAGTTATACCTCTTTCACGAAATTAACGATGGTTTAAAATGCTACTTCGAATACAATATTAATTTCTCCTAAGAACATAAGAACTGGAACCTTATTTAGTGGTTTTATATATTAGAAAACAAAACAAGTCAGAAGGAAAAATGAACCATCTTAACTAGATTTAAAATAGGCAGATGCTTTACTGATGAGTAATGAGAAACGTGGGAGTTATCGAAGGTACCCTATGCTCTCAGGTTCGGTAAGCCGTTACCAGCTATAAAGACTTCGAAAATATCCTCCAGTACCCTAACACTACCTGCGAAGGTTTTTTTTGGCCAAATGAGTTTTTCGATGGCATCTGTAACAGTTCGAGCTTCAAGCTCAACTGTTATATACCTTTAAGCTCCGAAATTTAGTAACAACGAAAACAAAACATCTCACTCGTACTATATCAAGCGTAAATACGAAAGGCCTTCTAGTACAGTTAAAGGAAGGCCCGCATCTAGAAACGTAACCAGCCTACCTATAGAAAGCTTATTTCTTTTCCTTAAGGTCTTTATGCTACCTAAATAGATTTACTTCAAATACTAAGAGATGTTGGATTTATAATAAGTAAAGCTATGAGCTAATACGATACATTTCTGCCGAGCGGAAATTTAAGCAAGTTATATATAATATGTATTTTCTATTTATATTCAACTGGGATTATACGTTACGCGTCGCAAAGTTTAAGGGAAAAAAGCCAAAAACGAGTAAAATAAGCCCAAGGCTATCGTCCAACATGAAGATACTATTATCGGCCTAAAAGTAACATAATCACTCGTCGACCACGCTTTTTTATACTATCTAATAGGTAAAAGCCCTCACCGCCGATACAACGATAAAGACTCTAGCATTGTACAATTCTTCACTATTGAAACTATCTACGCCAAATAGGGGTTTAAAGGTATTATGTTAGAAACGAAATTAACACAGTGTTTAACAGTTTATTAGTAATACGTCGCCTTGCAAAATGATACGAATAAGGCTACGAAACTTGACTATACGGATACTGGCAAAACTAAAGTCGGCTTTAGCACTAAAAAAAGATATTTTTTCTAGAATCAACTACGGTGAAGAAAATCTTTGGCCCTACTGCTGATTACATTTTAAAAACACTTACCCTTGTTTGTCGTTTCCTTAACAATATGTAAAACCTCGATCTTAATGTTAACGTTTCAACTAATGAATTGTTCTAGGTAAAGTGAAGTAATATATTTCCTCTTAAACTTAAATATCTGCACATTTAGCTTTAACTTAAAATGTTAAAAACAGTTGAATTAAATCCAACGAAGGCAGAACTTTGTTAATTACATGGTAGTTTTAGCCACCCGGCAACTGTTGGACTTTATAAGATTTTAAAGGCAACTAGTGAAGAAAATGATAATTTTACGGCTTTCAAGGAATTGAAACGAGTTTGCTACTATTACAAAATATAATTTTAAACCTCTTTGAGGTTTAAATTTATGATGAAGGAAAATTAAATCTTTGAATTTCAAGGTTTTTGTAAACGTATTTCATTTAAATAGCAAGCTAGTATTTTAAGTTAAAGACTTGGCCATAGCTCTTTACGGCGCTAATTTCATTAAAACTATTATAGGAAATAAAATGTATGAAGTACTACGTATTTTGTGAATTAATACGTACCTTAGGCTACTAAATATTTTAGTTTACCACGTTGGTACCAAATTTGTTATAATAAAGTTTGGAGTTAATATTAAGTCGATAGAGATTGAGTATAAATAGGTCTTTGTTAAGGTTGAATAGAGTATAAAAAAAGTCAAAAAGGCATATGACTTATTATGAAAGGCTTAAAATATCCTTACCTATGAAATCGAAATTTTTACAAGTTAAAAAACAAGGCTTTAAATGGTGGTAAAGAGTTTTAACGATATTATTAGCCTTAAAAGCTTTATATCAACTTTACTCGTATTTAGGGTTTACTTACGTATAATGAATAAGTTTCTACTAATACTAAATATACACAACCATTCTATAGCATGTAATAAAACTATATGGGAATTGAAGAAGAAATTGATACGCTGTCAGGTTAACGAACCCCTTAATACTAAAACCGGATCATTAACAATAAAAGAATTATTACTTCTCCTTGAAAGTAAAGTCTTAATGTGGCGAAGGCTATATAAATGTGATAAGCCGTATAAATTTTTAAATATTACTAACTTAAATGAAGTGGTTAAAACTATTAACTCACCTTTCATTTTTCTTATTATATCGGGTAAGTCGTATAGAAAACCTTTAATATTTCATGAATATTTGAATTATGATAACCTACGAGCCGAACAAATGAACCTATATATTGTTTCTAAACCGATCGTTAATAAGCTAATAAAACGTCAAAGGCGTAAAAACAACCTAAAAGGATTATATATACGAAAAAGGTGGATAGAGACGGATATTACAGTCCGAATGAGGTATATAAAACGGCATAGGTATTTTAAAAATAAAAGGTTGAACGGGAAGCTTATCCTGAAGTTACGTATCAAAAATATTATAAATATAATAAACAAACTATTTTTAAGAAGTGATTGAGAAGAAATCAACAGCATTATTTTATAAGGAGTTGTGTAATTTGTGGAATTAGCGGAATTTTAAAGCTCCAATGTTAGTATTTCAAAATCTAGGAATCTTTACGAAATGGAAGGTTATATTACTGATTTACCCTACGAAGAATTACGGCTAATCGTTCAAATATACGGTAATCAATGTAAAAGCTAAATCCTTATTAATTACCTATAATTCTGAAAATGAGTTAACATTTAATCGTAGCTATTATAACAGATTTGACCGATAGCATAAGAGGTTAATTTACACGTAACGGCTGGAATATAACGTAAACGTACATGCAATCAGCCACTGATTTTCAGTGGATTATATCATTCAAACTGTCGAAAAAACTAAAGAACCAATTTTCAGCTATTACGATAATATGTAACATCAAACCTTTATACATACTGGCTGAAATAGGCGTTTGTTAGTTCCTAATGTATTAGTTGTACTTTAAAAAGAGGTTAGGTATAAAAACTTTAATGTTTAACTCGTACCTATTGATTCTAAAAGTCAAAACGTCTGGTATTGTAGATATACAAACTAACGATATCCTTTTACTGGGAAATACTAGGTTAATAACGGTGAAATAACGTACTATCAATAGGTTAGTTCTTCAAAAGTGTAAACTAATCGAAACATTAGCTCAAGATTTATAACTAAACTTTAATAAATCGTTAATCCATATTTATAGTATCAAGGTTAAAAGCGGTACTTATATTAGCCCACGTTAAATAGGGTTAGCCACGAGCTTGACGATTATCGATACGTCCGACGGGTGGAGATTACAGAAATACCTCAAAAAAGGGCACGTATGGCTTACATTGCTACTTTAAGAGAATAAAAGTCATCGTACGACCTTTCTATTACGGTATAAGTAAAATATCTATAGGATGAGGACTTTGACAGGTTAAATAAGAAAATTTAGCAATAAATGAACTATTTAAAAAGAGGAATCGACATAGTTTTCATCAATTGAGCGAAGACGAAGATAATCATCCTTACGGACGGTTCGTTTGTGAACAATATTAACCTTCTATCGCCAATCGAGTTCCTAATAACACTAATTCATAGGAAGAGGTTCAAGAGCCAACTCTACAATTACCGGAAACATTATCTAATAGATATCCGTTGAATATAAACACGTAATACAGATTGTATTAACTTGAAATATCTTTGGTATAATGGCAGGATTTAATATCGGTATAATAACTAACAGTATACGAACAATCATTACGAAATAGTGAAAACTGCCTTTAATACTAATAGTAGTGTAAACAAACTTCCGAAGTTTCGACGAATGCCTATTGAAATATGAAACCACATAAAGAACGATTCAAAATAAATATAATTGCTTCAAAGGAGGTATACGAAGCTCAGAAAATTACTAAGTTCCGATAGATTAAGGGCAATGATAATCCGGTTAACGCCATAACTAAAGCTACGTTTCATAGAGTCTTAGAAAGGTTGATGGATAATAATACGTTAACCATAAGAATTAAGGGCTAAGTATACCGCACGATACGTAACTTAAAGAAACAAAATTATCTTGTTAAACTTGAAATATGTGAAGGTAGTGATATGAATGATAACGGTGGAAAACATGGCAATCAAAGTAGTTTAAACTACTGGTAAAAGGTACGTAAATAGTGAAATAAGTAATATGTACAAGTTTATGACGAAAGGCCTATACACGGAAGTTGATGAACAAAGGTTTCAGAAGGATGAAATAAAAGGCCTACAAAAGGCCGTAATTGATGTTAATTTCAATACGGATCAATCGTAACTAACAGGAGTCTGGCTTATTATTGGATTGTTTATCAAGGTGGAATTTAAGAGGTTTCCATCAATTGATGATAGGGCACGCTAGCGTACAGACAGAAAATCAAAAGCCGCCAGTGTTCGAATATCAGTGAAATACTATAAAGTCAACTCAACTAAACTATTAGTTTAATTGATTGTACTGATTGTAAATTGGCTACAGTTTGTGAGACTACATTGCAAGTGCAATGCAGTAGGTGCCCACTTCGAAGTGTGGCATAAGCCAAAGCATTTTCTATATAAATTAGTGTATAGATCGGCTAGCGGTCGGCCGAACTCAGAACTCAACACATAAATTTCAATGCAGCGCCAATTGATTTATCCACAGTGATTCGAATCGACTACGTTGCAAAGAAAGGCTAACATCTATAGGCATGCCTACCAACAATTTCCTAATTTATTAATTCAGACTCAAGGACTAAAAGTCAATGGTTATCGAATTGAATAGAAATTAAATAAATAATAATTACGAAATATCTCCTATTTTTGAAATAGATAAATATATAAAATCATTAATGAATTCGAAAGAACGTATTTTTAATTTTATTTTGTATACTTACCAAAAAGTTCGTAGTTCATTCAAGCGGCTATTATATATATTTGATAATAAATAAATTTAACGGTAAACCGTCGATGACTTCCAACTAAATGATATAATATAAACGATTGAACTTCATTTAATTTAAGTAATATTAAACCTAATAGTCGCAATGAAAAACTCTATAAACTATATAATTAATACTTAATCGACGGTGTTTTGAATCCATAGAATATTATTTTAAATATTTTTCGAAAATACCTCTTATTGTACATAAATTTTTTTGAACGCGTAGCTCACAACCCCACTTTTTCGTAAGTTCTCCTCAATATGCATCCCCAATGAGTTTTCATTGCGGATAATACCGGGATGTCATGGACTCAAGCCGTTGTCCATTGAGCCTATAGGTTAAGTGACTGTGCACGCAACGGGATGGGCAACGCCTGGCCTAGGCTCGGCACAGGGGCGGATAGGGCACGGTCCGGGTACAGGCCGAATACGGTTCGTGAACGGATGGGGCACGGTCCGTATACGGCACGTGTAAGGGTACGTGACGGACTGGGTATTGGCCCTTCCTAAAGGCTCTACATGTTAGGCTACAGTAACCTTTTTTAATATTTCTCTGCACCTTAATAGAAAATTTCATTTGACATCCACTTAGTTTACTATAGTAAGTCTAATTATAATATGTTATAAAAGTTTCCTTTTATATTTACGAAAAAATTATTACTTATAATAAAAGAAAGATAACAAACATTAATAATTCGACGTTATAATTTAACGTTATCGAAAAGCAAAAACCGTCGGTAAATACCCAGTCCTTTGCTTTTATAAATCCAATTTTGGTCCTTTTAGAGTCGATTTGAACCCATATCATTCATTCGTAAAATACCGTAAGCTATATTGCATCGGTTGTTAAATAAATATAATAACCAGGTTGATCTAATTTAACTATCGACTTCACGTCCGACTTCGTTTAGGTCGTCGCGAAAATTTAACAATTCGAAACCGAATTAACAGCGATTATTGTTAGGTTTTTAACCGTTTGACGCGAACAAAAACGACATAGTTAACCGTAATTGAACGGATTTGCTTTTGCGTAGACGGCGACGCATTATACGATCTAATTTATGTTAAGAACGGATAAAATGTAAATCGAAAAAGGTAGGTACGCGTTCCTTTACGTAGAAGGATATTATACGGAAACGGTAAAGAAAACGGTTACGGCTTATTACAAAACCGGAAAATAATAAAGTAGGTATAATATAGGATTTTTTTTCGATTATATCGAGGCGACTTTCGACAACCTTTACCGCGTGAACAAAGTATTAGTCAAATTCGAATGTTTGGATATAAATAATTAAAACCTATAAATATTATTTGCTATTAAATTCTAAATACATTTAACTTAAATAAGTGTCTTAAATTTGCCTTCGACTACAAAGTATAATTACTTATACTCCAGTATATCGTCATATATTCGCGATGAATTAATTAGAATAAGTGTTAGCGAGGTAAATTATATCATAACTTCCAAAAAGTACAGTAAAGTTGACTATAAATTAAAGTTGTAATGATCACACTAAATACCCATGGGTATATAGAAGGTGTCAGAGGGTTTATGTTATCAAGAAGGTAGTAGAGGTGCTGAATGAACAATATCGCAACCGTGCAAGTAATGATCAAAATCCGTGAGGCTATTCAGAATATACTGAGACTGAATACTTAGATTGATAACTGAAGAGCTCTGAAGGAAATACTATATATGTGGTGCTGACCGTGTCCTTATATCCTAAATCCTTCATATGCCTTCAGTGCTGGATCATGTTAGATCTAAACATGATCTCAATGATCCTTAGTGCGTAACCCTAACCCTAAGGTTGCTGACATAGAAGATATCCCCACCTGATGTGTTGGACATCAGGTTCTTAGTAGCTTAGCCCTATACTGGCCTGTTTTCTGATCCTCCGCTGTTCTTGGGTCATGACAAAAGTCTTTAAACTTAAAACGGCGTTTTGGTCATTAACTAACGAAAGCCATTTAAGTTTAATAACCGAATTATAATACTATTATAACCCAAGTCTACGCTTTTCAAATGCTTTAGTTAAAAGGCCATGTTAATTATAACTAATGATTTCAATACCGTAATTTATTATCTTAATAAACACGTTCGGTACGTACTTCAAACCAAGGATGTAGGGTAACGTAAACGATAATAAAAGAACGCTAGGTTAATATTACTTCAGGGAATTACGTACATTATAGCTTACCTGATTATTTTTAACGTAATTATAACCTTTATCCGGTATTACTTTCTACGAAGATATATACGGCTTAAATTTAAAAGATAAAAACTGGTTTTTTATTAACTGTGATAGGGGAAGCCTAATTTCCAAATGAAATTTCGTTAGAGAGTTATATTATGTTAACGAAACAATTATAGAAAAAAGTCGAAAGGAATTAAATTGATTAAAATACGTATAAATAAAAAACCATTTTTTATTTTTATATTTCTTAATAATACCCATATTTGAAATATTTAAATCTATTTCAACTGTAATTGTTATTATACCGTAAAAAAGCCTTTCGTATAACGATTAAGGATAAAGTAAATTTCGGTACTATATTAAATGTACGACAAAATAGGCGTATTACTCAAATAGCGAAGTTTCGTATCATTATTAATAAATTGTTAAATCCAATATTAGTATATATTATTTTTAGAATAACTCAAATAGGATATTAACAAATGGCTTTAAATTCGGACGATAGTCGTTAAGTAATTCAAAGTTAAAAAGACTGAGTTATCGACATAGTATCTATACGCCTTCAAACGGGAAATATATAAGCTGTAATAAATTCGTTTTTCCTCAGATTGATGTAACGTTCTTACCATGATGTATAACGTATGAGAAAAACGTTACGGATATTTTATACTATACGCTTCAGCAAAATAACCTGTATTTCATAAATAACGGCAATGAATACAGTTCAAACACAAGGATTAGTTACGTTTTTTACCGAAAAAATGAAATTTCGTAACCTATTCGATCAAGATAAGTATATAACCTTACTTTTACATGAAGAGAAACTAGACTATTATATTTATATTCAACCAAACGAAAATGAATCTTGATTAAAATGACCTCAAAGGTCGTTATACTCAATGTTACAATTTTAACGTTTTAAACTTTAACGATAAGTTACGGAGTTAGTAAATAAGAGTTAGGTTCGGGTAAATTCTTTATTAATTTTGGTACTAGTATTATTAATTTGTAAATCGAAGGGGGGGATAACGGTTTTATATCAATTATGGGGTATTAAATTAAATCCAAAAATAAGACCGTTTTCCTTTACCTTTAATTAAGGAGACCTTATATACGTTGTCGAAACCTAAATAGTTTACGAAGTTAAATATTCGAACGGCATTTTACCGTATTCGAATAACGTTTGGGTAAAAGGAATCAACGGTATTTTATATACGATTCTGGTTATTTAAAAAACTAAACATCTTTTTTTGGCTAGCGGAAATGCTAGCAATGTTTTAACGATATATTACTTATATAATAGGGGATATTTTACATAATTTCGTTATAACATATTCAAACGCTCTTTTGGTGTTTTTTAAGTTATTTAATATGATTATATGGAGAAATCTTGCATGGTTTTATGACGTTTTTGTAACGCGAATCTTAATTTGAATTCAAAGAAATACGAATTCGTAATTTAAAAAGTAAAATACCTAGGTATTATTATAATGATTGAAATAGGTTTTAGAATCGACCCCGAAAAAGTCAGGGTAATTCGCGAATAATAGTTACCATGTACGGCCTGAGAAGTTCGAAGTTTTCTTGGTTTTGCTAATTTTTAAAATGAATAAAATATTTCGTCCGTTAAGCGAAATAAGGTATTGTTAATAAGCGTAAATGAAACAGGTGAAATAAGTATTTTGAACTTTTAAAAATTCCTTTATTATGCCCCCAATCTTAGTATATTGGGATTTCATTCGGTTAATAACAGTAAAAAATAATGAGTCAGAAACAGCTTTAAAGGGGTATTTGTTGTAAAGGAACGATGATAGTATTTTAAAGTTAATCACTTCTTACTTCGTGAAATTAACAAATACGAAACGTAACTATAATATTACTAAAAGAACTCTTCGCGATAATATCATATTCAAAATCATGGTTTTTAAATAAAGTTATAGCTTTATACCGTTTACTTTTTTAATAAATTATAAAATATCAAAGTATTGTTGTTTACCACAATGAATTTCGAAACGTCATATTAAATAGGTGGAGGTCCTTTCCCTTTTCCAATACCACATACGATATAGGCCCATAACTTAGACCGCCCAAACTAATACGTTAACTCGTAAATTACAAGATAATCCCAGGTTAAATAACTGTGTACGCGGATCTTTTGGTTTTTTTTCATTTTTATATCAACCGTAATATTTATAAACTTATTTATTGAAGAAATATAAATTACGGCGCGTTAAGTAAAGGAATTCTATGAAACTGAGGCCTTGCAATTAAATTACGACGATATACATTTTAAAGGAGAGTTGAGGACTTTGGAAAGGCCGCCGAGAGCGACACCGCTTCGAACCCGACCCATACTCGGATCGTTATTGGGGATAACGTTAAGCAATTTTAGTACTATGGCGTTAACAATACCTTCGTGTGCCCGACCCACCTTAAACTCACCGATATCGTTAACGCCGAGAAATTACCTTATTTTCGCACTGGATCCGTTAATGGAATTATAAAATTAAAATTTTATAAATGACCCGTAATATAAAATTCGTTTTTAACGGTTGTTGAAGGCATTAAAAACTTTTTAACTAAAGTAAAACAATTAATATGAATTATTAATTACGGTATGAACCCGCAAAAGATATTATGTTAATGTAATCGTTTATAATTCTCGAGTTAAAAACTATCAATAACGAGGATACTATGATAAACCTACGATTCGCATATTATATATTATCCGGGTTTTAATATTTGATTTTACGTTCTTAATAAAATTACCATTGAAAAGAGATAATTATATATATTCGACGTTTATATCGAATATATACGTAATATAACGGAACGAAATCTCGTCGTATTTTACGATAAAGCTTCCTCAAGCCTTTCCTCATTTTTGACCAATATTAAACATATATTTCGATCGAGTTTATAGTCGACTTGTCAATTGAAAATAATAACCCCCGATATTAACTAGTTATTACCAATCGTTTTTTGAATTTATTGAATTAGTAATTATATAATTTGTAATTACAAGTACATATATGAAACACTTTCGGAATATGTAGTGGAAATTATATTGGTTTCTAACTTTCATTATCTTTCACTATTATTCGAATTACGTAAAAATATTTTAAATGATACTTTATTCCCCAATAAATGTCGAAAAACTTTTTTTTACGGCGTACTACCTATTAATGAATGAAGATATTAAATTCGTAAATTGATAAGTTTAAAAATACTGGTAAGTCGTAATCATCATTTCGTAATAGAATTAAGTTTCGTATTTACCAGTTTATTAATTTACTTTAAATAACCGAAAGTCGACGGTTACTGGGTTTAACGCTAACCGTTTAATAAATATATACGAAATTTTACTTATGGTAAAAGTAAACGGTGATACGAAGTTATTAATTAGTCTAATGGGGCGAATTGCTAAATTTTTAACATATTTACGCAAAAGGACTAAATTAGCCTAGACCTTAATAACTTATACCTAATAGTAAATAAAAACGGTAACGAATCGTAAACGACATCCGGAAAAACGATATGAAGTGAGGAAATAGGTTTAACTAAACCTTTATAATATTAAAATTAACCGCCCGAGTAAAAAGCTCGACTAACTTTATAATTAATACCGGGTAATCGGTATTCCGAACCCGTTAAATATCGTATTACATATGCCAATGAAAATCTGGTATTTGATATAAATTTAATTAAACGTACGGATTCGATCCACTTTCTTCATTAATTCCAATCCAACACTCGCCCAGACCAATTTCAATAACGAACGAAATAAATGACAGTAAATACGAAAAAAATAAAGTATAAGATATATTCGCAGTAAAAGCGGAAAAGGACAGGGTTTTTTACGTATTGTTTAAATGAAGGTGTTATAATAAGCCGAAATGAAAATTGCTTGAAAATTATTAATATATTATAACCTTAAAAAAATTCGAAGAGAAATGGAGAAATATTCAAGCTCACGATAACCCAATATTTCAGCGACCACGTTAAGTTTATTCTAAATAATAAACGCAAGGAGAATCGCTTATACCCCCGAAATAATGCTATATTTCTGGGTAAAAAGGAAAATTTATTATTTAATGAAATTATAATACTGAATGTAAGGCTGAATAAATATTACCCAGCTGTTTCGAATATATATCCGACTATAAAACGACTTTTACCACATTTCAACGATACTGAGCTTATTTATTATTATTATTCTTTTTCAGGTTTAACGAATACCAAAATCATTAACTTTAAAGACTTTATTACGGTTAGTTTCGAATATTGAATAATGTTGGGAGAGGTGGACAATAAAAGGCGGAACGTACGCGAAATGACGTTAAAAAGGACAGATAACGCGAAAATAGGCGGGCGATAAAAAAAGCTAATAACGGATAATAAGAAAAAGGACGGACGCTAAAAGAAGCCGATGATAAATGATAACTTTAAAAAGAATGGAAGCTAAATAAGGCCGACGATAACGATTAACGAAAAAAAAGGCGGAAAACGAGGTGGAAAAAGTATTTCATTGAATGGGTTACCAAAAATTACAATATGTTAATTTAGGCAGGGGTAATATAATTGGCTTATGCACAATCTTACGCCCGCTCATAATCAGTCCGATTAATTCGTTTTTATATAAGGTAAGCAAATGAAATATAGATGAAATCAGAAATCGTATAATTAAACTCTAGACGTCGCTCGTAACATTTTATAAGCCGTAGCCTATATTAGTTATAAAAGATATATTCTAGATAGCTATATCATTTTAGCCCTTTAGGCTAAAATCACGAAGAGGTATTAGGAGGTAGATAAAAGGGTCCGAGTCGAAAACTTTATACACTAAAACCCAGTTAGCCGAGGGCGTCCTATTTTTATAAACAGGTGATATGATAAAAAATGACGAAAAGATCTGGGACAAAAACGGACCTAGAAGGAAAGGTCGGTGTAAACATATAACTAAAGGAGAAACAACTTAAACGGCTGGTATAATAAAAGCTCCCTACGCTCGAACGATATTATAAAGCCGGGTAAATTAATTAACCAGCTTAAAAAAAATCAAAGGTAAATACGGGTCGATAACTCGAAACATTTCCCTAATACTAACGCGCAAAAAAATAAAATATAACCCCTATCATTTACTATAACAAGCAACTCACGTAAAAAGGCACGCAAACAGTATAGAATCACAAATAAACTTATATTTTAAATATATTACAAAAAGGATTTAATTGACGATTAAACTTGTTATAAGGCTTTTCTATAAACCTATCAAATGAAAAACCTTTAAATATACGCGACACTCTTATACATAATAAATTCGAACGTGAAACGAAAACACGCTAAAATTTAAAAACTGGTTAATACACGATATATAAAGGTTTTTAGCTTATAATGGAGAAAACCTATTATTATCTTTATTACTCCAAAAACGAAAAGATCACTTATAACGTGAAAGATTTATGATAAGTAGTTAGTAGTGAGGCATTGGTATATAATAAGGTAATATACCTTACTGAAAGGTTCGTTATGCTTTTTGGGGGCGTCGAGGGTAACGTAACCTAAATTAAAACCGTTATATATATCGGCTTTAATGATAAATTAAAAAAAGACTAAGATGAATTAACGTAAATAGGTGGTTTATATATAAAAAGAAAAGTTAAAAAGGGTACGATGATAGTAACTAACTAGCAAGGGCGTGTAATGATATAAAAGGGAAAAGGTGGACGTTTGAAAAACTATGTAAAGGCGTCCGTATTTTTAAAGACTGACGGACCAGATTCGGCAAGGGCTACGTAATATACGGTGCGCGTTACTCGACATTGAAAGCCAAAGCGAAAATTTATATGATACGTTAACGAACACTTTATACGGTACTGTGGTCAAAAGGAATACTTCACACAACGCGTTAACAAGTACGTTATACGTCGCTGCCGACAGAAAAGATACTTTATAGGGCACGTTAACGAATATATTATACGGCGCTGGTAACAAAAAGGATGCCTTATACGGCGCTTTAACAAATACATTATATGGCGTCGGCGGCTAAAAAAATACCTTACATAGCTCTTTAATAGATACGTTATACGGCTCCGGCAACATAGGGTAAGCCGGACGAAACGTTATACGATATATTAAACGTAATATCACCGGCCTACACTCGACTCACGTTCTAAGCGGGTACGGCCCGTGTCCGTTATTTATCTAAAAGGACGCCGTAACCCTTACAACATCCAGGGAGGAAAAGACATATTATAAACTCAGGCCGTTAGCCATTAAACTTTTAGGTTACGTAACTATACATGTAACGGGATGGATAACGCCCGGCCTGGGCCCGGCCCGAACGCAAACAAAGTACGGTCCGGGTACAGGCAGGATATGGTCTGTATACGGATAGGATACGATCCGTACATAGTACGTGTAAAGGCATGTGACGGGTTGTGCATTAGCCCTGCCCAAAGTCCCTACACGTTGGGTCATGGTAGCCTTTTCTAGTCTTCCTTTGTACCTCAATAGTAAATCCCATTTGTTACCTACTTACTTAGCTTATTATCGTAGTTCGAACCATAACACAGAAAGCGTATATATACAGAATTTAAAGTTTGAAGTACTTGAATTACTAAAATAGAACATAGTGGTATCTGATGCATATAAATTAAGTAAAAAGGTTATCATAATTCGGAATAAAACTTTTTTCAATACCTATTAATAAAATATAACCTTCAATACATTTAAGCTAACATAAGGGATATTCGATTTGAAAAGAGCTCGGCGTTTTAAGATTAACATCGGGTTCGCCTTAAAATCCTTACATTGGAAAAGCCGGTTTTACTTCAAAAATAACGTATTATTAAGAAAATAAGAAAAAGAATCTATTATTTTTATATTATAATACGATATAAAATATATTACCAAGCTTTTTCAGATGAGTATCTAACCAAAAAACGACATTTATCGAAAATCTACCAATTTTTTCTTGTAAAATATTATTATCATCATTTTCATTTTTTAGTAGTGGTGCCAATAACGTTAAAACTCTTATTACAATTAATTTTGAAGGTTGAAAAATACTGATAGGGGTGGGCGACACAAAACAAAGCGGGTATTTGGTGACGCCGCCGAGTGTATTTAATGTAAATCAAGGTGCGCATTAAGTGAAGCCAACGATAGCGAATAATTTCAAGCGAGGCGGATGTTAAAAAAAAGCGTACGAAAGCGGATAACGAGGGGCAGGGCGGGACAAGCGGCCTTTCAAGCGAAATGTAAGGGATTATAATACATTAAGAAACTTTTCAATAACGCTATCGATACGGGTGCAGATATTGAACCGTTTTTGTTTGATTCGCTAAACCTGTTCCTATATACAATTTGTAAATTCAACGCTAGAAAATAAGGGGCTTTTACGATGAAATTTTCAATATATTTAGTCATATTTTATAATTCCTAGCCTTCATTAGTTCACATAAAACTTACGTAATCATATTATTTTAATTATTCGGAGTAACATTATAAATGGGTTTACAATAAGTACTACCAAAGACCCGAGTAAACATATTTCGAATTAATATACGATTGGTTAATGTTTGTCGGTTTCGGTAAACAGGAAAACCAGTGGAAAGGAATGGGGGCGTTTTCGCAAATGACGGAGCCGAAAAAATGGTACGTTGAAGTTGTGTAATTAAAGGTATAGAAACATATATGAATAAAATTATGGGGAAGTTTTATACGTAGGAGATATTACGAAGTGGGGTAAACTAATGAACTAATTTAGAGAAGATAAAAGAGAAAACTGGTTTATAACCCAAAGAATTACTTTAAAGGTTACAGGTAAATATTAAAAAAATAAATGACTTTTTAAAACGCTACGATGAACTGCCGTAATAATGTACGTAAGCCAGACGCAGTTATGAACGAATTCATTTCTTAAATATTACATAGAAGTGAATGATACATAGTTGGGTTTCCTCTAAAATTAAATTTTAAGTTTACCTTCCTATAAACTTTGCCATAAACGCGAGAATTTGTGGGTGTTAAACTCGAACGTAAGTTAAAGGTACTCCGAAATTAAACAAACTATTAATGTAAAATATATACATATATTTTTTACCTATAACGAAAAACATTTCACATTGTTCTTATTACCGACAAATACGGACAGCTTACTTTTAATGCGGGGAACCTATATAAAAGAATTAGCGGTAAAGGTTATTAGTATACAAAAAGACGATATACCTTATAGGGAAATTCATCTTCTTTCGTAGGTATATAAATAGTTTTATACCTCATAACTCAATTGTTCAATACGTGAGTTTTAATAATAAAACAGAGTTAAAGGTAAAATACAGGTAACCGGGAAATGAAAATTATTACGAGCATTGAAAAAAGAACTTTAACTTAGGTTATTCAAAGTAACGTAATAAGGATATATGGCGAGTGGTAAATTAAAGAAGGAAAAAAATAAGAAAAAAGGTAGTTTTAAAAGTTACAGTAGGAGCCGATTTTTTAGGTGTGGACGGACTAGGATTAATAATATTTATAGGTTATACGGCGCGTTAAAAGGCGTGTCATATAATGTAGGCGGCCCGGAATTAACACGGCTTACTCGTTATATGGCGTATTGGAAGGCGCGTTATACGATATATTAGGAGGTGTTATATACGTTTTAGGTGGCCTGGAGTTAGTACGGATTATACATTATATACCGTATTAGGAGGTATAATATACCGAGTAAACGGCATTGGATAAGTAAGGCCTATACGTTATACGGCGTACTAGGAGGCACATTATACAGCGCATTGGGAGGCGTGATAAACAGCGTAGGCGGCCCGAGATCAGTAAGGCCAATACGTTATACGGCGTATTATGAGGCACGTTATACAATTTATTAGGAGGTGTGATATATAGCAAAGGCGGCCCGGAATCGGTAAGGCCTATAAGTTATACGGTGTATTAGGAGACGCGTTATATAAGCCACTCTCAGCTTGTACTCGGCCCGTGCCTTACGCGGTTCGGCCCTTATTTGGTATTTAGTCGGTTCACGCCCGTCTCGTATCCTTCACGGATATGGCCTGTATTTATGATTTAGTCGGCGGGATACCTTAATTTTGGTGTCTTTTCAATAGAGGGGGGGGGGGGGAATAATATAAGTTTGGGCCATTAGCTATTAAATTTATAGGTTACGTAACTGTATATATAATAGAATATGAAGTATCCGGCCCGGAAGCGATCTGGGCGCGGTTTGCAGGCATTACGTATAAAGGTACGTAACGGGCCGTATACGGGACATGCATATTAGTCCTGCATGAAGGATATTTATAGCCTGTTCTAGTCTTCCGCTGTACCTCAATTGTTAACTGCATTTTGGCACCTACTTGGCATATATTTGTAGATCGGAACATAACATTCGAATAAGCTCCTCAAATATATATAAATTACTACCCAGATTATAGGAATCATAAACTGCCTGATAATAATATTAGGGGTTTTTCACATCAATATACCTATATCAAAGCCAGATATCATACCGTATACATTTAAAGTTAACACGCTTCGTGTAATCATTTTACATTTGATGGGGTCCTAATGAATCAGGCTTCCAATAATGCTAAACTGGTCTTTTTACTTATATTCGTTAGCGATCGTTATAAGGAATCCAATTTGTGACCACAAGTCTGTATTATTCGCAAAAATACCATCCATAAAGATTAACAATTTGATACTCAATAGGCTAACTGGAACCATATCGATTCCGCGATCAAAATTCCTTATCTGTCAATCCAACCCTTTATTTAATCAATCAAAGTATTCATCCATGTCGTAATCAATAAGTCGTAAAATGCCTCCGATTGGTATAAGATAACGATAAAATTGCCATAAGCGCGTATCTATAGTTATCTTTAAGTTTTTGCTACGTTAAACTTATTCATTATAGGTAAATGAGCGTCCTCGCCTTTTGAACGGAAGCTAAGGTAGGTATTTGTATCGTTAACACCATTTTTACGAATTAAAGATCAATTGAAATCATAATATTTACCCTCCGTTAAAATTTCAACCGATTTGAAGTTCCAGAACTTTAAGTCCTTAATCTCCTGCTATTCTCATACCACAAAGCTAATAGTTCCAATAAATATGGTATCGTTAATCTGTATACCTACTAAGCCGAAATTTTCATTCATTGTAACCAGTAGATACGGATTATACGCTCCAGTTTATATTCCTAGATTCGAATTGGACTACGACTGGGAGGTCAGAAACAAATAGATCCCGGCATTACCTAGTCCGTATAATAACTTAATACATTTTATAACCGTTTCCAAATGGTATTTATCACGAGATTATTGTCGTAATTTCAATAAAACAAATCTTCGCAAATCAGTTTTTCATTGTATGTACGTCCAACTACTATTATAGCTGTGAGAAATCAATTTCCGGTTAGTTTTAGCTTGTAAACTTGTTGCTAAAACGACTAATAAACGTTAACTAATCTTTGAAGTTATTGGTAAATATATTAGGATCCAGTCTTTACTTTTATTACCGTATATTTGCGCGATTTCACGTGATTTTGCGTACGGTCGCCCCGTGGTTTTAACTTTGATATCCTGTATAATCCTTTATTTGAAAATCGTCATATTAATATTTTGAAGATTGATGTCACATCTTAGAAAAAATATGTAGCTCTTTGTGTAAAGAGTCTATTAATATTAATCCTATCGCTGTTTTTGAAAGTTTTTTCGAGGGTTTGAATGTTTTTTTTAACTGGAGCTTTATAACAAAATCTTAAATATCTTTCTGTTTCCTACTAACCCACGTAGTGTTGTAAATCTGACCCGATATATATTCCTCAGCCTCAAGATTCCTTTTCTTTCGTCATGAACCTTATAGTTAACATTTCATCAGATTATCATTTACAGGGAAAGGAAGGTTGTATTGGATCATTTTCTTGGCTTAACGATCTATACCAACATCATTATCGCAAGTCTCTCTAATAAAATGTTGAACTTAACGTATGCGAAACGTTGAAAAAACGTTAATAGTTTTGAATACCACTTGAAAATAAATTATATTTAAGATATCAAATTTATTATTTTCTTTTCCCGCTTCTCGCCATACGAAAACTTTGCTTTAAAATAGTAAAAAAACATGTCGATTGTCGTGAAACCGGTTTTGGTATTAAGAAAGTTAACGATGTACTAATCCTTGGATAATTCCTTCAAAACCATACCATAACCTCCAGCCCTTTTCCAGGTATTTTTTAATAGCGGAAATTCATTCGTCAGATCAGGATATGCTTCAAAAATCAGATAATTTAACACCAAGCTATCAGGGCTTATAATATCTTTTAGACACTTCACAGCTATTTAAAGACGTGCCTTCTAATTCGTAAAACTTCCAATCTCTAAGGTAAGAATATTATACTCTTTTCAAAGCAATACGTATATTATTTGAACGTTTAGAATACTCCAGTTGGTCTGAATAAGCATTTACTTATACTAAATCCCCATTAGTTTGGCTTTCGCTTAAAACTCCGCCGTCGTAAAGTTGTTACTTTCACTATTAATAACGACATGAGGTTGGCCTAGTTACATATTAATCCACAAAATCCTCACCGTTTCCCTCGTATATTTTCCTGATAAGAGGTTAAGGGATTTATCTCGGTAAAAAAATATTACATATTTGATAACGTTAAGAGCAAACCTATTATCCAAATAAAACATGTTAAAATAAATCGCTTAATTAAAATATTTATTGTTCATTAATATAGAATTATATATTCGAATGGCTTACGTATACGTTTTTCCATAATAATAAAGTTTTTTCAATAGCTTTAAAGCAAGTTATTCTACCTCTACATACCCTAAAGACTCGAGGGATTTATACAGCCTGTTGACAACTAGTTAATTGAAACGTCGGTACAATTAACAAATCTCTAACTTCGTCAAATTTATCACTGTTACCTTTAGGTCTTGAAGGTTAAACTAAAGATGACCTCATGTGAAATTGAAAGGGAACCTCTGGTTATTTTCAACTAGTTTATCAACTTTAACGTTGATATAAACGCCTAGAATGTTTTTGTCTTCTAAGCAAAGTGAAAATGATGTAAGTGACCTAAGAATACAGAATGTAACCGGCTTAAAAACAATTTAAATAAATCGTCATCCTCAATAACAATAGTCATTCGCACAAGCTAAAGCCAATTTCAACTTTATCAGCGTCTGAACGATTAATATCTATAAAAACAAGAATTTCCCTTATCAATATAATATTTATTCATAACCTCTGATTAAAATCCTTATTATATATATTCGCGCATGATGCTTTAAAATATATAATCCGTGTAACTATCGCACAAGTTGAAGGTATATAAAAGGTTAGGGGCTTGATTAGCATAAAGGTAGGAGTCCTTACCAATCAAACGGTATAGAAATGAAAATTCGGCAAATGACTAGGCTGCATTCAAAATTGAATTTTAATAGCCCATAACTTACTTAAAAATATTAATCAATGGCCTTTTCACCCTCGAAATCTAAAATATAATCTAGGTACTATTATAGGTAAATAATTAGGTACTAAGTAAAATATATTACCTATTGTTGTGGATATTACCATATATCTCTTTAGTTAGTCAGCAACTATACTACAGAGTATACCTTCGCAGAGTGCACAGTAACGTAACACTCTGCAAGGTACATTCCTGCAAAGCGTATAATAGTGTGTCACTACCCTGAAATAGCATGTTCAGAGTGTATAATAACATGCTATTGCCTAAAAGTCTCATTTTCAGAATGCACAATATATTGCCACTCCTCAGAAGTGAGATTAGCAAAGTATCTGGTAAAGTTCCACTTCCTAAGTAAAAAGTTATAACATTTCACCTATGGCATGTACTTTTCGAATGTTTCTTCTCCCTTTAATATCTTAACTATCTTTATTACTATAATACTAATTTTAATTATTACGTTTCAACTACGTTAACGTAAAGAGACCTTATCGATACTAATTAGGAGCCAACTTAATTGATTATAGATAACCCAGAAAAAAAGTGATAAATTTAAGTTCAACACCTATAAAAGCATACTTTAGTAGTTTTCATTGTATTTGCTTCAGTACTACAACTTATACAAACTATACGGGAGTGTAAAACTACGTGGACCGCCTTTAAAGTCGGATACTTATTACGATTGTGAAATCTGGAAAAACTTTAAGAAGAAGAAATTTAATACGATATTATTAATTAGTCAATGCTTTATTTACTATCCCTTTATGATATCCGCTGACCCGTTTCAACGTTTTAAACGCACCCAGACACTTTTGAATAAGCGTTTTATCACGTATTAAGCTACTTAAGTTAAAACTAGGAAGTATCGAAACCAATCGTTAGAACCCATCCGATCTAAATATAACATTCAAACCGCTTATACACTTCAGGAGCAACAAAAACATGATAATGATATAGTTTGCGAAACCCAGAAGCGGCTAAGATACAGTACCTAAACCGCTTGTAAATAACAAAAACGGTTACAATGCGATATCCGAATCGCCTACCAAACGCGAACCGAGTTTTTTATATGGCTCCGAATTACAAATATACACTTTTTCATATCCATACTTCCCCTTTTCCATTGCCCCGTTAACCTTATCTTATTCATCTTACACTATTGATTTAAGCTTACTACTCGTTTGACTAGTGTAGCATTTATGAAGCATTAGAAAAACTAATTTGAGACGCCTAATTAGCTTGTGGTTACGCCTTATTTATATCTCATTTGGATTTCACTTGTATTGGTAAGCGTTAGAAATCTTATTTTGACCATTTATTTCTACTTTATTTTCATTGTATTTATACGCTTTTTATTTTGATTATTTAGATCAAACCGCCTTGAATAATTCATTTTAATCGTACTCGAATTTCATTTGCTATTTAAAACCCACATTTGCACCACTTCATCATTTCCGGTATACGAATAAACTAGCCTCCTAACCACTTTAGTATACTTTATATTTTTACAATTAAGTCATTATTAGTAATAGTTCTAGTAAAAGCCAAAGATTATATATACTATGTATTTACGAATATTTCGTTTCGTATTGTTATTTTGAAGTATTGAAATCTTATTTTATACGATAATAAAATAAAATTAATAGTGGAAAATTTGGATCATTTTGTGGTAAATATGTATGTTATTTTTTTAATTTTTAATTTCCGGAGTTGAGGAATTAAGGGGCTCGACTTATTCGACAATTTTAAGCAGTACTTTTCAAATTCGATGTCGGATAATTAACATATAGTCGATGGAACAATATCTAGGATATTACGAAAATAACTACGCAGTAGAGGTATTAATACGATTATAGGTAATAATTGCAGTATTGTAAAACATCTGGTAGTAACGACCCAACTAATTTGAATTCCAAAGTAAACCAATGATAAAGAGATGAAGGTGAAGTTTATAGAGAGATACTAGCTGAAAAAGCGCTCGAATTACCTTTTAAAAATAACAGATATGGAACGAAAAAAAACTCCTAAAATATAGTGAAAGAGGTGTTTAATAAGGATAAACGTACGCAGAAAAGTGGAAACGAAGCTTGATAAATCAACGGAAGAGAAGGAAGTGCCATAAAGATTATTAATAACGTAGATAGAATGCCAATCGTCCCTAAAATATACATTTAAACAGGGATAAAAATAAGATTATACCCTAGATACGGTTAATAAGCAGCTCAATTATCATAAGAGCATCCTGGATAAATAAAACGGCACGTCTCAAGATAATATAAATGGCGCAAAACATCATTGTATAGTTTATGGATTAATACCCGCTAATTATTACCCTTATCCTAACTTCCATTTATATTGTTTTTTAACTGATAAAAGCGATGGGATAGAACTTACCAACTTCATCAGAATATAAAACAAAGATAACGATTATAGTAGCGAACTATATGACATAGTCGACAATAAGATATGAGTAATGTTGAATATATGTAAAAGACTAGATATTAAGCCATTATAGTTTTATTTTATCGTATTAGTTATATTATTTGAACAAGTTAAAGTGTGTTACATTTATTATTTCACGTGGGTAAATATATTTGCAGACTGTTCCAACTGTTTAAAATCATAGTTTGATACCGAAATCAACTACAACTTGATGATATAGGCAAGACTATATTACACTGAAATCCGTAGGCATTTAGGGTAAAAACGCTAATAAAAGCTTATAAAAAGTATTCATTACCTTGCTAGTAAAGTTCCGAAGGTATTAGGTGGCCTTTGGATCGGAATACAAGGGTAATAAAATATTTATCCAAGTAGTAATAAAAGTATACCGCGTAAATCCAAATTCTGACCTTATATTTTATAAGACAGAAAATGACTTGAATGCTTTTTATATAATTTTTAAAACATCGTTTGAAACTTTCATACACTGATAGGCGAGCCTCGAATTAGTATTTATAGCCAATAACATTCAAGGCGAGAACTATATGACCAAAACGAACCTCGCCAAAATAATTTACTACGTTATGAACCGAAAGTTTAAAGTATCTTTCAGGTAAATTGAACGCCTCACATGCGGTTATTATTAAGATAAATATTCGCGGGGAGGCACTTAGAACCTTGGGTAAACCAACTACGTTAAAAGACAAACATATAACTAAGGGCGACGTTTACTAAGTTTATAGTAATACTTGTGGAAAATTATATGAAGCTTTATGGGTTTTCAAAAACATTGTATTATATACGGCAAGATCGGCTACTAGTTTATTAAGTACTTAGTATATAATTATATTCGAATTAAACCCTAATTTCAAGCAGATTACAAACGTAAGAACTCAACGAAAGCCAATCTTACAATATATATAACCAAATGCAAAAGTATAAAAGACGAGATTAATACCTATTTATATGGATACACTTCCGGCAAGAAAAACTTCAATGATAATAATATTTACTTAATAGTTTAGGATAACAAAGCCGCCTAGAAACTTTTTGTAGGCTTGTAGGATACCTCTTGTTTGTATAGTATAGGCCTAGAATAAAAAAAAAAACAGCGTGTTAAACGCCTATATAAAATCGTAGTTGATATTTTTAAATAGGTAAGGAATCCGATTCTATAGTATTATACCTGATATTGATGTAGTTGAAATGTGAATCACTGGAAAACGATAATTTGACGCGGTTGTGGCGAAGTTTCTGAAGTTTATGCTTATCTGAATATGAAAATATCGGGAAAATTGGTTTAGCAAGTGCAAAACATCGTTACTTGAAACGATCTTTATAAACACGCGATTTGAACCGGTAAAATTTACATAATGAACTTGAAGATACTATTTTCGTTATCGTTAGCTAATAGAAATAAGTTTGAAATCGAGTGTTGGAATATAACCAATTAACTTGTCCGCGTTTCGGATGGCGTATTCGTATCGATTCGCCTTTAGTTAGGATACCTTTGGATTTTCCTCAAAGCACATATAATTAAAAACGTCTACCTAACGTAGCCTAAACTATGGATATTATACCGTTAATTCGGGTACCTAGTTGTAAAACACCTTTTACGGTTGCTTTAAGTCTAAGATATATTAACGTAGAAAAAAGTAGGTTTTAAGCAATCGAAAAGTTTGTCTTGGAGTATTAGTTATACTTATGAGTTTTATGACAGCTTAAATTTCGCCATTATGAAGATATGGACTTTTAATATGCGGAAATTGTACATATAATATACTTTAACGGCTAATTAATACTATATTTTTTCGATGTAATAATATTATTTTAGGCCTCAAAATTTACGAGAAGCACTTGCATTATAGATCGTTCAGACGTTTTAGTGGATTTCTAATTAAACATTGACTTTAGCCCTCCAAACTGTATTTCCTACAACGTAGGTACGGCTTTATACCCGATTAAATAACGTATTAAGGTTATAATCGCTGATGGTAAATGTAAAAAAATACCAGTAAAAGTACTATGGTGTATTAGAACCTGTAGGAGGTATTATAAACCGCTTGAAAAAACTTATATGGTATTTTTAAAAAAATTAAGGATACTAGTTGTAAGTAATTTAGCTTATAGATGGCAATTACGTTGTGAATAAGATATACGTCCCGAGTAAGCTTATTTTTATACTTCTTATTTTCGATGTTTACCTTGAAGTTTATATAAATTTAGCACTGTCAATAGCTACTATACGAAAAAGAATTCTGTGGAAAAAGGTATAGCAGTATTACGTTCCCTGTGGGTTAGAAATAATGTTTCAAAAACATAGGTTATAGGAAACGACCTGCATAATACTGACGTTTTGGATTGACTATTATAGTTTAAGGTCCTAGTTTCGAAAACTAAAGACGGATAGATTGGCTTTAAAAGGATGAATGTATTTGGAGGTTATAATATACTTGTTAACTTTTCAAATAGTATAAGTTCGTTTATTTATATAATATTACAAGTGTAACAAAGAAAAAAAAGGGGCAAAGAGCGACTCTAAAACGTCATTCGAGTGGTGGTATCGACGTAATCACTTTTACGATAACGGATTTAAACCGCCTATCAATCCAGTATACCCTCAGAATAGCACTTTCGAACTTTTACTATTACACGAAACTTGCTCACCTGTACTAACGGTATGAACACCTTGCTGCCGAGGATGCCTACTTGGCTCGAAAAACAAGAAACTCTTGAGGAATTTTATTATAAATTCCGTTATTACTCAAAAGGTAATTGAAAACCGTAAGTTTTGATTTAAGCTTCGTTTTCAAAGTATTATTACCGCCTTCAACATCCCGTTCGAAGAATCTAACCAGACTGAAATCTATGCCTTAATCGAATAAAAAAAAATCGCTTGAGAAGGTTCGAGCCTGCGATCCATGGAGTTTACAGGACTTTGACCAGACGTCTAGTATTTGAAGAAAATGATAAAGTCAGGAAATTATACATGAAGAGTCGTTTTGTAATAAAAGGGTACAATAACAACGTTAAAATATATATTAAAACCTAATAGTTTATTTCATAAAGGCTTAGCAACTGTTTGATTTGTATGTTTACAGTATGTTTTAATACTCCTTATATCCTTCCAGTTGAAATTCATAATGTTATGTAAACTTATACATAATTTGAAAAACGGTTTAAACGGTATATTTATGCTTCTATACCTCCAGACCATCAATACACTATGTACCCGAAACTATTTTACTTATTATAATACTACTTTATAAATGAGTCAAATATGTTATAAATTGGTATAACACCTATTAAACGCATTATAAGAAGCGACTTGAAATAATTAGGTCAACCTTCAACCCGTATTTATTGGCTTTAATAACACTTTTTAAAGGTTTTACACTAACGGATATATAGATGAATTACAAGCTAACGGTATGTAACACGTCGTTTTTTCGCATTCTAAAAATTTAGCTTTTGAAAGTCGGCCTAAAAGCTAATCCTAAGACGTACCTATAGGAGGATAGTATAATTAACTTTAATAGCACGACAATCACTTGCCTAAAAGCGATCTAAACTTTATAAAAAAGGGATAATTTGAAAGGTTAACCTTATCGCCTTGAATAATATAAAACGAGCCGACGAATACAAATGTTACAATATATATAGCGCTAAATTTTTATTAGGTATATAATAGAAGGCAGTATCAACCTTTCGGTTGTTGAGTAATGTTAAATCGAATTTTCGAACAATACATATAAAATATTTAATAAGCTCTTTACGTCGTAAATATACAATTTGAAACGTGGTTTACTTTTTATCCCCTTCAATATATGTATTATAAAGATTTTAATATTCAATGATTTCTTCGTAAATAATACCAACTATAACTAGTAAATAAATTTTATTTTATTTTCGATAACGAAATATTAACTAGAAACGGGTTTACGTTTAGTAGGAGTATTATTCATTAGAGATCGGCTGAGTGTAAGCGGGTCATTCGCAGCGTTTAAACCTTAAAATTGATAATATGATTCAAAGCTTTGATTTAAGAATTATCACAGCGATAAATATTCGAATAATCATTTTAAGCCTTAGTTTCAAACCCATTTTTCATATTTAATACTGATTATCTTTCGATTTACTAGTACCTGTTTAAATTTGATGCCACGACCGAAAAGCGTTTTATAATCAAAATTAAGGTCTTTCGCGAATCATATAAACGCCAAGAACTTGCGGAAATAAAATGGATCGATATAAAGTTAAACCGTATAATTGAAAGAATTAAGAGCACCTTAAATGGGGTATTGAAGGCGTTCATATTCAAGAACAATTTTTTTGTTGGTGTTGTTAAAAAGGTTTTATAACCTTGTACTGGTTAAACGTTTTACGACTAATATCTAATATTTCCCTTTTAACTTTATACGTTTATACCGCTTTCAATTTCTTCGAAGTTTGAACCCGTAATTTATACTGCTTTTTACGTTTTATAGAGTCATAAATTTCTGTTTTATGGCTCTTTTACAAACTCTGTCTATTGAGATCTGTTATTCGCCCTATCTTCAAAATATTATTATATTTATCTATTTTATTTCGACTCTATTAAAATTACTATAACGCTTTACCCTTTACTTTTGTTTTTTAAGTTACGATTTCTCTTCTAGAAAGTTATTCTATTACTGTATATTGTATTACATTATGGCCGGGCATGCTGACTTTATAGAAAATAAAATGATATTCGCTATTAAAAGGAGATGGAAAGGGTGATATTGCGTTCCCACTATCCTCCTCCTTAC
>JASMMZ010000006.1:30075166-30096371 GCA_038502455.1 Anisogramma anomala
CATCACTTTATACTAGCGCTACCTCTATCACCGATATCGACTCCTCTTTCGGCGCCACTAAAGGGGTAGCACCACGCCTTAGGCCGTATAACTATAGGCAAAAACGGGGGCGGGTTTTCACCTTCCTGACGACGATGTGAAATGACATCGTCGAATTCGTCTACGCAATATATATATAGACCCAGCTTCCAAGAGATAATCACGGTTACCGACTCCTTAGTCCGTCGGTTACCGATTACAACTAATTAGTATAGGTTTATTTTAGTTCTTTACTAAAATAATGGTTTTCAGCAGCGCCTTTAGCGAAATATTTATAAAAGTAAAATAATTGGGTTCGTAATTCAAATTACAAGATTCAAGTAAACTTATTATAAAAGCCAGCGGACACGTAATGAGGTTTCGGATTCCTGCCTTACAAATATTATTATAAAGGCTTGTCTATTATTAATCCATTTGTAATGGTAGTAATGGGACGACCAACCTCCGATTCAACAGTAATCGTTAATAAACTTAACTACAGCCTCATATACGATATATAACACATCAATCGTTTTTATTAGCGACCCGGGGCTATGGATCCGTGTACTTCGTTTTAACGTCTTACGAGTTAAAGAGGAATTATAACGTACAAAAGGGGTAAAGGCTTCAGCGGCGGCAGCGGCGGGAGATGAGGCTAAGATGAAGGAAGGGATTAATAACATTATGTCAAAGGAGGCGGGGCTGATGGTAGTGACGGTGGCGGCATCGGCGGCGCGGCGGGTTGCGGAAACAACATCCTTTACTATCTTACGCTTACTCGCTAAACAGCGCCTATAAACTATTTTTTTAGGCGATATCTATTTACGGGCAAGGTTATTATCTGGAAATTAATTAAATAACCCATCTATCGAAACGGTTTAACATAGGTAATTGAAATAATAGGTTAAGTTTATATACGCCAATTAACTAGTTAGTGCTTGAGTTGGTTATAGGCACACACCGTTAAAGGGAAAAAGAAAAAATGTTTTCCCTTAACCGACGGCAATATTTTTCATTAACCCTAAAATATGTGACATTGTAATTAACCTTATATAATCACACCCCTATAACACCTACGAAACCACACCCATAAAGGGAAAAATAACAAACGCTACCTATAACGATATCTTCACCCATTAACTAAAATACACAGGCTTTTGTTGAAAATTACTACCGCAGCAAAAAAAAACTAATTTAAACCTTGATATTTCTCAACGCATTTACACTTTTATTATGAAATAACGAATAAAAGCCGTAATAGAAAAAAAACATTTCCTGTATAAATATTACCATATATCCCTATAGTTAGTAAACGACCACGTTATGGAGTGCATTTTAACAAAGTACACTGCAACGTACTACTTTACAAGGTTTATTCCTATAAAGTGCATGATAGTGTTCCACTGCGTAAAAGTAGCTTTTCAAAAATACAGGATAGAATTCCACTGCCTAGAAGAGAGATTAGCATAGTGTATAGTAGAATGCCACTGTCTGAGGGACAGGTTATAAACTCTTACCTATGGCGTGCATTCTATGAATACTTCTTCTCCTTTTTATATCTTAACTATCTTTAATACTACAATAAAAATATTTCTAACTACTATTATACTACTTTAACATATAGAGACTTTACTGACAATTATTTATAACGCGCAGCAGAAAGGTAACGAATTAATCAATAACCGGATTTATTATAAATCCAAGACTTTTTACCACTATTACAACGATAATTTTACAATCAAGAATTCATTCAAACCATACCCTCACTAACGCTAGTTCAGTTATGATAACCTTTAATAAGAAAACCTTAAACCTAAATTCAAAAAGTATGTCACTCGGTATTTACAATCGATATAACGCATTATTACGCAGTTTAAATCATACTAATCGCGGAAATTATCAACTTAAAAATATATAGAAACCGAATTTGGCGTATAAACCATTATAATCGTAAACTATAACCGTATTTGACTAGAAGAAATTTACAAGTAGCTTCTGAACATTGTAGAACGTATTGAAACTCGGCAATACCTGTAACCATTGCTTATACCTACTCCCAAAATGTAACTTCGCTAATGTAAGCCTTCCACATTACTTACTAACACACTATCAACTTGTCAAATATATAATTAAAAATATCTATTGACGTTTTATCATCTTTTTTCTTAACTATTATTGTTGTTTACCTCATCGTCATCTAATACGTGTAGTATTATGCCAGGTGGATATTGTATTTGAAATAACTGTTCATATTGTGTTCAATTTATAGAAAATATTTTACTTTAGTTAGAAGAGTCAGGTAGTGATCTCTGGCGTACCTTATAAGGATTCCGAGAAATAGTAAATAAAAAACCAAAAAAGAGACTTATATATATTTTCAAATATTTAAAAATAGCATTATCTTTATTTCAAAAGGGTGGTAAAGCTTCCTTTCATAATTCTTTACATTGTTCCAAATGTTAGAAAAATCCGTAGAAATTTAGTAATTAATATTTACTATCTTAATAATTTCCAGGAGAAGATTGCGATGATCTTATCATTAGTGGTATTTCTTATCATTTCAGGTCTTAGACCTTCAAAATCATGATAGTAAAAGTAGTTTCTAATCGCCTAACCTGGGGAGTAAAGTCTTATAACAAGAACTGTAACGGATTTGCGAGTATAAGTGTACTTGCCATCGAAAACCTTTCTTTAAGGAATTTGGCGATTTTGAGGAAAGTTTTAACGATCTTATGGGAATATTGAAGGGGTAAAATGAACTTGGTCGTAAGGCTATCTCTAAGGGACTTAACTATTTTGCTTAATTGACCGGTGGATGACGCCGACATTAATTCCTTCTACCACGTTTATAACTCCTGTTTCATACACTTTACTACTACTAAAAGCTTCCTCTACCTTATCACGTGAAAATGCTGAGATACTGAATGTATTGAAAAAAATTCCTTATATTCGGCGTGTAAAAAGCTTTAGCTCATTTGGAAATTGGATGGTAGTTTCTTCAAATAGGTGAAAAGGCGTTCAAAACCTTCAAAGCCCTTACTATTTCTTTATGTATTTAAGTAGGAAGGATTTTATAGGTATTTTCAAAGTTATATTGATTCAAAAAGGTTTTATACCAACTTGATGAAGTTTGTTTCTCATATGTAAATTCCTTGTCGTTTAAACTCTAACTTTAATTCAGACCTAACCCCTTTCTAAATTGTCTTTCACATATTAATAATATAATCATAGAAAAACTTACTATACTTATAAAAACCTCGAACGTTATGATCAACGCTTCAAGAAACATTGCAATCGAAGATATAATAGACGTCGAAGTTAACCAGGTAAATTTGAATTAAACCATTATTAAAAGTTTTTACTTAAAGGTTTTCATTGTAACATTTTAAAAAAGCTGAACAGATGGCTTCGGTTTCCTCTTTGCTGATAGGATTAGCAATAATTTCAAAACAAGCATTTACGTTAGCTATCTTGACGTTTTACTTGGTATAAAACTTGGTGTTTTTATCATGAAGTCGCGTAAGCACTTTTCAGCTTAAGGTAAAGTTGCGCAAGGTAGCTTTTTTAACTTGACTTGGCGAATCTTGTTATTCTCGCTTGAAGGAGCGATTTCAACGTATTCAAGTGACTATTTTGATTTAAAGAAGGGAAAAAGAGTGGTATTAAGAGAAAGATTTGTACAATGAAAAAAAAATAGTATATCAGGTAAAGGTGAAGGCTATTTAATGTTATTGTATAAAATCATTATCCGTAATACTGAGTCATTTTTTCAGTAGTAGCAACCGTTATATTACTTACTAAGCCGTTTGATAACCTAAACGATATTAAAGAATTCTAACTGTTAATCTTTACTTTTTTCTTTAAAAAGGTATTTGATATAAATTTATTAGTATTTTTGATAGCGATACCCTCGCTTATTTCCCTATTTCTGATATAAACTAATACAATCTAAAAGTCTTCTCTACTTTCCTGACATAGGGGACTAATGCAGTACTAATAGAAGCTCTCCGTAAGAGTTATTACTATATCTGACATTTACACAAAACTTCTTCAAATTAGCGAATCAATGCTTAACCTCATAAAAATTAATCAGCATTGGTAGGGCTTTAGACGTTTCAACGTCATCGATTCTATATGTAGTCGAAGTAATAGTAGCATTATATAGTCAAGTGATGAATGTATTGTTCTAGGTTTTGTTGAATGCTAGCCAGTCTGAACACTAATTTGTATGACCGATTGCTTAGCTTATATCTAGTCTAAAGTAGCCGCATATTTTACTTGAACTTTCAATAGATCCACAAAACAGTGCACTAAACTTTCAGTTAGTATAATCAACATTACTTACAGTAAAGTTAACCTACTACACTGCAATTACTATTGTTTTAACAGGTAAACAATAACTTTAACAGCAAACAACCTATAACCGTTCCTCCTACAATAACTTTTTCTGTCTTCAGAACAAAATCATCATTTAGATACGTAATAAATTATGTTCAAACCATTACACCGAGCGAGAAATACCAAAATTACTGAAAACAATGAGCACGCCAATCTTAAACAAAAAAAATCCAATTCGTGATACATAGTCGCGTTACATAACTCTATGCCACGCATAAATAGCCAATACACCACTTTGATCTAAACTAACGTTAATTTAGTTGCTAAAACGTTAACATAATAGTTAAAAATATAAAGCTAGGGTAAATTAAAGTCCTCCGATCACTCTTTTCCAGGTACTACGAAGAAGATAATTGGGGTGAAGATATTAACGAAATCTTCACCTAGGAACACTTAACTTCGTTCTTCAGCTAATACATTCTTAAGTCAAACACCGGTAAAATATTTAGTTGCGGCACTTGCTCCTTCTAAAACTCCCGTAAATTTTGGAACTATTGTACCGCTAACATGTGGAAAACAAGCTAAATAGAGGCTCTGATCAAGTTAAAGGCTGAGTTTTATAGGCTTGGAATCTTTATCCCAAATAATATTACAAACGGAGTAGCAAACACCCTCTTTGAATTGGTATATATAGAGGATTACTTTGAGATTCCTTAAACTAAAGACCTTTACCATTCTTATGACAATCAAACCCCTAACCTCTTACACTTACTGAATCTTTTCGATCGTTATGTGGAGCATAATTCTGATGGATTGATTCTAGATATGGGTGTATCAAGGTAATCTCAATATTCGTAATATATTGCTTTCGATTGTAAAGTACTAATTCCATGAAAATCAGGATCAGGACGCTGGAAAAATCAAAATCGACTTTAACAAAAATAACGAATTATTGTTACTCGAATTATCCGTTATTCGAATGGTAGTAAAACCGATTATCATCTACATGTTACAGATAATTACCCTATTTATACTTTATTTAAAAATATATATAAACCCTTGAAATCGACATTAACGTCTGCATTAATGAATTATAATAATAAAGCCAGAGGTTTTTTTTTCCATGAAATGAAAATACTTGTAATTTCACTTTTAAAACCCAAAATGAACCTTAATAAACATTATAGGCTAGAGATACTTCAATTATGTCGAAGATTTAATTACTAAAAAATCGATAGGTTATAAAGAATGTTCATGCCTGTTAATTATATAAATATGAGATACTTAGTATTCAAAGCTATAGAAAACCTTTACTGTCATTTTCAAAATTGAGCTTAAAGAGCTAAAAGATTGAAATTTATTTTGAAGTACAACAAAAACTTTTACTATGGAAATTTCTCAAACGTTTTTTACTTGGATACCCAACCTATTATTTGTGATATAAATTAGGCAAACTTTTGCAACTGTATCAAGGTCCTTAAATAGAGGTCAGTAAAAAGTACTTGGATGAAGTGAATCATATTTTGAATTAACACGTAATATGAGACCGCGAAATATTATCCTTTACAATATTAACACTCACTTTAAAGCAAAGGAGTTCCAAACTAATACTAGGAAAAAGGGTAATCAATGAAAACAAGTATTCTTTAAAGTTTGTAAATGTTTTGGAGACATTGAAACGGTACAAGCGTTACTTTGAAATGTATATAAATCCTTCATATTGAAGGTTATAAGCTTTACGGATTAGCAGGTACGCATTGAATAACATTAATAGCCCTGAATAAAACAGTGATCTCTTACAGCTTAGTATCAACCTTACTAATCTTTGGTATATGTCTTCGTATAATAAGTTGTTTTAAGTCAGTAAAAATTACACATAATGAAGCTACAACATACTCCAAAGTCATAAGGAAGCTTTAAATGGAATCTGGAATGTTTTCAATCAATAATATTTCGAACGTAGAAAATGATCCATCAATAAATGACGTGTTAATGTTTTTAAGATAATATAAAGTCTTCGTAATAAGTATGATAGGAAAATTGTATATTTTATTTTTCAAATATTAAATACTGCTAACCCAGAAATAATCGTTCATTTATCAACGGTCTGTCAATATTCCTTATACATCAATCAAAGCTCTATATTAGAGCAATTACCGATAAAGATCTTGAAATCGATCAAAGTAGTTAATATTACACATCCCCGTTAATAATTAACAAGTTAATTAAGTAACTACATCATAATAGATTAATTAAAAACATAATTACAAAAATTTGACATGAAATACGAACTAGAACATATATATACAACTACTTAAGTTAGTAAAGAAGAAGAAAAGAATTAAAATATTTCACTTAATCTTCGTATACAATCAATTCTTAAAACCTTATGTAAGTCTTTTGAAAAATGACATAGGATTGAGACTAATGGACTTTTTACGGTTGGAATTATTCAATTTGTATCACAAAGCGACTTTGATTTTAACGACACTAACATTCATATTTTCAAGTTCAACATACTGTTCAAAATTAAAAGAAGAACTATAGGTAGATAGTATAAAAAGTAAAAAGTAATCGTTGAAAATTGCTATGAAAAAGGCAACTACTAAATCCCAATGTAATTTCTGAGGGTTCAAACGATGAAATAATATTTCAAAGTCGCTTGTACAGAGGTTTTGGTGGCAATGAACAATAGAAAGTTTATCCTGAATGGATAGAAAACTATATTGACTTCTCTACAACCTACAATCAAATTTTTTAAATATTATTTTACTAATGCTTTGTTGATAACTCCGCGGGAAATACCTATACCCAATAGTCACATGATGCGTTGAACCACTACAAAAATTCCCTTAAATATATCTCACTTTGTTTTTCAACCACTTATTGTTCTTTAAGTTCAAAATAAGTATTTAATCTTGAACTTACGATCTATATGTATTGATTGTGTAAACGGATTATGATTTCAGAATGGCATATATATAAATGAACAATATATCTTTCGATACAATTGTTTGCTTTATGGTAACTATTTAATGTGCGTCAAAGTATTTGAAGTTCTCCCATTGAAAACGATGATAACTTTGGTTAAAGATAAATATCTAAATTATAACAAATCATTATCCTGTATATATAGTGATAACAATATAAATACTAAATACCTTAGCTTTTGATAAAGAGAGCAATAAACTAGCTTGGAAAATATTGAAAAAACCAACATCGTTAGGTTCTGGTAATACTTAGAGTAATGTATTTGTAACTATATTCTAACCTTATATTAATCGAAAGCATTGTACGATTTGTTAGTGGCGATAAAAACCTTAGACTTCGCTAATGGTAATTACGAACTTATAAATAATCTATTGAAGTGGTAAATAAATGATCTGAACTGAGGAATTGTCATGGTTCCTATTAACCTATGAAAAGCCAAGTTGAGAATTTTCATAGGGGGCTTATTTGTAAATAATACTAATATTTCGTAATAAATTGGATTCTTTATAATAATCTCCAACAGAGATATATTATAGGATAAATAATTCTCCATTATTTGTAATTTGGTCCATTTCATCTTTATCAACTGTAATAGGGTTATATGAAATGTACTTTCTTCCAAAGTTACAAATATTATTACTGGTTTCTATATGAGTATATTTATTTGAAAAAAATTCAATATTGTTACTCAACAGCTCAATACTTCACCAATTTCGGATTTAATTCCTGATTATTTCCAATATATATTTGATTACTTCTTTAAGCTTAGAACAACCAATGGAAAACGTTTAATAATGGACGTAGTAGCTCCTTACTCAGTTTACGAAAAGAATTCCAAGGTTCTGATGAATCAGTGGCAACCATTACCTGGATAATGCTATAACGAAGGCTATGCCAAATAACGCCTTGAAAATATTTATAAATAACAACGAGCAAACTCTATTAATCGATGGCTTCGTAGAAAAGTTGAATAGCAAAGTCAAAGCACGTAACGATGAATAGAAATGTAGGTAGAGCTATCTTAACAAATTAGAATATAGTTTAATTAGTAATGGCAACTTGATGAACTAGTATAATTAAGTTGGGTATGTTAAGGTATTCGTGTGCAAAAAAGGTAAAACACTGGTGAACAGGATTGTAAGTGGCGAAAATGAAACTATCACATATATAGCTGTAAGAAAGGTACGGGAAAGCATTTATATTACAAGTTAATTGTCTTAAAAATAGTATTAGTACCATAAAACAAAAAGCCTCCAATATTAGGATAATATTAACTGCTAATTTAAATAAGTTCATTGAATTGTAGTCAATTTAACTGTATTGACTGCAAATTAAGTGCAGTGGAATGGATAATTAATTGTGAAATAAGGGCTAACAATTGGCCATATAAAGTTGTGTATAAACTGGCTAGAAATCTACCAAACTTTGAAGTAACAACAATCCACTACCTGAACTTGGCAATACTACTGTTACCTCAACTGCAATTCGAATCAAAAAACGTTGTAATATCTGAAGACTTATCAACAATACCTTTATATTAGAGTTGAAGGCTTCGTTTTAGTGTTCCTAGTTTTACTATTACACTAAGATAAAAAGGTTTAGGCAGTCGTTATGAGTGCCTATTTTATATTCAAACCGTGAGTAATAAGTAACTTCTTTTGGTCTCATTATAGAAAAATGTTCATATATTAAGAAGGTTGTATCGTAGAAGTTTTTGCGTTATAGACGCTGTGAAATAGGCGTTTCTACATCATGCAAGTCGCTACATTTTAAGTGCTGCAACATAGACTCTACGCCATCACCAGATTAGCACTTAATTGTATGAGGGGTCATAAAAAATGATTATATAAAAATACAAAACGAAGATAATTTTTGACGATAGTTAATGAAATTGAATTCGCTAAAATATTTCTATAAGTAATATAAACACGGTAGAGATCGAATTATCTGTTGATATTATATATCAATAGAGTATTTTTGATACGTGAAAATAGAGGTGTTGTTGAAACAGTAGTAATTGCAATACAGTAAATTTAATGTATTGTTAAGTAGGTTGACTATACTGACTGTATGTTGAGTATATTGTTTAGTGTGTTGACTTTATTGACTATAAAGTTTAAAGGAACTAAGGCCGGAGCTGTCGCTCAAGGTGGTCGGATTCTGTCTATAAACTTCAATGAAGAAGGGAAAGTGAAGTCCCTGCTGGGGGGCGGCTATAGAGCTAAGATGATGCAACCCCCTCCTCTCCAGTCACGTAACATGTTGAAGCGTGTCTACCAGCGGCTTCCTCTTGCTCTAGAGAATCTCAGGAGCGTGTAGAACTACTAGGGTTGGATCCCTGGTAATACTAGCCAGGCACTAGCCTCTAACATCACCCTTAAAGGTATCCCCCCCTTCTTTTCTGTTCTTTTTTATATTTTTTTACATGCCTCTGTAAGAGAAAAGAAGAAAAACATGCCTCTCAGAACGTTGAGGTTCTATGTGAAAGGTATTAGGGCTTGTTAAGACGAACGTCGCGAGGAGGATGCCCTAGCGCTCCCTTTTTAAATTATCCTTAAACTTTGAGTTTTAAAATAAAACCTATTTTTAACCTCTAAATTTTTTTGTAGTGTTAGTACTTTTAGCTATTAGTGTAATATTATCGTATAGTACCAGTACTTTTAGCCTTATAATCTCTTTTATCGCTATACTTTTAGCGTTGCAATCCCTTCCGTTGTTAGAAATTTAGCGTTAGAGTTTTAGTGCACAATAAATCCCTAACTCGTTGCTAAAGTAGATAAAGTTATTAAAAAATATAGGTTATATGTTTCGAAGCTGTTTGGTCTTTACTAACGAGTATAATGTTCTATGCGTTACGGGCTATCGACATATACCCCAATAGGACTCGGGAATAAACGTGTTTCGGTTGTATTTACAAAATGGAGTATAAACTTAGGAAATTCTGCCAAAAGACTAAGGGTAAATGATTCCGATAACCACGAAAGAGCTGCTAATAAACATTTAAATACCGGCGTTCGGTACTGTTTCTGTTTCGATAGGGTTATGGGTTGTAATTCTGGTTATATTTTTACGTCGTCAAACTTGAATCCCGATATGAATAAGGTTGTAAAAACGTTTTTTAAAACGTATTTGGCGTTTGACTTTTAGTAACGCGGTTAATCCACGTTTTTATAAACCGCTTTATAGGTGTTAATATGGATATTACTATATACCCTCATTGATAGTATACATAGAGCAAGTACCAGTACACTGTATAGTAGGGTACACTCCTGCAGAGTGCACGATAACGTGTTATACTGCAGGATACACTCTTACAAGACGCAAAGTACTTGATACATAGATCGGTCTGGAATGGCTATTTCAGACTGAAAGACAATGCATGAATCGGTTTAGAATAGCTATACTAAACCAAACGACCGAATGGCAATACGTGGAGCGGCCTAAAGTAGTACGCTTTAGGTGAGGACTTAAAAACCCTTACCTATAGCGTATACCTTGAGATACTCCTTCGTACAATTATCTTTTATATCATAAATACCAATTTAATGATTACTTTTCTAAAGACCATATTTTAAGTAAATATTAAAGTCTGAAACCTTATCGATACTAATTAGTAATCGAACGGGTCGATTACAAATAGCCTAAAAAAAGAGACAAATACAAGTTGAATACCTATAACGGGTTACTGTAACAGTTTTAACTATGTTTACTTTAACGTTCCGTTTTTACAAAAATTACACGCCGACGTATATAGAAATTGTAAAAATTAAGTAAATTTTTAAAAAAAGAACTTTGGTACGATATTTTTTACCCTCATTCAACCTTTTCTTTATTAAAATACCTATGACGTTATTATCAACCCTTATTTAATGATTCAACTTACTCAAGTACTTTTTGGAAAACGTCTTATTACGTATTAGGCTACGTAAACCAAAACCACCAAGTTTCGGAACCTTTACTTAAGACCAATCCGACTTTTCGACATTTAAACCGTTCCCCTAATTTAAAAGCGGTTATGACATACCTATCCGAACCGATCACTCTAGCTAGAAAATTTACATACAAAGTAATTAAACCGATTACTTTACCAAGTTCGGTAACAACACACTAATCCGACATGATTACCAAATAACAAATTACATAATATATCTCCTTAAAATTATATTTACTCTTTACCTTATTTGACTTACATTTTTATTTACTCCATTCGTATTTTCGCGTTTGTATTACGTATTTTGAACACAGTTTTTACGAAGATCAAGGTTATATAACCGTTTAGCAAACGTAATATTACCAAACGTTAATAAAACTAATTTAAAATTCGCAACTAATTTATAGTTACACCTTATTAATTGTTTGTAATTTATTTATATTAACAAGCGTTAATAAACCTTATTTCAACCACTTTTATTATTCTCATTATTTTTTTTTATTGGTTAAATGTATTACTCTTAACATTCGAATCCGAACGTACCCAAAATCTCACTATAACGCGAAATCGCCAACCTAACCTATTTCAGCATACCCAATACGTATAAAAACCACTAATTGACAACGCTAGGATGAAACAGATATATAAATGACTTCGAAAATTATAGTTATAGCCCTAAAACCAATATCACGAAAGAAAGTAAACGCATATTTCGACTTCCTTGTTAAAAATATAGGAATTAGAAAGGCTATAATATATGAAATCGACCTATGCCTTTAGGACATTATTATTAATCCGCCAATTAAGAAACTGAACCAATATATAGTAAATATATATATATTTTAGCAGTTATATTTCGTTATTGGGAAGACAAGGCCCAAGGACTCAACTTATTGGATGATTTTTATAAGACTTTCTCGAACTAAGCGTTGAATATGTAATAAATAGTATATTTTGTCATTACCAAAACCTTACGGATCCAATTAAAAACCAAAGGCATTAATACCCTAAGGGGTAGAAATGGCCACGTCATAAAAGTTTTTGTCAAAATAATATAACTTGTAGACTTACTAAATGAGGAGGATAAAATTTTTACCAAACGGAATTTATAAAAGTATAGAATTTTACGAAATGAAAAAAAGCCTATTATTAAAACGAAGACCGAGGCGTGAAACGACCTAATCCTATACCTGTATTACAAGTTAAAAATAAAGATCCTGAGGGGGGAAAAACAACTATAATCCTTATTCATTACGCGAATATAATACACTCCGACGTCGGTACACATTTCAAAATAAAACCGAATACCAAATTACTCCCCAAATACTAGAAAAAGTCTGCTCGATTATAGCGGGAGCGGCCGAAACACCGAAAATAGCCTGATCGATCACGGAAGGATCAGCTAAAACATAAAAAACAACCTGATCCAAAAATTAACGAACGTCGTAAAACGCTAATACGTACCTTACGAACCAATACCCGAAAATCATAACCCTGACCGCGACCTTCTTTGGTACTCATTCTCCATAGATAGAAATAACCTTAAAAATCTAATTAACTTTACCAGGCTATAAGATCAGGATAACAATTAAAACGGCAAACCGTATACGACTACCCCGGCTACGTTCTTCGCCGCCATCTTAATCAACAATATGGTAGCCAACGAAGTTGGTAAGATATCCTTCGGTTAAGTCCTCGTCAACATCTTCCCTCCAAAAGTTACTGTTATAGTGTTTGGTAAAGATAGGTCCGAATAATTTAAATACTTCTTTCCTCTCGAGGTCGGTAATGGCTTTAAATTAGATGCTAGTAATAAAAATCTTGAGGTTCAAGCTTATATAGGACGTATAGGGTTTATAAAGCGAAGAACTTGATAATATTAGGCGTATAGATTTGGTGTTTTGGCGTAAAGTTACGTAGGAACTTAGTGACTTAGCGTAAGGTCGCTCGACGTAGATTTTTCGGCGCGACTTGGTATTTTCGCTTATAGCAGCGAACTTAATGATTAAAATAGTATAAGAAGTAAAAAAAGTAAAGTAGGGTAAAGGTTTAATATAAAGGGTAAATTTGAAGGTCGTTATTAGTAAAAGGCGAAGGTTAACGGTTATTGTTATTTAACGTAAGGACTTCATCGTTTTTCTGACAGTAGTAACACCCGTAGTAATACTAACTTAGCCGTTTACCAACTTGCCGAACTTTTAAGACTTCTAACAATCAATCTCAACGTTTTCGAGAAAGATTAATAAAGATTTCTTTATGTTTTTCAATAGCGACACTATTTCTTACTTTCAAATTGCAATTATAGACAAACGCAACCCAAAAGTCTTATCTGTTTTCATACCGTTGTAAAATATCGCATTACTAATAAAGGCCTTTTGCAAGATTCTTTCCTCTACCCCAGCCACCGTTGTTAACGTAAAGCGTAACCGAAAAGTAGCTCCTTCTTCTACTTAACTTATCAGTATTTAACCTAATAGGTAAGTAAGCACTAATCAGTGTTAATAGGCCTTGAACGTTACAACGTTGTCGATTTGATTAGTCTTCGAAATAATAGTAGTATTTCATTGGTCAGATGGTGGATGCATTTTTCTAGGTTTGGCAGACCGCTCTCCGGTCTACACTGTAATTTGTATGGCTAATTGCTTGGCCCGTGCTCTAGAGTGAAGTTCAACGTACTGCACTCGACTTATACCCAATGCGGTAAGTCTGCACAAAGAAATACACTTGCAGTACAGTCAACTTTACAGTTTGTAAAATTGACCTACTGCACTGCATGCAATACTATTCCAATAGTATCGTTTATTTACATACCTACGATATTAAAGTTTTTACCCATTATAATTAATAGGCATAGGTTAAAAGTCAAAGTTTTTATGTCCAACCTATTTATAAAATACGCCTGGTACGTTAGAAACCAGGATATGCTTGTATAGACCAATCCGTATAAAGGCTTAATATAACGTATTACCTTACCAACCGGAAACTTAACCTTTAGTTCTTTGAACAGTTTAAACAATATAATCCGCTGAAGATCGGTGGTAAATTACGTATACGCTTATGTGATATCCCGGCTATTAAGTGTAAATTAGAATGTTATAATAGTAGTTAAACTGGCAATAATAACGATGATTAAACCTTAGTTGATCTTTTAGATCAAAGGTGATTAAGTAAGGATTTAATCCTTACCTTTATTACCGTATTTCAAGGCGATTAACCGTGATTTTCTAAACGGTTAGTCTATAGTTATACCTTAAACTTCGTAAACTATGGTCGATTTGAAAATAATAAAGTTTCAATCTTGAAATTATATGAATAATACAAGTTTTACAACTCAATGTAACAAGAAGCCATGAATTTAAATTTGGTTATTTTCTATCAAGTGCTTACTCAATATATTAAAAATGCTTTCGATACGTAACTTCAAGGCAAGTTTTCCGTTAAACTTCTCTTTTTAGAAAACCCACGTTATTATATATATCATTTCGGGATTATAATCTCAATTGTTTTCCTTTTTAATTTTTATCCTCATTTTAAGTAGTCGTTTACGACGTCGACGTTCTATTAGCTTGTTAATGATCAGCTTGGGAGGTTTATATTAGCTAATTAGTTTAGCTGTTAGGTTTTCTACGTTAAAATTTTGATTAAACTTGAAGGGCGCGAGAGGTTTATAGTATGGCTTAACCTATATGGCTCGGAAAATCACGGAGCCGTTAGTAATTTCAACTACCACATTTAAATTGGGAATAATCAAGATTCTATGCGGCTTATCCTATTTAACTAGCTCTTGTTACATAAGAACTTTACTTTAAAAGGAGAGTAAAAGTACGTTTATTACTAAAGGTCTGTTCTTAGTATTTTGGGTATTATTTACCTAACAAGTTGCCAATTCCTTCCCCAACCTTCTTAATGCTTTAATATATATTATAATACATTTTTAGCTACTTAATAAAAGTAACGACTTCTTTACTCTTTGTGGATATGCCCCAAATACCAGTAAAGTTGGTATAAGTTCGTACAATATAATATTATAGTTAAAGTCTTTTACCGCCATTTAAAGCCGTATTTCTTAGCTTATAAAGCTTTCTATTTTTATTGTGTTGATTTTATAAGCCCTTCTTAAAAGGATGTATACCCTTTAGACCTCGCCAATACCCTAGTAAACTTTAACAAAAACTTATTTATATGAAGTCTTATCAACTTTAAATTAGCTTAAAACTCTATCGTGGTAAAATTAGTGCCAGCATCGTAAATTAGAATGTTTAGTAAACCAAAATACGTATTAATTTACAAAGTATGTAATACCTCTTTTATTTCTTTCACCGCAATGGTTTCAAAAACTTAGCGCCGTAAAAATCCGTAATGGAGTCTATAACATATAATATTAGCTTACTGTTTAAGTAGAATACGTTTACGAAAACTTTTAAGTTAAAGTCTTGGTTTTTTTTCAACGTAAACTTAAACATTCAAGGGGCTTGAAAGTCTATTTGAAAGTGGTAGTAAAGCTGTTGAACTGTCTTTAAATCTATCAAATAAATATTTTCGTGGCTAGCTATCTTTAACACCTTATAAAGCCTATTAATTGCCAGGTAATAAAACCTACGATATAGTTAACGGAGTTTTGCTTCGGTTAGGTTTAATATTACTATCTCTCATCCTTAAAGGTAAAATTAGAAATACCCCTACTTAAAGTTAAGTAAAACTTTTTACTGGCCTTAACTTGTATTAATTCGGTAATTTAAATATTAACGCTAATACTGAGGGTTTTTATATCTTTGAGGTAAAGAAGAAATAGGGTAGGAGATTTCAAAATGTGAAAAACAATACGGCCAATAATAGTTTTAACCGTCGTTTATCCTAATAAAGATAATTTTTTTCTAAGGCTAAAGTTTACATTATCCTTACTAACATCCGCGTAATAAAATTCCGTAATAGTATGAATATCCCTTTGTCACGCGATATATTACGAATAACCTTTTATTAAGTACCGTACCGCTTACGTATCTGGAAAAATCCACTAAAAAACTTATTTTTTGTAACGGTCTCGAATAATAAAGAGGTATATAGGGCTGAAGTTTTTATCGTCGTAGCAACGATATGGGTCTTTACCTGTAAAACGGTACAAAAAGCTATGGTTAACTAGTTATTACGTTTCTTTCTTGCTAGTGTTAATATCAGTATTCTCGTGCCAGCCGATAGACTTTAACTTATTTTCCTCCTTTTGTCTTGATTTTCTTTAAATTATGTAATTTTCTCGATATATTTTTAGGTAAAAGTTAAAAGGAACTAAGTGTAATACATTACCTACTTTACTTTACGCTCGGCGGCAGTGTAAAGTATTAACTAATAGCCTGATTTTCCGTACATCCAACATTTCTTAACGTTCAATATAAACTTACTTAACCGGCGTAAAAGCCTTAAGGAAGAGGAATACCACTCTTCGGGGTAAAAGATTAGGATTTTCCGTTAATCGTACTAGCTACACCTTCCGTGCATTCGATCAATATAATACAAATTAAAAGGATCTTTTTCTTCGGTATTAAATTCCGGAGCTGAAGTGTATATACCAGTCGATCCGGAAACTCGAACAATCGCAGTCAATAGAGAGGAACGTAATTGGCTAAAAAAAATCTTCTCACGTAGTATTAGGGTATTAAAGGGCGTATTAAAACTTTTTGTAGCTTGTAATTTCTTGTTAAACCTGCTAGCATAAAGTGCCTTCGCCAGCTCCCACGTTCTATATTACTCATTGGCAAAGTATTAAGCTATTCAGCATTTAATTAAGGAAGTATATTTTATTTTTCGACTTTTTTATAATTTAAGATGTATAACTACTTAATAATGTTTTAATTGGTGTAATATTAGGCAAAATTAATATTGTACTCGAAATAGCCTTCTAATTAATTATAAATTTCTTGGAAGGAGGTATAATTCGTTACGTATCGGGGGTAATAATCCTCGGCTTAACCGATAAGGATACTGGGAAATGTTGAGTAAAAACCTGGCAATTTAACCTTTATCTGGCGGCAAATGTTAAAAAATTGGCGCAATTTAACGTTGAGGGGGTTATACAATTTACCGTTATACTTTTTATTCTATCTCAAAATCTTAAGGAACGTAGTAATTGCTATAGAGTTTGTATCCACCATAGGAACACATCGAAGGAGAAAGGTAATGTATTATTCGTAGGGACTTTTTATATTTCTTAGTTGTAGAAAAAAACTAAAGTTATTATTAGTGCTGGTAAGCCGGATAGTTACCTTTACCTAACCTTTGAGGGGAAAAGCCAATGGTTGTACCTATAATAGACTCGCCTATAAAGCTGGTCTTTCTTTAATTTGACTTTTGAAATTTGACGTGTTCATGAGTTTAGGCGAGATGTGCCTAAGAGTTTTCGTTATGAGGAATTTGCCGATGATTCTCTTGGTATTAAAGGGTCCGTCGAAGCTCTTATTTAATTAACTAATATAAAACGTTATTATTAATACCTCTTACCGTATTAGCAGCCCTTGATTTACGCGCTTGGCCGCCGCTAAAAGCGAACTATACGTTATTACGTAAAGGCGTTAAACTGCCGAGTAGGTTAATATGTTCTTTATCGCCAGTATTTAAAAAGGTCTAACTTAGTTGAAAGTAAAGGGGAGGTCCCTTATCACGTGTGTATAAACGCTAGGGTTCCTTAATACCTTTTCTCTTAGGTCGTATATCTTTTAGGCATTTTTTAAGTTAAGCCAATTTAAAAAGTATTTCCGCTAGCCTAATAAAATTATCTTTTAGTATGTAAATCCCTCAGTATTAAAGTTTAGTCCTTGATTTGAACTTAACAGTCTTTTGGGTTGCCTTTCATATATTAATCATCTAATTTCTGAAAAAATTTACGAACTTTGAAAAACACGTCGTCAGAATTTTCTTCATTAACGTGTTTCAAGATAAAGTAGCCGATAAAGTTGGTTAAGTACTTTTCGGTTAAGTTTTCGTTAACGTTTTGTTGTTAAAGGTTGTAGTTATATTGTTTGGCAAAGAGGTAGCCAAGTGTTCTCATTACTTTTTTGCTGGTGGCCTAGTAATTGCTTTAAAGTGTATATTAAAGTTAGTCATTTCGACGTTTAGGCTTATATAAGACGTTTAGAATGCATAGGGCGAGGGATTTGGTAATTTTAGGCGTGGAGAATTTAGTGTTTGAGCGTAAAGTCGTGTGTAAACTTGGCAATTTGGTACCTTGGCATAAGGTCGCGTAATATGTCTTTTTTAACGCGACTTGTCGATTTTCAATATTTTCGCTTGAAAAAGCGAACTTGACGATCGAGGTAATGTAAGGAGTGAGAAGAATAAAGTAAGGATAAAGGTTTGATCTAAAAGGTAAGGTCGAAGGTCGTTTGTTAGTGGTAAAGGTTGAAGGTTGCTGTTTTAGCATAGGGACTTAGTCGTTTTTCTTTCGGTAATAGCACCTGCAGTAGTACTGACTTAGCCATTTGCCATCTTGCCGAACTTTAAAATTTTTAATTGTCAATTTTAACGTTTTTAAAAGGGATTAATAAATATTTCTTATTGTGTTTAGTAGTGATACCGTCGCTACTTCTAAATTGCCGTAAAACCTAACGTAACCTAAAAGTCTTCTTTACTTACTGCTATTAAAACCAACATGATAGTAGAGGCCCTTTATAAGAATCTTTCCTTTACCCTAGCCGTAATATAGAGCGTAAAAACTGGAAATTTGCTTTTTCTTCTACTTAGCCAATCTGTGCTTAACCTAATAAACATTAATTAGTGTTGGTAGGCCTTTATTATTGTAACGTAGTCGATTCAAATCTCTGTAGTCGAAGTAACTGGTGCTGCGTTGGTATTATTGATTGATGTGTAAGTTCTAAGTTTGGCAAACCGCTAGCTGGTCTGTACACTAATTTTTATGGTCAAACCCTTTGGCCTATACCCCACTTTGAAGTGGGTACCTACTACACTGCACTTGTAGTACAATGTATTCAAATCCCACAAACTACAGTCAATTTGCAGTACGTACAATCAACTTTACTGCAAGTAAAGTTTACTTGACTGTATTACATTTGACTGCTATTCCAACAAAACCTTTAATATTATTACCAGGTAATGAGAGATTCTACTTATTATAATTATAATTTATATGAACTTGAAAACCCTATTTCAATACTTTTCGAAACTAGGAACAATTACCAAAAAACGACTAATAATTAATGTAATAACACTCTAAAAAGCCTTTAAAAGTAGGGAAATAAAAAAGTTCAAGTAAATGAATATGGAGATATTTCGTTTAATACTATAACAAAATCGATACCAAATAAAGCCTTAGAAAAGTTTGTAAACAGTAATAAGTTGATCATACGTATTGACGGCTATATTCAAAGGCTATCTGGCAAGGCGAAGTCATGTGCCGATGATCAAAAAGGAAAGCAAAGGTACTTGGACAAAGTGGAAAACTGCCAGCGAATTAAAACCGGTGATTAAATTAACTGAGAAGGTTAAATTGGAGGTTTGTATAAGCTCATAGCGACCACATTGTATGTGAGAGTTGAGAAAGTTGAAATTTAGAACTACACGGTAAAAAAATGTATTTAAAGTTAATTTAAATACGAAATTGTTCAGTACGTAACCAGTAATCAAAAAAGCACTTCAAGGGCTACCAGAAAAAAATGATTAACTATACTAACATACACGTACAAATAAAAAAGGCCGATAAGATTAAAACATCAATAATGGCAATGCAAGCAGTTAACTATACTATCAAATAAATTGACTATACTAATAACAAGTTCAATATATTATTTCATATGTTTACTATATGAACCATGAAATCAAATGCAGTATGTATACAACTAAGACTATAGCACAGACTAAGAAATTTACCATACAAATTAATGTGTAGACCGGTTAGTCGCTTGCGAAATCTAAAACAATACATCCACTACTTGATTATGCAATACTACTATTACTTCAAATGATTCGAATCGATAATATTGCAACATCTAAAGGCCTATTAAGCAAAGCCTATTTGTCAACAGGAGTAAAAATTGTGACAATGATAACCCTGTAGAAATGAAGGTAGCGTTATAAACCATCCGCTTTTAATTTATACAAATGAAATATATTGTTATACTTGTAGGAAAAGCCATTTCTATCTGTAAAAAAAGCTGGTTTTTTTTTTTAAAAAAAAAAACTCGATCAATACAATCCGTTACACGTTTTTCTAAGTTTTCGAAATTTAATTTCGGAAAATTTCTATTCGGTTATACGCCCTATAAAAACCCCGTCGAGGATGATAGGCCACGGCTGGCCAGGTCTTCTATCGGTGCCCCAGGTGAACCTGAATACTTCCATCCAAGGCGTAGAAGTTGTCAAGGTCTTTGTTGGAGAGTCGGCAATCCATGGGTGGTATACCACGTGCGGCTCTTCGGCGCACTACGACCGCTGGGAGGAGCTGTTCGAAGGGCCAAACGAAAGCCCCAGCGCGAAGCAACACAGCTGGGGCTGGGAAGGGATGTATGTGGACGTACTTCATGAAGGTGAGGCCCTCTCCGAGTGTCAGCGAGCGCTCCCGGCTCCTGGGGCGGCAGGCATTGTCAATCAGGCTGACTCGGCCGTTCCAACAAGGCCATGCATGCATGCATGCATGCTTGCCCTTCACGCCTCCGCCGCCCCGCCGCTTGCGGCCCAGTTCGGCATCAGGCATGACCGCCTCGTCCCGGGGCGACGCCTCGGAAATCTCTACGTCCCGGCCGGCCGGCTGGCCGAAGGTCTACTGCTGGGAAAGGCGTGGAGCCCGTCCTGGAGAGGCCTTTTTCCGGAGCTCGGAGGCATCGCGTTTCCCGCCCGACAGCGGCGCCAGGAAAAAGCCTGGCGGGTACATCGGTCCTGGTTCCGCTCGTCGGTTGGACAATGGCCATGCGCACACCCAGACCC
>JASMMZ010000006.1:30096726-30266281 GCA_038502455.1 Anisogramma anomala
CCCCCTTGACCATTGCCACCGACAAGGCCGAGGCACTGGCCCCGAAAGCTGGAACACCAGACATGGCCAGCCGCGTGCCCGCGGACACACACCCGGCCGAGCTGGCCGGCCACAGCCGCGCGTCCACGGCACCGTCCGGGCCCGCGCGGCCGGGCTTTGGGTTGGAAAGCTGATGACCCATGTGGCTCCAGCGGGAAGCTAGCAAGCGGCCGGCCTCGTGAAGATCAGATGCAGCTAGCTACCTCAGGGCAAGAAGATGTCCGGCAGCGGGGATGCAGGCACGGGTCCGGATAAGTTCGTGGAGGAGGATCTTGGTCAGGAGGAGGAAGGCCGGGAGGGTGATGAGCGTCTGGATCGGGCGAGAAGCAAGACGTGAGGGGAGAGAGAGCAGTGAGGATATTCGCGGCGAAGCATCTTGGCATGCATGACACATGTGTCTGGACAGCTGCTGTGCAAGCTGTGCCGGATGCTCGCTGTGACTACGTCGTATATGTGGACAAGAACATATGCCATTCATCTTTCCTCCGCACACGAGCAAGCAGTCGCCCCTCGACCTCCAACGGTTCAGTCGCGAAGGCGCGTACTACTACCACCATGTCAGCACCAAGCCACAAGACCCCGAGAAGCATTGTGGGGCTCGCTACCATTCCCATCAACATCGGCCCTGGCCCAGGCCGTCGCTTGTGCTGAGCCAAGACAGGGGAGGCGTCCAAAGTGGTATGCCGAGCCCGATTCGGAGCTACCATTCCCGTGGTTTTGTGAACAAGATATAGTGATGCCATCCTATCTGTATCTGCTGCAATGAACAGCTCCTTGAATTGAAGGGACTCGAAAGACGGGTGAAAACGGCGCACCTCTCCACATGACTGGGAAAAAAGGACGTAGGATCCAGTTGTTCTCCAAATGCAACCGATGCGGGCTTCCCTCGCTGCGAATGTACATTTCTACCCAGGCATCCTTTTTCGAGCTCATCATGCTAGCACCGTGCGCCATGCTGTATCCAGAATGCGGCGCAAAGTAGACCCACCATCCTCTCACCCATGTCTCTGCCCTTCACTCCTTCACTGAGTCATGCGTGTGCCCTTGCGGTGTCGTCTCCCTGGTGCAGATTGCTGCTTTGGCCAAGAAGCTGCGCTCCGCCAGCCGTATGGCCATCACCGCCGGTCAGGCTTGATGGGGACGCCTGCGCTAGTTTCTCCCGCGATAGGACAGCACCACTCGCTTTGTCCGGATCCTCCGTGTGGCCCTCGGTAGCCTTGACTTTCTTGTCGTGCTCGGGGAGGTTCCTGGCCGCTCCGTCGCCCGAATGAGCATGGCTGGCAGCGGCCACAGGCCCACACTCACTGCCGAGGTCCGGCTCATTCCCAGGTGTGAGATCGCTCTTCACGCCCTTCAGACTCTCATCATCCGAGTCCCGCCCATCGGCACTTTCCTTGGTGCTCTCAGCCAAGGAGCCCGCCACCTGGCTTTGGATACTGCTGGCTTTACTCGCACTCTGGCTGCCTGGTTCTCGAGCTCGCAGTCCGAGCTTGCGCTTCTTGTCTGGATCCTCCTCGTCGCCACCCTTCCAGTCCGCCGGTCTCATCTGCGGGACGGGGTGGCCCTCGCCCGGCTCGGTGATGACCACGCCAGGCGCGGAGGCTTGGCTTTCCACCGCGCGCCATACAACGCTGATTCTGTCAGCGGCCTTGGTCCCTTTGCGGCTGGAGCCTTTGATGCCGTCCATCTTTTCCCACTCCACGTCGAAGACACCCGAGTCCTCGGCCTTGCCGTCATTCTCAGGTCCATTGCCTTCGAAGAAGGCGTTGAACCAGACGTGGGCCACAGCGGTGACCATGGTCAAGCCCATATAGGCCGGGGTGCGGTTCCGGCGCTCGAGAGCGACCTTGATGTCCGAGTTGGCGATGCGGACGGGAGAGTCGGGCTTGAGAAGGACGGCCATACCGCCCGGCTCGGTAGTATCCGACAGGGCGGGGCGCGAGGAGGACGGATCGGGCAGGGGTTGGACAGATTTGCTGGACGTGAACGACGGGGTTTCCCCATCAGAAGACGCCTGGGCAGCCTCGGCCAGGTCCATTGTCTCGCCTTTCGGATGGCCCATGATGTTGTCGCCAGCGTCCTCATAGACCTGGTCGCCGGGGAAATCCGTAACTCGACCGCCACCAGGGGCGTCTCCAGCGACAATGTACCTTTCCTTCTCGGTGAAGGTGTGCAGGACCTTGATCTTCTTGCCCTCGTCGGCAAAGCCCTCCAGGGTGACTTGGACGCCACGGCGGAGGCCCCAGACATGGACCTCTGTGATTTCGACCTGGCGGTCGACGTACTTCTTGCCTCCCTTGGTCCAGCGGTCAACGTAGCTAATGGTGCGGAGCTGCGAGGGGATGGAGACACCAGCGCCGAATTGAGGCCTCATGCGCTTCTCTGTGAACTTGGCCAGGGCAGCCTCGGGAGTCCACCCACACTGAGAGATCAGGTAGGAGCAGGCCATTGTGCCGGAGCGGCCCTTTCCAGCCTTGCAGTGGACGACGACCACACGCTTGCTGCCGCCATCGTTCTCGCCTTTCCTTTGCACCTTGTTGTCCGAGTGGCCGGCCTTGGGCTTGGGGGCGCGACTTCCGGCCGAATCATCATCATCGCCATGCAACCAGTTCCGCATGCTCGCCATGATCATGGGAATCAGCCTGAAAGGGGGTGGGTGATGGTCAGGCCACGGGTAATGTCGGATCCTGCCGTAGACAGCCTCGTCGGGGTAGCCAGTGCCCTCTGCTCGGAATTCCCATATGGCCCAGTCGTCTCCATGCTTGGCGTCGAGGAAGGCGACGAGGCGGTCGAGGGGGTTTCGATAGGCTCGCTGGGGGTACGTCTGGCTGGGTCCGGAGCTATGAAGGCGGGGGAGGCGCTGTTAGTGGATAGAATGCAGACGGAGCAGGCTGAGCAGGCTGCGGAGGAGGCAACTCGCACGTTACGATGATATCATCGGTCACATAGCAGAGATCCAGGCCGGTCTCTTGGTGTTTGGCCCTCGGCCCGGCGACGATCTGGCGCAGGAGGGAAGCCATGGGCGGTGGGCGGGCCCACACGAGCTTGTGTGGAGGCGAGGCAAGGCGAGTTGAAGTGGGAAACGGTTTTGGGTGTGTCGGCTGCTACTGCTGGGAGCAATGGACAGTGGCGGTGGACGTTGTGGCAGGTAAGCAGCTGTCCTGTGGCAGTGTTGCAAGCCGAGTCGTGGTGGGGCAAACTGGGGCCCCCGCCAATCTACCAAGCTACGTCATGGTTCCTCACTAACTCGTCCCCCACATTGTATCATGAATAAGTCGTCCACAACGGCAGCAGACTCCCACCCATCAGGAGCTTTCAAGCATCTGCACTGTGGGCCATGTCCGTGTCGTATCTGCTCAGGGAACGCTCAATGGATTGCGCTACCAAAAAATGAACGTCGTGTCCAGCGCATCCGCCCTCGTTCTTCACCGTCCCCTCGCATGCCTCATGGGATCACCCGATTTTCTCGGCTTAAGCATGATAAAGTCTTCTATACGGCGACCTTGCCGACTCACCGGGTGTGCAAGCCAACCCGAGTGCGAATAGTCGGCAAGGTCGCTGTGTAGACTATTCAAAGGCGCGTAGCAACGCGTAGACGGGCAACAGTATCCACATCAGGCATGTATATTTTTGTACGAGTTCCGTTCCCGTTTATGACAGCGTTCAGGCTTGAGACTAGGACGTGTCTTGCCATGGAATGCGGCATGCCCTGGGATCATGAAAGTTTACGTCGGAAGCTTACCTGTCGGATCCGGGATATAGAATACGAGACATCGGAAGTTTGTCTCGGGTTACATGGTATATACGGAGGGTTTTGGTATTGTTTATTATAATAAGATACGGATCGTTAGACCTGGTTTTTGTTTTTCTAGTTAATTCGATCCTTTGAAGTTTGTCTGTAATATTTATGAGCTACTGCAATAGTTATAAGCTAAGGTAGCTATTAATTTTAAATAGTTAATAATTTGATTTATTGTTTCATTTATTTTACAAATTTATCGTCTAATATTCAATTTTTTTACTGACTTCGTCTTTATTAATATTATTACGATGTGTAATGATCACACTAAATACCCGTGAGTAAATAGAAGGTGTCTGGGGGTTTATGTTAGCAGTAAGGTAGCAGAGGTAACAAAGGTGCAATATCAAGAAGATGTTTGTTCGTGCTGTAGAATGATCACTAGCCGTTAGGCTATTCAGATGTGTAGACTGAATACGTAGATTGACAACTGAAGAGCTATAAGGAAATACTATCTATGTGGTGATAGCCGTGTCCTTATATCCTATGGCCTTCATACCATCTTTAGTACTGGACCGCTGAAGTCGCTGGTCGCTTCCTGCGGTCCGATGTAGTATCGACTGGACCGCTCTTCAGTCCTTGCAGTTCCAACCCTAACCCTGGGTCCTTACATAAGAGATATCCCCGTTTGATGTATTGGACATCAAGCTTCTGGCCGCTGGTCTGTTCTATGGTCTGTAGTTAGTCCTTGGGTTATAACAAATACCTTATCGATATCAACTGTTTCGCTTATTTATCACGAAAAAACGTCTTGAATTAACGGTTGATTAACATAAAATATTTTACCTTAATCCAGTTCAATACCAAACGTATACCTATGCGTGAATTCAACCTAGATATTTAAAATAATATAACTACATAAGTTATATTTTTTAAAATGAGTATAAATTATAATTTATAACATATAGTCAACGATATGCAAAGTCTGATTGTAAAAACCATTTATTTGCCCACGTTCCATTCATTAACCTTAATTAAAAAAGAATTCATCGAATCGATCATAAACAGATTAAAAACCGTATCTATATTAATTACATTAATCGAGCATAAATGAATATGTTATAATCTTTCTTATTCCGTTTAAAGGGCTGTTTTACCTGTTTCGCCTCGCGTTATCTACCGTTGTCAGCTTTACCTAATATTCGCCCCGTTTAACGTTACCTATTATCGTTAACTTTACCTTATACTTGCTTTACCCATCGTTAATTACCCTCATCAGCATTACTTAATACCTACGTTACTTTACATTGTCCGCCCCTACCGTTCTTTTTAAATATCAGAAAATATTATAATAGAGGTTCTAACTTTAATGACGTTACGATTTAAAAGACTCAGATGACAATAATAATAGCAAATAATTAAAACATAATGATTTATAATAAAAATCATTTTGCGGTAAAATATTTATTCGAAAAAGTTAGGCAATATATAACTGGTCTACAATATTGTTACGGTCCGATCTACAATGGTAAGCCAATTAGATGCCACATGGAGTTTACTATTAAGGTATGATGGTAGATTAGAAAAGGATACCGTAGCCCACTGTGCAGGACCTATGGGTATGACCAGTACCCAGCTAATGCCTAACCCGTCACGTGCCCTTACACGTGACGTATACGGACTATACCCGGTCTGCCACCAACTAGTACCTAGCTAACGTCTAGCCCGTTATGTGCCATTATGTTTACTGTATACGGATCGTACATGGTTCGTACCCAAACTAGGACAGGACCAGGTATTACCTATCTCATTATGTGTATAGTTATATAATTTGTAAATTTAATGGCCAATAGCTTAAGTTTATACTATACCCCCTTTTTCCCCAGGTATTGTAAGGGTTACGGCATTCCGTTGGTTAAATACTAGGCGCGAGCCTTACCTGTTTAGTACACGGACCGAGTGCAAGCCGGTAACACGACGTTTAATACGTCGTATAATATATCGGCTGATCCGACTTTGTGCCGCCGACTCCGTTTAACGAGCCCTTAAGCCTAACATATAATATATCCTTTTTATCGCCAGTACTTTATAACGTCCCTTTAACGAGCCGTATAACGTATTAGTCAGTTTCATTGTAAATTACCAACGTCGTATCACGCGTCGTTTAACGCACCGTATAACGTATACGTCGGCTTAACCCCAGGTTACCGACGTTGTATAACACACCCTTTAACTTTACCGTCGGTACCATATAACGTACCCTTTAACGTATCGTATAATATATCCTTTTTACCGCCGGTATCGTATAACGCGTAACCTTTAAAACTTCCTTCCTTTCTCTTTTATAACGTCGCTCTTTTTTAATACTTACCTTTTTTCGTAATAATTTCACTTCCCTCCTTTATATTTCATTACTTATTTCCGTTAATATCCTTGAACCATTTCTTTTACCTCGTTCTTACATTCGACGTATATGATAAATATAAATGGGGCTACGATATTGTCAGCACATTTAATAAAAATACTAAGTCGTCCTGTAAGGTATATTACCTTATTATATATAAATACCTTACCGTTAACTACCTTTTATAACCGTTCGCGTTATAAAAGATCTCCTTGTTTTTGGTGATAGCAAAAATAAAGCGAGTTTTTTCCTTTACAAGTTAAAGACGCCTATATATCGTATATTAACCGCCTGTTTTACTCTAGCGTTCCTTTTCCTTATATCCGAATTTATCGAGGGTAAGGTTATTGTGTGTACCGGAAAATTCATAATAAGTATTTTACGGGGAATCTAATTGGGATCAGACCCTTCTTCGTAATGTATTTAAAAAATAAATTTATTTATGGCCTTACTCGCTTCACGTTTTCTCCTATGTTAATTACTTGTTACGGCTCTGGATAGGTATTAAATTTTATCCCCTACACGTAAGTATTGATAATATATCTCAGGTTATTGACTATTTTTACCTTTGCCTCTTTTAAATTAGTTCATTAATTTACCCGGCTTCGCGATATTACTCGGGTATAAAAAGTCGTTACCGTACCGGTCGTATAAGTCGTTTCCCTTTTAACTATACGTACACATCATCCCCTTCTTCCAGGTTAGTTTTCCCCTAAAACTTCTCCGTTACTTTTTACGGTATTTCTTATTTATGAAGATAGGATTCTGTTAACTTTCAGTATTTGAATACATAACGTTTTTGCCCCAGCCACCTTTAATTATCGTCGTATACTTTTACATGGTTTTAACTTAAATATCTAAAATAATGTAATTATTCAGGTTACATTCTTTATAACTAATATAAACTACAGCTTATACAATGTGGCGAACGACGTCTAGCGTCTAATTATAGGAGTTCCGATTTTACCCGTAACACATTTACTAAATTTAATTAAAAATAAACTAATCGTGCCGACCACGAATAGGTACATAATCATACACAGGCTCACCGCATAGACTAAGCCTAAATTAATATATTATAGTCTTTGGTAACCCTCTTAAAAGTTCGGTTTTTTTTACTACGCTCTTTACCTTACATTCTATTAGCCGTTATAGTAGGCTTTTTTTATCTCTCGTTCCTTTTAACGTTATCCGTTATTTTTGGCCTTCTTTAACGCCTATCTCTTTTCGCGCTATCTGCTATTGGCCTCCCCCAAAGCCCGCCTCCTTTCACGTTATCCATCATTCTTAGCGTTGCTTCGCATTCGTCTCACCTTTTACTAACCCCTTTCGTTAGTACCTAATAACGCTCGTTACAATTTTTATCGTCCTCGTCTCTTGACGTTACTTAATACCCGAAATTAGTTATAATAAAACCCCTTCGATTAATAACGCTAATAATTACTAAATCTTTATAAAGATAATAATAACGAATAAGTAGATTTTTTTAAGTCGTAGTAGAAATTATTTTATGATCGGATACGTATTCGAGGAAGTTGGTTAATATTTACCCGACCTTATTTATTATATTATAGCCTTATTCAATAACAATATCCTCTTTTTAAAAAAAAATTGTATTATTTTCAAGGTATTAGCGGTTCAATCTATATATATCGTTTAATATAAATTTGTTATTGACGTCGAGATACCGAATTTTTATAAACCCGAATATCTTTTTTTTTCGTTTGAGATTTATCCAAGGTTATACTATATTAGAAATTTCCTAATAACTTTTACTTTGGGTTATTATAACCCTTTCATTTAACTAATTTAAAACCAACCCCACCCTAACACATTTCTGCCACGACTTTGGTTTAAACTTAAAATTCTTTGTATATACATTTCCTTGTATTATTAATAACAAAAATTAATCCCAGACGAATATCGGATAAGACATACGAAAAAAAGGGGTCCGAAACCACCTGTTAAACTAAATCTAGGTAAAATACAAAGTATTTTTTAGGAATATCCAAAACGATATTAAACGGATTCTAAATATCGACGACTTGATACTAATTATAAGATTAATCGAACTTTTTATCTAGGCGATTGGTTTTAGTAGTACGAAAGCTTAACTCAACCTACCTTCATACCTTATATTGTTTAGCCAAAAGTAGTTTACGATTCGTCGCTGTTTTTATTTCCAATGAGATATAAGTTATTACCTCTTGAGCTAACTTTGCTTTTTAGCGTAAATAACCCAACAATACAATCATTCGCCCTACTAAATTGATTCACGACTTTCTATTTTCGTTTAAAATCGAAATAAATGACATTTTTACCTATTTACTAAACAGTTCGCATTAAAGCAAATAACCATCGACTTTCGGTTATTAAACGTAAATTAATAAACGGATAAATGTAAAACCTCATTATATTACAAAAAAGCGACGACGATATATAAGTACTTTTAAATTTTTTATTTACACGTTTTATATCGTTCTCTATTTATAAGTTGTACGTTATAAATAAAAGCTATTCAAATTTTACCAGAGAATATGAGGTCGTTCAAAATACGTTTATCAAATTATAATCGCGATTAGTAATAATGAAAGCCGGAAATCTATAAAATCTCTATTATATATCTCGAAAGCATTCCGTATACGTATCGGCAATTATAAAATAATTAACCTTAAGTAAGAAGAATTTAAAAAGGCGATGATTAATAATTAACAAATATCGGAGGCCGATTTAGTTACTAGTAAATTAACTATAAAGTATATCGAAATATTTACTTAATACTGATTTAAAATAAAAAGGGGTTAAAGAAGGCTTTATCATAAAATATGACGAGGTTTCGTCCCGTTATATTACATATATATTCGTTATAAACTTCGAATATTCACGACTATTTTTTTTCCATAGTAATTCAGGTAAAAACGCGAAATAGATATTTCTATCTAAATAATATATAATAAGCGAATCGTAGGTTGATTCTAATATTTTCGTCGTTAATAATTTTTAACTTCAAAGTCATAAACAGGTATGGTAACATAATACAATTTATGGGTTAATTACGTAATCCGTAATTTATTTTAATTATCGTATTGTAAGTGGAAAATATTTCACACCTTCAGAAACTATTAATAAGCGAACTTTATATAACAGGTCATTTGTTACTTTTTATCCATATATTTTTGTGACCATACCCATGCCAAAAATAAGGCCAATATTCGGCTTTCACGATATTAAAAGGTTTAACGCGGGCTGGGTTCATAGCGATACCGTCGGTTGCGTTATGTTAAAATCCTCCAACGTCATCCCCAATAATAACTCGGGCGCTAATTAGGCCTAAGGGGGTCTCGCCTTCGCCGATACTTTCAAAACTTCCGGCTTACCTTGAAAATATATATTATCATAATTTAACAATGAAGCCTTCAATTTAAACAAATGATTGAAATTATCAGCCGTAATTATGGTTTTTCAATATATTAATCTATTAATATTACATTTAACATAGTAATGAAAATGTGTTCAAAAACCTGCGTGCAGCGTTCCTTATCTTTGAGTTTATTTTATTATTTGCAGGTTAACGTATCCGGACATTCGCTCTAAGTTATAAGCCCATATCATAAGTGGTATTAAGAAAGCAAAAAAAATTCGGCTTATTTAGCTCGACGTTCCGAAATCAAACATAGTAAAGAAAAATATTCTAATTTTTCATAATTAGTTAAAATCGTAAACAAGGTGCAGACATTATAGAATTCTGAAAATTATGCTCTTAAATATGATATTAACACGATATCTTTTTAAAATAAATAATATAATTACATTTAGTATCTATTAGTCGTACACGATAATAATATATCAATCTTAAAATCATCTTTTTATCTCGTTACGACAAATACCATTTTAACGTCGTTTTTAAATAGTCAATTTCTATTACCGTTAGCCGATTTGAATATTGATGTGTTGAAATCGTGGTTGTAATAAAGGTATCTTTTAAGATTTGGAATATAAATTTTTCATGTTTTATCTAGATTTAACAAATTTCTCATTTCGTTAGTCGGACGAAATAATTCGCCAACTAGAAGAAATAACTAACGAAATTACGATAAAATTTAACAAAATCCAAAAAACTTCGAACCTTCCGGATAATACGTAGTAGCTTCCACTCACGGATTACACGGACTTTTTCGGGGTCGACTCGGATACTTACCTTAACCGTTATAATAAAACCTAGGTATTTCATCTCTTTTATTCTAAAATCACATTTTATTTAATTTATATTTAGCCTCTCATTACGAAGAAATTCTCAAACTCCGCGAACTTTCGTTACATAATCCTATTTAATATCGAAAGAAAAACCGAAAAAGGTTATTTAGGTACTTTATAACGAAATTATCGAAAATATTAGTTATTACATAATAAATATATTGTTGAAACGTCGCCAGTGTTTCCACCAATTGAAAACAAACCATTAATTCATTAAATAGTCCGAATCGCGTACGAAATACGGTAAATTACTTTTATATAGGTATAACTGGACTACGATAAAAGTCCATTGAAATATTGAACTTCGTAAACCATGTCGACTTTAATAACGTACGTACGGTCTCTTTGATTAAAGGTTAAAGAAACGATCTTACTTAGTAATTTCATTTAATATTCGGTGATAAATATAAAACCATCATTCCCCTTCTAACTTAAATGTAAATAATATCGACGTTAAAACCGATAAGTAATTTATTGAAACCTAACCTCCATTTAATAAATTCGTAATATGTTGTCGAAGTTTAAGAAATTGATTTCGTAATATCGAATATAACAACCTTTAAAGTCGTTGAAGTAAAATTTATCTTTGTTCGTTTTAATATGAATATGGTAATCGAGTTTCCTCTTATATAAGAGTCAGGCTATAACCGTATCTTTATCGAATAATTTGTGGAATTCTTACTAATTTTGGTATAAAAACGTAAATTATTCTTCTTTCTTTAACTGTAATTGTCGCCATTACTTATAAAATCAGCTTATAGTAAAATTCAATCGAAATTAATCCCCTATACTTTATACCTTTCGGTACGAACATTTTACTAAACCGATAAAAAACGAACATATTATGCTCCATATATCCCCTAACTTAAGGCGTACCATTATCAAGTCGACAATTGAGCCCACTGAACTTTAAACTACTAAATAATTACTATTAACGTTAAGAGTTACTGGTCAGTATTGTATTCAAAGCATTCCAGAAATTATATACCGCGTTGCTCTAGAAATAATATATACTAATTTCGGGTTCGACTATGCATAAATATATATACGAAACCAAGTTATTTTGGTAATACTCGTATTTTGTCTTACCCTAATATCGTATTAAAATTTGGAATATATGATAATCGGATTTACTTTATCTTTAATCGTTCTATTAAAGTTTCATTTATAATATAAACAACAATTATAGCTAAAATCGACTTGAATATTTAAAAATTGAATGTTATTAAAAAGTATATAGATGAAGAATAAATCTTCGATTATACTAGTTTCAATTCAATTAAACTCCTTTTTACTCGATTTTATAACTACTTCGTTAAAGTTATATAACCCTTAAAAGAAATTATATATAGTAATTAGGTTTCTCCTATCGCTGTTAATAGGAAACCTTCTTTTTTATTTTTGACTTAAATCGTATATACCTGAGTAAATGGTAATGCCGGCGGAAATAGTAACCGCATTAATAATAATATGATAAATCATAACATATTTAACGCGCCGAGATAAACCTAATTCAACGTTCTTTTACCGTTACTTAAGTCTCCCTACGTTTTTGGTTTTGAACGCGTACCGAATGGGTTTGCTAAAATAATTAGTTGCGATATCGAAATAACTGGCTACAATTACAACGAACTTTTAACGAAGGTACTTAAAAAGCGTAAACTCCTATTATAACTATATTATTATCCGGCCGTTAAGCTTATACGAATCCCATTAACTAACGACCGAAACGCCGATTTAAATCTAAAAACTTTAACTCGAAGCCGAATTCGAGGTATTTTTTCAAGGTGACGATATAATTTATACGGATAATATTTACTGTAATAAATTTGTCACAGATACGCAACAATACGAAAGAATGTAAGTAGGTATACTTTACGGCTGAAAGATAATTTAAGTCGCTCGCTTGAGCTAAAAGTATTTCGAACCTAATAACAAATAATACCTATAAATTCTTATCGCTTATAATAAACCTTTTAATTCGACTAATATCATATCCGCGCAAAGAAAATCGTTAAAGATAACATTATTATAGTTGAAAAACTTCCTTATATCGTATATATCTTTGTGTCTTCCGGCTTCGTGATACGCTGTTACTGTTTGTTTTACCGCCGCCATATAATATCCCTATACGTAAAAAAAAGTATTACCGACCTTTTTCAATCTATAGTTTATTCGTTTGAAATATAAATTCGATCGTTCAATGCGTCGCCGGTTTTGTAACAGCAAATTTGACGAATTACGATGAATTATTTCGTTTCATTCAACCTTAAATCGGTAAAACACTAATATTAATCGTAACTAATTCAGCTTCAAATTGTTAAATTTCAATTACTATTTGAGTGAAATTTAATATAGGGTTTATAAATAAAGTCGATTAACCCAGTTATTACAGTTGTTTTATAACCGACGCAATATGATTAACGGTATTAATAAACGAGAAATATAGGCTTAGGTCGGTCCCAAAAGGGTAGAAAATATATTTATAAAGGTGAAGTACTGGGTATTTGCCGACGGTCTATCTTTTCCAATAACGTTAAAATATAACGTTAAATCATTAACATTCATGATTGAATCATTCATTATAAGTAATATTCCTTCCAGAAAATAAAACGAATCCTCAATTATACGTTATAATGAGATTTATGATAGTAAATTAAGTAAATGTCAAGTAGGGCTTACTATTATAGTACGATAAAATACTTTAAAAAGTTACTGTAGACCCAGTCCGCACCCGGACCAGGCCCGGACCGAGTACTTCCTATCCCTTTACTTGTACAGTTGCCTAACCTATAGACTCAATGACTAATAGCCTAAGTTCATAACATATATCGCATTATATTATGATTATAATTAAATATCTCTCATCTTTTATAATAATATACTATTATCGAAGTAAAAGTGATTTTCCTATAATGAGTTATTTTAAATATATTCGATGATAACGTCAAATTACCGGGTCATTATAAAATCGGATGTCCTCCGATTTTGTCTCAAATTTATCGAAAACCTTCATAAGTAAACATGTTTTTAATAACTTTTCCTTTAAATTATGATAAACATTGAACTAAGTCAATATATGACGAATACTGTGCGACCTGATTCGATGGCGACGTCAAAATACCGGGTTATTATTAAATTGAAAGTCCTCCAATTTTGTCTCAAATTTATCTCAAGCCTTCAAAAGTAATTTTTTTTTCATAAATTTTCCTCTAAATTATTATAACCATTGTACTTAGTGAATATATGACGAACATACTGTTGCCTCGTCATTGTGACAAAAATATTCTACACTTTTTTCACCTCTTATACATCTTTGTTGTATTATAAATAACGAAAATTTGTTCTCGGTAAATATTGAATAGAATTCACGAAGAAAGGGGATCGTAACTAGAATTTTAATCAATTTATATAAAACATAGAGTACTTTTTAATAAAATATTCAAAACGATATTAAATAGGTTGGAAAAGTTCACAACCCTATATTTATTATACAGCTAATCGAACTTTTTACTGTAATAGTTAAATTTTATTTTATGTAAACTAAATTAAACCTAATAGTTCATTTCATATCATTTCGCTGGACGTTGTTGACGGTTCGCCGTAATTTCCATTCATTATTCAATATATATTATCGTTAATCAAAATAACTTCCTACCTTTATGTAAGTATATTAAAAACTCGAAAACTCGTTCCCCTAAATTAGGCGATAAATTTATTTCCCCGTTTACCTTAGAGATAAATGATATTTCGTACTTACTCATTGGCCGACTTATACTAAACCTGGTAAGTCTCGACTTTCGGTTTATTGAATATAAATTGATAAACGGAGAAATATAATATCTAATTATATTACGAAAAGACGACGACGATCCATAAATACTTTTAAACTCTCTAATTTTGTCGGTAGATATAGTTATCGGTTTATAAGTAGTCCACCGCCGATAAAAGTTAATTAACTTCTATTGTTAGAGCTTTAGACATTGCAATGTTGTCGATTCGATTGGTAGAAGTAACTGTAGTATTGCAGTAGTCAGATGGTTGATGTATTGTTTTAGGTTTGGCAGACCGCTAGCTGGTCTTCACAGTAATTTGTATGGCCAATTGGTTGGCTCATGCCCTAGAGTGAAGTGTAGCGTACTATACTCGACTTATACCCAATTCGGTATGTCTGTACAAAGTAATACACTTGTAGCACGGTTAACATTACTATAAGTAAAGTTAAATTACTGCACTATAGGTAATACTATTTTTACATTGGCGGCTTTTCAATTTGTGCTCGTACGCTAGTATGACTAACCAATCTTCTCCGTTTACCACTAAATTTCTTCCTACTTAACTGGCCAGACCCCTATTAATTACTGTTGAATTCCATATTAATTTATACTCAATTATATGCAAATTAAATATATTTGAACTTAATGATTCTATAGCTCTGAGATCCGAGTTTATTAACCTTCACAAAAAGCTCTTTTAATACAAGCCTTTACTATCCTCCACTTTAACCATGTTACTTAAATAAATCACCATTATTAATCCCCTGGTAGTCTTTTGATCTGTCAGTATATCTTTTTTCACCGTTACGTGATTTGAGATTTCCAGGCAGCCTATTAACGTAGCCCTCAATACGTATAGTTAGTCTATTAGTATCTACAAACATTTTTAGGGCTTTATTTAGCGATAACTTCGTTATAACATTAATAAGATTAACTTGTCTATCGACTTATCAGAACCTTTAATCTCTTTCCCTTAATAAGCTTTACGAAATGTTATTATATCAATTATCAATTGTTTTTCGCTGGTGATTCCGAGCTTTAAAAAGTATTTAAATAGGCTACTTAAGTCGGTACGAATTACTACCAGGATAGGATAAATCTTTAGCTGGCTGTTAATAATGTTAAGGTTTTTTTTTACAGTATTATACCTATATTAAATTCAGTTATCATGCTACTGACCTTCGAAGTCAATAAGTTTTGTATAATCCTTTTATACTGTACATAAGTCTAGTAAATTTGGTTTCCGATAATACTAAACTGGTTTTCACGCTTTTCTTCGTTAACTAGCGTTATCAGAAAGCCTATCTGTTAAAATTAGTCGGTGTTATTTACAAAAGATTCGTCTATAAAAATTATTAACTTAGGCTTTAAGAAGTTGATTAAAACCATATCAATTAGCTTTCGTACTTACGTCGTAATAGATAGGTCGTAAAAGGCTTTCGGTTAACTTAAGATAGTAATATAGCTGCCTCAAACACGTCATTTTAAATATCGTTAAGTCTAAACCTTATTAATTCTGCTAATTGTGGTTAAAATAACATCCTAGCTCTTTTCACGAAAGCTAAAGCCGGCATTAACATTAATTATACAGATTAAATATTTATTAAAGTTAATTTGACTGCTATTCTTCAACGTCGTTACCAGCTTATAATTTCAAAACTTAGCGTTTTTAATCGTTTATTTTTTAATATTATAAAGCCAGACGTTCCAAAGAAACGGGTATCATTAGTTTTCATACTTATTACGCCGAATATTTTCTTTTACTCTACCAATAAATACGTGTCCTATGTTAAAGACTTTATTACTAGCCGTAATTTACAGTACGATTGAAAAATTAGAAATTAGTAGGTTTTTACGTTAACTAATCGGTATAGAGGCTTAATATAACGTATTACCGTACCCAAAAGGTAAATAACACGGATTGTTTATGGCAGTTTTAATAATATTATCCTCTATAAGTCCGTTATTAATTAAGTATAGGTTTATGTTATATTACAGCTATGAAGAGTAAAATTGCCTTTTGTTTCAGTTAAGGAATTTCTTTTAAAAACGATTACCAAACGTTAACTGATTTTCTAAATCGTTAACTATTATATAAGGATTTAAGTTTTATTTTTATTATTGTATCTTTAAGCGATTAAATTTGATTTTGCGTATGGCTGCCCAATAGTTTTACCTTTAACATCGTAAATAATTCTCGACTTCAAAATAGTAACATTTGGGTTTTAAAGGTTAAAATCGGTTTTCGGTACGAATTATACAACCCTTCGAGTAAACAGGCTGTTCATATCGACCTTTTCCCTTAATTTAAAATTTTTACCATAGGGTTTAATTATTTTTATACCTGGTGCTTTAATATCGAGTCGTTGTCATTCTTTTTTTTTGTCTACTCATATAGTATTATAAATAAAACCCGGTATATATTCCTCTTTTTCAATGTTTTTCTTCCTTTTTGTGAGTCCTCCGCGCGGGCGGCGTTTTATCAACTTGTTGATAACAGGTTAAAAAAGTATCGTATTAGCTCTATCGCTTAGTTTAGGGGGTTTTATCGTTATTAACCCTAATATAAAGCTTAAGCTAAATAATTCGGAAATATATAAAACCGTTAGTAGTTTTAACTATTACTTTCAAATTCGCAATACTTAATATTTTATACGGGTCCTTTTATTTTCCTGGCTCCAGTTATACTAGGACTGTACTTGGCAACAACAAAGTAAATGCATAGATTGTTAAGGGACCGTTTCTAGTATTAAAGGCGTTATTAATCTAGCGACGTACTGATTTTTTTCTTAGTTTTCTTAAAGATTTGTTATATGTCATAACGTGTTTCTAAATACTTGCCGAAGGTGAAGATTTACTCGTTAGGCGTGAATACGCTGTAAAGACCAAAAGTGTTGGTACTAAGCCGTCAGGGCCCATAATATTGTTTAGGCCTTTTACTACTATTTGTAGGCATACCTCTGGATCCGTAATGCTTTTAATCTCCAAAGTAAGGATATTTTAGGCTCGGCGAAAGCGTATACCATTTTAACCTTTCCAATTCTCTAATAGGATTGTTTACACTAAATAATTATTATTTTCACATTTTCCTAAAACTACGCCGCCGTTAAGCTGGTGTTAACATCGTTAACGAAGACGTTAAATAGGCTCAGGTACGTATGAATCTATAGTATCTTTAACGTTTCCTACTTATATTTTGCCAACAGTGAATGTGTAAACTTAGCTCCCTAAAAAGGTTTATGGAGTTAATAATATAAAAATATACTCATTTTCTAAGTAAAACACACTAATCAAGATTTTATAGTTAAAATCATCATCGTTTTTTTGTGTAAACTTAAATTTTGGGGGGGTTTGAGTATACGTTTTGTAGAGGTAACAATGTTTTTTAATAACTTTTAGGGCAAAATATTTCACATTTTTATGAATCACAGACTTTAGGACTTCATAAAGCTTATTAAAGGCTGGACAGTAAAAACTCTTGTGCAATTAACGTATTTACAGCTTTATTATATTTACCACTACTATTTTAGAGCCTTAAAAATGAAACCATAGGTGGCTCCACTTAAGGGCAAGTAAAACCCTCCAGCTGTTTTTAATCAATTCGTCTACGTTAACGTCAAAGTTAACTTCTAGATTCTTTATATCTTTTAAACAAAATGGAAAAAGGGTGAAGAACTTAAGGATGTGAAATGTAATTACGCTTATAATATTTTAAACCATAGTTATCCCCAGTAACGATGGTTATTCGCCTAAATTGAAGCTAACTTTGGCCTTACCAGTATCGTAACAATTAATCATAGTAGTTATAGTATTTTCCCCCCATAGTGTTATATATTACGAATAACCTTCCGTTAAGTACTTCATTGCCCATGTGTTTGGTATAATACCTTAAAACGTAAAGTCTGTGTAACAATCGCGAAAGTTAAATATATTTAAGGGGTTATAGATTTAATTGAGGTAAAGGTAAAGGATCTTACTACCAAGATGGTATAAGAAGGCATGGTCGGCTATTTACTAGACCGTATTAAAAGCAGTATTTTCGTATCATTTAATTTGTTTGATGAAGTTAACAGTGTCAATTAGCTCGTTGCCATTAGAGTATACGATTTAATTTAAGTAATTCCGTTTAGAAATAGTAGGGTATTGAACGTAATATACTCATTTTTCGTTTTTACGTTTGGTGAGGGTTGTCAAATTAATCAGCAGTTAAACTTTCCATAGATTTAATATCTTTTACCATTATTACGACGAAAGTATTAGTGGTCAACACGTCCGCTTACATATTGGCTTTATTAGCGCCAACGTGGTTGCTGTCTTTAATCTGAAGCCAAGGTCGATAGGCTAGGCCTTAAGCATTGTAGGCGTCTATATTTACGGTCGATGTAATTAACCACCATAAGGTTTTTTTTTTACGTTAATGAAATTTCCAGCTTCTGAGTACATACTAAGCGAATTTAATGTACATATTATTACGGTAGCAAGCGAGGAACGCAATTGGTTAAAGAAGCCTTCGCAAGTGGAATTTTGGCGTTGTAGGGCATATTGGAATTTGCTAACAGCCGTAACTTCTGCCCGTACCTACTTACAAAATGTGGTCTTGTTAGAGTGGATTTTCCTTATTGTTTTTTAACATAGAAATAACTTCTTAATTATTTAATTAAACAAATTTATCGGTGTTACTATTTTTTTTTTGCCATTATTGTTACTAACCTCATAACTGCCTAATATATATGGTATTACGTAAATTAAACGTCTTGTTCCAAGTATCACTTTATGTTATCGTAAACTTCATAAAACGTAATTACTTAGGTTAGGAAGGTCAGGTAATATTTTTTTACGTACCCTATGAGAATTCCTAGAAATAGTAAGTAGAAACCAAAGGGTAGAACTTTTATCCACTTATGGATTTTGAAACAGGGTATTATCTCGGTATAGAAGAGGTTGTAAAGCTTTTTATCATAATTATTTGTATAATCCCAAATTTTGGCGAATTGAGTAAGGAGTTTATAATTAATATTAACTATTTGGATAAGTTTCAGCAGAAGGTTGCGATAGTTATCCTAGTTTGAATTGGTATTTTCCAACAGCTGAGTTTTCAAGTCTTTTCAAATACGGTGTTAAGGGTAATTACCAATCACCTAACCCGTGAGATACAATCTTATGGTAAGACCTATGATGGGTTTTCGCGCATAGACAAATCTAAAGGGGAAAGGTTTTTTAGGGTCTTAGCGATTGAATTATTAAGGGGCGATAGGTACTTAAACGTTTTGGAAGGCCTGACGATTTTGTTAAATTAACTGGTGTAAATCGTTAACGTTAATAACTTGGGTCGCGTTGGCAGCCGTTGCATTACGTTCTTTGTCGCCATTATAGGCATACTCTGCGCTATTATGTGGAGGTACTAAACTTCTGAACAGGTTAACAGGTTCCTTATCATTAGCGCGTAAAAAGGTTTCGCTTAGTTGAAAGTAAGTGGATGTTTTCTAAATCGTATGTGTAGGCGTTAAGGTTGTTAAAGTCCCTAAATATCTTTACCTTTTCCTCAGGAGTTTTAACAATAAGTGTTTTAAGGGCTTTCTTTCAGTTAAACTGACTCGACAAAGGTTTTTACTAGTTGAGTAAAGCTTCCTTGTAATACGTAAATCCTTTGAGCTTTAGTTCGGCTTTGAATTTGGACTTAAGCGGTTTTTGAATTACTTTTCACATATCAATAGTCGAATCGTTGAAAAATTTACCATACTTACGAAAAGCGCGGTGAAGATCTTTACCAAAGTTATATTTCAACATAAAATATCAGACTATGTTAGTTAAGTAATTTTTGGTTAATTCTTCATAGACGTCGTATTCTCAAAGGTCGTGGTAGTAAAACTTGGCGAAAGCTGTTCCGATGTTTTCAATTACTTTTTTCTATGCGAGGTCGGTAATAGTTTGAAAGTTAAAACCTACGATAGCCATTTTGACGGTTTAGCTTATGTGGGACGCAGAGGGCATGTAAGGCGAGGAACTTGGTGATTTTTGACGTATAAACTTATTATAAAGTCGTGTAGAAACTTAGCAACTTGATAACTTGGCATAAGGTCGTGCGACGTGGTTTTCTTGACGTAACTTAATAATTTCGATGAAAACAGCGAATTTAACGATTAAAGTGACATATGGAGTGAAAAGAGTAAAGTAAAGGTAAAGATTTGGTATACAGGGTGAGGTCGAAAGTCGTTTGTTGTTGCAGGTTTCTTAACGTAAGTACTTGGTTGTTTTCATGTAATAATAGTACCTGTCATAGTATTGACTGAATCATTTGCCAACTTAAAGAACTTTAAGACTTCTAATAGTCAATATCAAAGTCTTTAAAAAGGGGTAATAAAGATTTCTTAGTGTTTTCGATAAAGATACTATCGTTACCTCTAAACTTCCATAAAAACAAGCGTAACCTAAAAGTCTTCTCTACTTACTACCGTAAAACCCGACTTAGCAGTCGAGGCCTTTCGTAAAAATCATTCATTTACCCTAGCCATCGTTATTAACGTAAAGCATAACCAGAAAGTAGTTTATTCTTCTACTTAGCTAATTTGTACTTAACCCAATAAGTACTAATGAGTGTTGGTAGAGCTTTAGATGTTACAACGTTGTCGATTCGATTAGTCGAAGTAACAGTAGTATTACAATGGTCAGATAGTAGACGTATTGTTTTAGGTTTGGCAGACAGCTAGCCGATCTGCACAGTAATCTGTATAGCTAATTTCTTAACCCATATTCTAGAGTAAAGTGTAGTGTACTGCACTCGACTTACACACAATGCGGTAAGTCTGCACAAAGCAATATACTTGCAGTACAATCAACTTTACTGTAATTAAAGTTGACCTACTGCACTGTATGTAATACTATTCCAACAACTCCTATTAAAAATATAAGATCGTTTGAAATATACTTATCTAATTTGAATCGTAATGGTTAATAATAACAGCCAAAAATTCATAAAATCGCCACTACATATCCCGTAAACACTTCGTATATGCCTCGATTGTTGCAATAGTACTATATGCAGTGCAGTAGGTCAACTTTGCTTAAAGTAAAGTTGACTATACTGACTGCAAATTGAGTGTATTATTTTGTATAGACTTACTGTATTGGTTGTAAGTCGAGTACAGTATGCCCTACTTTACACTAGGGCATGAACTAAGCAATTGGACATACAAATTACAGTGTAGACCGGGTAGCGGTCTGCCAAGCCTAGAACAATACATCCACCACTTCACTACGCAATACTATTGTTACTTCGACCAATCGAATCGACTTCATTATCGAATCCAAAGCTCTACTAATACTGATTAGTGATTATTGGCTTAAGCACAGATTGTGTAAGTAGAAGAAGAAACTACTTTCCGGTTACGTTTTACGTTAAATAATAGTTAGTGCAAAGTAAAAATTCTTGCAAAGAGCTTTTACAAATTCCGGCGGTTTTTATAGAAGTAAGTAAAAAAGACTTTTATTTTACGGCGGTTTTTACGACAGCTAAGAGGTAATAATAGTATCGTTACGGAAAACACCAAGAAATCTTTTAAGATCCTTTTTAAAGACGTTGAGATTGATTGTTAGAAGTCTTAAAGTTCATCAACTTGGAAAACGGCTAAGTCAGTACTACTGCGAGTGCTACTACTGTAAAAGGGACTATGTTCTACAACTAAATAACAAATAAACCTCGATCATTACTAATAACAAACGATCTTCGACCTTATCTTTTACACGAAACTTTTGCCTCTACTTTACTCTTTTTCCACTTCTCTTAACTTAATTAAATTTTTAATTTCATTTCTTTAAACGAAATCACTTAGAATAGTTACGTATCGCTAACGAAGCCACTACGCGCGACGTTGACGCCAAATTTCCAAGTACCCAAGCAACTTTACGTTAAAACAACAAGTCTCTACGCACAAAAATCACCAAGTACCTCACCCACGCGTTTTATACGTCGCTTATAATCCAAATTACAAGATAACATTAATTTAAAATGGAATGAAAGTAATTAAAGCCACTGGACCCTAATATATCAATTATTTTAACAAAGAATTATAGGGGTGCGATGTTGATGAAGAATTAACAGAAAGGAATTTGACTAATTTTATTAGCTCTTATATATTCGACCACAATAGAGGCAAAATACTGGTCTGCATTTATAATTCTTTTTATAAGTACCGTAACCTTTTCGACGACTGGATAATTAATATATAGAAAATGGTTCAAAGAAGCGTTAAGGCAAAGCTGAAATACAAACATAAAAAAAGAGGGATTTACATGCCAAAAAAAAGCTTTACTACGTTAGAAAAGACTTCTTTCTACTTAGCTTAACTTGAAGAATTCCTTTAAGATTAAAGCCCTAAAAGAAAGGGTATTCAATAATCTGAACGCCTATATACAGGTTTTAGGGAACCTTCTCTTCACCCTTAGCTAAGTTATGCCTCTTTAAGCGTTGACTATAAGGAATTTATTGAATTATTTTATTGCTTAACACATTCTTGCGAAAGCGCTGAGTACGTCTTTAGAAGTGGCAGAGCACGTAAAGGAGCGGCCATCTATGCGGCCAAAGGTATTAACGTTGGCGCTTTACATTAGTTAATTAGGTAAAATCATGAAGTCTCCTAAAACCTTAAAGTTCTTATTTCCCTTTAGCATGTTAACTGATAGACCACTTAAAAAAATTTCCACAGAAGGTTTGTCAATATAAGTAAGCTTATCACAGGTTCTATTATACAACTTTACCTCTAGAGTTGAGCGATTGGAAATTACTCTTAATGCTGTGCCTTGGAAGCTCTAAGGCTTAAATTTCTAGGAAATATTGTTAAAGACTAGGATATCTATCGTAACCTGCGCTTAAAACATATTTCAATGGTTAATATTAAAACATGCTTTTTACGAACTTCGTTAATATCTGAAACAATATAAAGAAGTATAACGGAAAGCCTTATAACCTTCTCGACACGAAGATAGTACCTCTTTTAAACATTTGTAAGTGAATGGAGGTATATTCTATAGGTTTTTACTTACTATTCCCCGGAATCCTTATAGGATACATAAGGAATTATTATCTAATCTTTGTAATCCGAACAACTACGTTTCGCGAAATTTATAATAGTATAAAGGGCTACTTCAAATATGAAGTCCACCTTATATAATATTATATAAATTGTGATTTTATTAGGTTGGCAATGATAATAGTTAAAAATAAAGAGGAGGAAATACTAATGGATGTATTTAGCTAGATAACTAATAAGTTAATATTGTGTTAAAAAGAAATGGGTAAGGCCTACATTGGTGAAGCTCTATTTCGAAAATAGGAACGGGTAGCAATTATGGGATTTAGCGAGTTCAAATACGCTTTATACCACCTAAATGCCACCTAGGAAAGCTTCTTTAGTCAATTAGGTTCCTTAATTATTATTTTGATAACGCGTACACTAAACTCGCTTGATATATACCTTTAAGTCAGCAACTTCTCTAATGTAAATGAAGAAAACCTTACGATAGTTAATCAAATCGACTGTAAATACGGTTACGGGCGCCCATAACGCCTAAGGTCTGGTTTATCGACTATAAACTGGAAGTAGTAGCAACGTTGGCGCTAATAGGGCAAAAGTTTAAACTGACTTGTTAACTGTAAACACTATCGTTGTTATAATAATGAAAAAGTTGGATTTGTAGTAAGTCTAGATATTGGTTAACTCGGCACCCCTTCACCGAGCTAAATAATGAAAAGTTAATGTATTATATTTAATACCCTACTACTTTCAAATAGGATTATTTGAACTAAATCGTAAACTTCAAAGGAGACTAGTCAATTAACAAAGATAATGCCCCCAAGTAAATTAAGTGGTATAAATATATTACTTTTATTGGGGTCTTAATACTAGCTGACTACGCCTTTCTATACCGCTTAGGTGGTGAATATCTTTACCTTTACCTTAACTAAGCTACTAATCCCTTATATACCTTTAATATTCGCGATTGCTACGCGAACCATACGTTTTAAGGTATTATACCAGATATAGGGGTAATATAGTACTTAATGAGTAGCTGTTCGCATTACGTAGTATTGTAAAAAGAAAGCACTACAACTACTAAAATTAATCGTTACGATATTAGTAAGGATGAAGTTACCTTCAAGCCAGGCGAATAACTATTATTAATAGGGATAACGGTAATTTAAACTGTTATAGGAGAAATTACGTTTTTTTCCTTACGTCATTAAACCCTTTCCTTCCTTATTTAGAGGATATGAAGACTGTCAGCGTTAACATCGACGATTAATATAAAAAAGCTTGTTAGGAACAGCCAAATATTTCCATTAGCTTTTAAATGGGGATATTTATAGTTTTACTTTTAAGGAACTGAAGTTATGGTGTTAAATTTAACGGAGCTAGAGATATGTTAAATTCTACCGACGCTTTCATCACGTAGCTGTCAATAGGTTATATAAAGTGTTCAATTCCTCAAGGTATAAAAATTTGGAATACGTTTCCATTAACATTATTAAAAAGCTTTGACACAACTGTTAAAAGTATACCTAAACACTACGAAGATTTGAGTCTACATTAAAAGACGATAAGAACGTTAATTATGAGGTTTTCATTGATAAGTTGTACTTGAAAAATAAGCGTGTTTTTAAGTCATTAACCTTGTAACCTCATTGTAAAAAGCCAAGTTTTTAAAGTCCTTTTCGGCAAAGAATATATAAGAAATACTAAGGATGCTATGGATTAACACGTATTTGGGCCCACCTTAAGTCGTCGTTTACGATACCGGTACTAGCTTTACGATGGCGAAGGTTTATGAAAATGGTAATATAATAGGTATACAGTGAAAATAAGTACCAGTAAAGGCTTACTAAGGTATTTGAAAGGTTAAAAAGATAAACTCCTTATTTCGCCAAATATATAATATCTTTACGATAGAAATTCAAAGCTTTACGGATCCGAAGGTATGCCTTTAAATAGCGGTAAAAAGACTTAATTATATTATAGGCCTTAACGGCTTGATGTTAATGTTACTAGTTTTTAAAGCGTACCTACGCTAAATAAGTAAATCTACGCTATTAGTAAGTATTTAAAAGCGTGTTACGGCCTACGGAAAAGCTTTAAGGAAACTTCAAAGGGAATCGGCATGCTGCCAGATTAATAATTCCCTGAGTACTAAGAACAGCCTTATAATAATCAACGTATTTGTTCTATAATTGTAAATTGAAGTCCTTGTATATCGGGAGCCGGGAAAATGGAAGGGCCTGTATAAGATTTTAAGTATCGTAAACTCTAAAATAGTTGTTGAAATTGTTAACAGTCCTTTATTTTTCCGAGTTATCCAGGTTAATCCTTAGATTAGGGTTACCAACGATCAAGACTCTTAAGATGGGTAACCAAGCTAATACGAACTTCTTTTACCCTTTATCAATAAGCCGATAGAACTTCACTGGCACGGACGACCCCTGAAAAAGAGGAACTTTAAAGAGAAAGAATATAAACCGGGTCGTATTTACAATACTATGTAAGTAAGTAGAAAAGAAAAAGATAACAGAGACTTGGTATTAAAGCTTCGAGTATAGGGAATTAGGGAAAACTTCGGAAAACCTTTTAAAGAAGGCGATATGGTTATAATGAACAGCTTACTGACTCGAAGGGTTTTATAATTTATATGGAAAGCTAATTTTAATATCTAAGACCCGAATATTACAATTTTTAGGTCGAGTATTATCTACTAGATAAAAGGTAAAGCTACGGGGCATTCGTATGAGAGGTTACACCTAATGACTTCAGAATATAGCGATGAAGGAAAAGATTTGATCCTTATATAGTCGCTAACGATTTAAAAGATCAATAAACATTTGATGATTCCTTTGACAATAAACTTGTTACCTAAGATTAAAGGTAGGTTTTACGTTTAATATATGTAATATAAAGCAAGCCTACATGCAGTTAACAACGGATTCGTAACGAATCGTACTACTGGAGTTTCCACAAAAATGACATTATTAACTCTTAAGAGATAATAATACGATATATTAAGCTATTATACGAATTAGCTAAAGAAATTGTTTATTAATTTTTAACTGAACAATTGTACCTTTAGTTCCTTCTAAGTATAAAGGTTTTAATATACGACCCGTGTTAATTAGTAACCTGAGAAAAAAACTCTCGGCTTTATAGGTATGTAAACTAACGATACCCTTTTCATTGGAAATGCTAACTTCGTAATATCGAAGTAACAGGCGATTAAAGACTTCAAGTTCTAAAATTAAAACCGGTTACGACGTTAGTGAGGGGTAGTTAACTTGACTTTAATAAATCTTCAATTTGTATGTTTGGTATTAATACCGGCCTTAACTTTTCTCAAAAGAGATAGAGTACTAATTTAGCTAGGATTAACAAGACTAACTTATCTCAAGCCTAATGATACCTTGAAGAACATATTTGTGGTAATTATATAGTCTATTAATATATACACAAAAATAAAAGTTAAATAAATAAATACTTCAATTGGCTAAATAGGAGGCTCAAGTAATAAATGAAAATTTTAGAGCAAGGGATTAATGTCGTTCTATTCGACTTATCGATAGCTAAGATAATGATTTTTATGGATAGTTCTTTTACCAATAACACCGATGTGTTTTTATAAATAGACTCTGTAATGACTCTCGTTCATGAAAATATGTGAGAAGACTAGTTTAATATAATCGGTAGCCTAATTTACTGAACATTTATTAAATACAAAAGGATTACGCGAAACGTATTAAATTTAAAGGTTTACGGTATAATAGCAAGTGTCAATGTAAATATAATCCTATGGAAAACCTTTAACGTTATTACCAAGCAATTGAAGATTCCTTAAATCTAAGTATTAATTTATACTGACTAAAAGAGAATATTAGAATACGTTTCGAAAATCGTAACCACCAGCAAATAACTACTTATAACCGAGGTAATAGTACTCCGTAAAACCTACAAAAAGGGGAGATTAAGGAATTCCGATAAATTAATTGTAAAACCTATCCCACTAATATAATGAAGAAGGTGTTACCGAATAAGGCCTTGAAGAGGTTTGTAAATAACAATAGGATAATTATACGTATTAAAAGTTACGTCAATAGGCTGCTCGGAAAGCCTATGTTATGTAACGGCGGTTAGAGATATACTGGTAAATTGGAAAACTATTAGTTAACTGATGATAACAACTTATTTAATTAGAACGGCTCAAGTGGAGGTTTGTAAAGGTCTGTGGCGAAAGAACCTTTTGTGGAAGTAGATGAAGTCGGACCTCGGAACCGTAGCGTAAATGACAGCAATTGGGGTTAATTTACAGGAAAATAGGCGTATTTTAGTTCTGAGTTCAATCGAAATTCATAGGGGTTTGGCTAGTTTATAAGGTTGAAGTTTAGTATTTACCAGAAAAGTTGATTAATTATACTAACGTTCGTGAACAAACTAAAAAGCCGCCAATTTTCGAATATTATTACATACACTGCAATAGGTTAACTCTGCTTTTAGTAAAGTTGACTATATTAATTGCAAGTCAACTGTATTGATTTGGATAGGCTTACTATATTTGGTGTAAATCGAGTATAATAGACTACACTTTACACTAAGGCACGAGCCAAGCAATTGACTGTATAACTTACAGTGAAGACCGGCTAGCGGTCTGCCAAACTTAAAAGAATACATCCATTACTTAATCACGCAATACTCCTATTCCTTTGACCAATCGAATCGACAACGTTGCAACGTCTAAAAGTCTATTAGGCAAGGCCTACCAACACTGATAAGTGCTTATTAGGTTAAGCATAAATATGCTAAGTAGAATCAGAAGCTACTTTCCAGTTACACTCTATGTTAATTACGGCGGCTAAGGTAAAATGGGGAATTTTTGTGAAGGGCTTTAACTATTGTTTCAGTCTTTGCGAAAATATGTAAAGAAGACTTTTGAACAGCGCTGGTCTTTACGAAAAATCAGAGGTAGCGATGTTATCGTTGTTGAAAACACTTAGAAATCTTTACAGGTTTATTTTAAAGACGTTAGATTTACTTTTCAATGTCTTGAAGTTCGGCAAGTTGGCAAACGACTAAGTTGGTACTACTACTGCTGCAGTTACTACAAGAATGATGAAGTACTACAACCAAACAATAAACAATCCTCGACCTTACCCTTTATACTAAACCTCTACCTAAACACCAAGATTTTACTTTTACTTTACTATTCTTACTTACCCTACACCAATTTAATTACCAAGATCGTTCCCTTAAATGAAAACACCAAGAATTATTAATTCGCATCGAAATAGCCATGTAACACGACTCCATGCTAAACCGCTAAGTTCCCACGCGACTTTATACTAAATAGCCAAGTTTTACGGTACCTAATACCTAAAGATGGCACCTTCCTAAAAACTTTAAAAAGGGATTAAATGCTTCGGATCATTTTTTTAAAGCGATACAATAATGACTTTTGCGGGTAAAATGTCGACGAATACTTAACAGAAAGTTTTTTAGATAATTTCATCAGCTATTAAATGGTTAAATAAGACGGCGGCAAAAACCTTAACCGCGGCGACCGTATTTTCTGCAACCTTCGCTATGTCTTTGACAATTAGATTATGAACATGTTGGAAAACATTCAAAGAAGTATTAAGTTGAAATTAAAAGCAAAAAATAAACGACGAGGGATTGATGAATTAGACAAGGGTTTAAAAAAAATGATGAAAACCCTGTTGAAATTGACCTAACTTAAGGAATGCCTTTAAAAAATACCTCCTAAAAGTCAGGGTATTGAAAAATCCTAACTCTCTTATACGAGATTTAAGGGATCTACCTTTTACCCTTGTCAAATTTAAGCCTTTTTATATGCTGAAGATATAGAACCTATTAACCTTCTCGGCAGTTTAGCTCCTCTATATCATAGCGCGAAGTACGCCTTTAGTGGAAGTAAAGCGCGAAAATTAACGGCCGTCAACACGGCAAAAGGTATTAATTTCGGTGTTTTATATCAGTAAATTAAAAAAAATCATCCAATTCCTCAAAACGTTGAATCGTTTATTGCCACCCAGCCTTTTTATCGCGAAGTTCTCTGAAAGTTCCTTTATAGTAGGTTTACCTATACTCGTCAGCCCTCTATAATTTCTATTATGAAAATTTACCCTTACGGTTAGAAGGCTAGAAATTACCCTTAAAACCGTATTTAGAAGGCCTCAAGTAATGAACTGTCAGAAAACACCAGTAAAAACTGAGATAACTATCGCAACCAATCCCTAAAACCCGTCAAGATAGTAAATATACGAGGATAATGCTTTTTTTGAATATCTGTAAGTGGATATAGGGTTCGCCTTTTGGTTTTTACTAAGTATTTTCCGGAATATATATAAGGTACATTGGGGATGAATACCTGACTTTTTTAAACCAAGCAACCACGATTCGTAAAGTTTATAATAATATAAAAATCTATTTCGAGTACAACATTCACTTTGCGTAATATTATACAGATTGGGCTATTACAAGGCATACCACAATAATGTAGAAAAAGAAAAAGGAAAACATACTGATAAATATGTTATACCAGATGCTTGATAAGCTAAAATTATACCAGTAAGTCATGTAGAAGTCTTACTTTAGCGAAGCTATACTTCGCAAGCAGATACACACAGCCGTTATAGGAATTAATAAGTTTAAATACGCTTTATAACACTTCAATTCCACTTGCAAAGACTTTTTTAACTAGGTGAGATCATCTCTTGCAACTTTAATGGCGCGTATACCAAACTCGCTTAATATGTACCCCTAAGCTGGCAATTTCCCTAATGTAGATGAAGAAAACTTTATGGTGGTTAATTACGTCAACTACAAGTACAGCTACATGTATTCTTAAGGCCTAAGGTTTGTTCTATTGACTCAAAACTAGAGTTCATAGTTAAGTGGTCGTTTATAAGGTTAAAATTTCAGCGGATATGTTAACTGTAAGCATTATTATCGTGATAGTGGTAAGAGATGTTGGATTTATGGAAAGTCTTGCCATTAGTTAACTCGCCACCCCTTGGCCGAACTAAAAAGTAAAAAGATGATATATTACATCTAATATCCTATTACTTTTTAATAGTATTACTGGGATAAACTAGCAAACTTTGAATGCGATAAGCTTTTTCACGGCGAAAATGCCCCTAAACAAATCAAATAACATAAAAATACAGCTCCTAACGCCACTTGGTAACTATCCGACTACGTCTTTTTGTATCGTTTAGGCGGTGAAAACCCTTACCCTTACTTTCACTAACCCTCTGACCCCTTATAAACTTTTAATCTTTGCTAACATTACGCTAACCACACGACTTAAGGTATTATGTCAGACATAGGCAAAATAAGGTACTTAATAAGAGGTTATTCGTAGTACATAGCACTTCGAGGGAAAAGCACTACGGCTTTTGAGATTAATTGTTACGATGCAAGCAAAATTAAAGTTAGCTTTGGATTAGTCGAGCTAATATCGTGATTAAAGATAACGATAATTTAAATTATTATTGGTTCGATTAAGTTTTTCAATATTTAAGTCCTCTACCTTATTCGTCCTTTATTTGGAGGATATAAAAACCATAGACGTTAATGTTAACGTTAATTCTGACGAATTGGTTTAAAACGGCCAAAGGTTTCCCCTGGATTTTAAGTCGAGGTACTCATCATTTTATTTTCAAGGTACAAAGGCAGTGGTATTAAACCTAACGGAGTCTTAGATACGCCAACTACACCGGCGCTGTAACCATACAGCCGTTCATAGGTTATACAAAGTCTTTCATTTTGTAAAGCATAAAAACATAGAATACATTACTTTAAAAGTTATGGAAAAGCTTTTTTACTACTATTAAGTATATGACTAAACTACTTGAAGGTTTAAGTTTAAACTAAAAGATAAAAAAGGCTTTAATTATGAGGTCTTTTTTAATGTGTTTTACTTGAAAAATAATCCTGTTTTTATGTCGTCAATTCCGTATTTTATTTTTAAGAATTTCAAATTTCAAAATTCTTTTCCGAAAATAGTACCTGAGAAATACTAAAAATGCTATAGATTAACATATACTTACGTTTATCTAGCATCGTTATTCACGATACCGGTACTAATTACACAGCGACAGAATTTTAAGAAAATACCAAGATAATGGATATTTAATATGAATAAGTCCTTGTAAAAGACTACTAAGATATTAGAAAGTTTAAAAGGGTACACGTATCATTTCGCCGAATGTACAACATCATTACGTTAGAGATTATAAATTTTACGAATCCGGAGGTATTCATTTAAATAGCGGTAAAGGAGCCAAACGATACTATGGACCCCGACGGCCTAATTTCAACGTTTCTAGTCTTTGGAGTATACCCATATTTGACGAGTAAATTTCCGCCATTGGCAAGAACCTTAAAAGGAGCTATAGCCTACGGCAAAGTATTAAAGGAATTGTGGAAGGAATCGGCGCGTAACTAAGTCAACGATGTCATCAACACCAAGAACAGCCCTACGATTATCGACGTATTTACTTTTCGTTACAAAATAAAGACTTTATATATCGGGAGCGGGTTAATGAGGGGGTTCTATACAAAACTTTAAGTATTTTCAATTTTAGTGTAGTTGTTAAAATTGCTAATGGTTTTGTAACTTTTCGTAATACTCAGGTTAAGATTTATATTATCTTCAACGACGATAAAAACCCTTCACCGAAGCTGCCGAATTAATACGAATTTCGTTCGTCGTTTATCAATAAGTCAATAAAACGCGATCGACATAAACGACTCCCAAAATAGAGGAATGTTAAAGAGGATAAATTTATACCGAGCCGTATTTACAATAGTATTTAAGTAAGCAAGAAGGAGAAGAATCATGAAGACTTATTATTAAAGTTTGAAATATATCGTATTTTGAAGACTTCTGAAAAACCTTTTAAGAAAAGCAAAAGGGTCGGGATTAACAGTTTCCTAACTCTAAGAGTTGTGCAATTGATATTAGGGGCTGACTTTAACTTTTAAACCCTAAATGTTCCGATCTTTAAGTCAAGGATTATTTTTGAGGTTAAGAGTAAGATTATGGGACAGTCGTACAAAGAAATCACGTCTAAACGCTTAGGGATACGGTAGTAAAAATAAAGACTAGATTTTAACGTAATCTCGAACAATCAAACAGATTAGATAACGTTTAGTAGTTACTTTAATGATAGGTTTACTAGATAAAATTAACAGCAGGTTTTTATTTCATAGCCGAGATGTAATATAAGTCTATACGAAATTAAGTATAAATTTATAACGGATTGTACTGTTAGAATTAACCCCAAAACTGCGGCTTATTTACTATTTAGGAACGGTAATACGATATATTAAACATCTATACGGACTGGTTCAAATAGTCTTTTTTTAGATTTTAATCTTTTAATCAGACTTTCAACCATGGTTAGGTATGAAATCTTCAACATATAACCCTTATTTGATAGTAACGTAAGGTAATGACTTCGGCTTGATAGGTATATACATTAACGATACTCCTTTTATTAAACCAGATTGTTTTATGGCATCGCAATAGAAGGCGATTAAGGCCTTTGAGTTTCGGAATTATAAGCCAGTACAACGTTGGAAAAAGGCAATCAATTTAGCTTTAATAAATTGTCAATCCATATATTTGGTATTGATTATGGTTTAATCCTCGGTTAAATGGTCCAAGGCATTAATTTGGCCATAGTTGTCAATAATAACGGAGATAAAGCCCAGCGGTACCTAAAATAGCGTGTTTGTGACAGTTATGTTATTATATTATGTTAATCGTAGGCCTTTTTCATCCTATTTGTAAAGGCTTAAGTACAAATCCCAAAAGATTACGACTTTAACCGGTTAATTTAAAGGCTAATATGGTAAATGCGAAGCCTAAACCTAGGAATCAATATAGTTTTCATCGAATTATTGAGAACCAAGTTGATAATTTTTACGGATCGGCTTTTTACAAATAGCACCGATCTGTCTTTATTGATCGGCTTTCTAATAATCTTAGGAAATAAAAACAAGTGGAAGTATTAATTTGGTACTATCGGTAACCCAATTTAGTAGACTTTTGTCAAATATAAAAGTATTATACAAAATGTGTTAGCTGTAAAGGTTTATGACATGATAGCAAAATTTAATATAGGGCATAGCATGGTAGGAAACCCTTAACGTTATTACCAGAAAGTAACAGATTCCTTTTATTGCAGTAATATAATATATACCAACTCGGGGAGTCCATTCGAATGCTTTTTGAAGCTCGGAACCACCGATCCAAAACGCTTTATAATCCATGTTATAGCATTTTACAAAGCCTAGAAAAGAAAGGAGACTGAACAGTTCCGTTGGATTGATGGGGAAAATGATCCTATCAATGTTATAATCAAGGAATTGCTAAATAAGATGTTTGGGAGGTTTATAGATAGTAATAGGCTGACTATACGTATGGAGGGCTACGTTAAAAAGCTGCCCAGTAAGCCCAAATCATGGGGCGGCGGTCAAGAATATACAAGCGAATTGGAAAACTATCAGGGGACTATTGATACCGATGTGTTTAATTGGTACGTCTAAAGTTAAGGCTTATACAGGTTTATGGTAAAAGAACTTTTTGTAGGAGTTCATAAAGTCGTACCTCGGGGCTATGAGGAAACTAACGTCAATTGAGGTTAATTTAAGTGTAAATATGTGTAATTCAATGTAAAGACTAATCGAATTTGATATGGATTTGGCTAGTTGACAAGGTCGAGGTTGAGCTCCTACCAAAAATAATTGGTTAACCACACTGACTTGTATATACAAACTAAATAGCCGTTAATGTTGGAATAATAGTATTTGTAGTGTAGTAAATCAACTTTACTTACAGTAAAGTTAACTATACTAAATTGAAAGTCAAGTGTATTGTTTTGTGGATCTACTATATGAACTTCAAGTCAAGTACAATATAGTCCAACTTTATACTAGGGCATAGGCAAAGAAATTAGCCATAAAAATTACTATGAAGACCGGCTAGCATTCTGCCAAACCTAGAATAATACATCCACCACTTCACCACGCAATACTACTGTTACTTTGAGCAATCGAATCGATAATTTTGCAACGTCCAAAGGCCTATTAGGTGAGGCTTATCAATAATAAGCTAAAAAACTCGCGTTTGGCGTTTGTTAACTTCGGATTTATTTTAAAATTTACGGGTTAATGTATCCGATTGGGCGCTTTGAATCGAAAGCGGGTTACGTAGATGAGATTGGAAAAGCGGAAAAACTTCGGTTTATCGTGTTTAACATTCCGAAATCAAACGTATAGAAAAAAATGAATCCCTTATAATCCGTCAAAATAGTAAATATAGTGCGAATATTATATAATTCCAAAAACCATTCTTTTAAATAGGGTAATACAATGAAAAGCTCCCTATTTTAAATTGTATAATTACGCTCTTTGTCAGTTAATAATAGAAAATAATATACCACTGTTTTAAAATACAATTCATATCCCTTTATAACAAGTACCCTTTAAACGTTATACGAGAATGATAGGTTTTTACTATCGTTAGAAAATTGAAATCAAGAGATACCAAAATTGAGGGCGTAACGAATATATTTTTCCACGTTCAAAATAAAAATTTATCCCGATACATCCAACTCTTGAACATTTCCTGTTTCGTGAGTTTATGATAGTAATTAACTGAATCCAAAAAATAACCAATAGCATCTCGATAAATGTCAGCAAACTCTAAAACAAAATCGGATTTTCCGATCAATACGTGAAAACTCCTATTCGCCTACAACCAAAACTTTGTCGGAGTCGGTCCGAATATTTATATTGAATGTTACGATAAAACAAACATATGTTACCTTTTTAACTATGAAATTACACTTTTCTATATTGATGTTTAACACGATATCGTAAGGATTTCCTTAAACTACGCGAAACTTAGCTATATAATCTAATTTGGTACCAAAAAAAAGACTACAAGGTTATTTAGGTAGTTCATAATAAATTATTGAAAATATTACTTATTATATGATAAATATACCGTCAAAACGAAGCTAACGCTTCCGCTGGTAGAAAATGGTTAATCAATTATTTAAATTAGTCGAAATATATATAGAACCTTGGTAGCCTCTTTTATTCGAATGTAACTCGGATATTATGAAGAGTGTTCTAATATTTCATTTCGTAAATTACGTTAACTTCAATCATACGCGTAAGGTTTCTATATTTAATGGTAAGAAAAAACGATTTTAATTGGTATTTTTGCTCAAAGTAGAGGAATCGATATAAAATGATGATTCAATCCCCCTATTTGAAAATTAATAATATCGGCGTTACGGATGATAGAAAAACTGGCGTAAACCTAACCCTTATTTATTAGTTCCTTAATTTAACGTTTAAATTCAATAAGTTCATTCCGTAATATCGAGTATAATGGTTCCTACAGTTTTTCCGATTAAGATGTATTCTCATTCGGTTTGATATAAATATGGTGATCGAGCTTTTATCTATACGATGGTAAGGCTATTGTCTTTTCCTTATCTAACAAGTCGCAAAACTCTGCCAATTCGGGTAAAAACGTAACTAATCCTCCTTTATTCTTACGATAGTCGACGCCATCGACTATAAAGTCTTCGTTATTTTACAGAACCTTATAACAAAATATAGCTTCGATTAATCCCCTATATATTATACTATTCGTTAAAATCGGGGTACCAAAATGATGAAAACCAAGTTTCAAACGACTAGTATATTTCCCTAATTAAGGCTTATTATTACTGTATGAATAAATATCCATTTTAATTATAAAATACTAAGTGATTACCCGCAACGTTTGATATCGGCAGTTAGTGTCGTATGTAAAGCCTTTTAAAAATTATATGCCGCGTTATTTCCTAAATAATATATGTTAATATTGTGTTCAATTATATATTAATTCACTCGCGACACTCGCCTCTTTAGATAATACTCGTATTCCACCGTAAACTTAATGTTATACCTAAATTTCGAAAATAGAACTACCGAATTTATTATACCCGTGTTCTTTATATCAAAGGCTTTTTTATAATATAATGAGAATTATAATTAAAATCGACGAAAACATCTAAAGCGATTGTATTATTGAAAAGTATCGGGATAAGGAATAAATATTAGTTTATATGTATTTTACTTAAATTAAACTCTTTGCTATTCGATTTTATAATTAAGTAGTGAAATATTCGTAATTTCTAAACGAGACTTTGTTTAGGAATTAGACTTTTTTATAGCCGCTGGTAAAAGAACCTTTATTTACCTTTTTGACATAGACCATATATATCTACGTTGAAGAAAAAGTAGAGTGGAATCCGTAATTACGTTAATTGTATTCCATCGAGCTATAAAGTAGGTAAGGTCTCGTAACTTATCTAATTCAGCGTGTTTTAACCGTTATATACGTCGCTCAACGTCTTTGGTTTGAAACTTATACCAAACGGGTTTACTAAAATAACTAGCTGTGATTACGGCAACCATGCAACAAAAATAACTAAAAAATATAAACTTTCGTTATAACTCTATTTTTATCCAACCGTTAGACTTTTACGTGTCTTGATAATTATTAACTAAAACGTCGCTTTAGATTTAAGGTCTTTAATATGCTTACGAACTCGCGGAACTTTAATAAAATTGTGATATAGTCGATACGGCTAACGATTACCATAATAAATATATTTCTAATAGGCGAGGATATATGAAAGCGTAGGTCAACATATTTAACGGCCGAAAGCCAGTTTAGTCATCCCGTTAAAATGAATAATATCCCGAATTTATTAGCAAACGATAATTATAAATTTTTATCGTTTATAAGTAATCCCTTTCACTAGACCATGACATCATTCTCGCGATAAGTATAGTTAAAAATAATTCAAATATAGTTGAAGAACTTGTCTGTATCGAATACACCTTTGTATTCGCCGAGTTCGTAATACACTGTAACAGTCTGTTTTCCTATCGGCGTGCAATAAGCTTATATATAAAAAAGGTATTCCAACCTTTCATGATTTATATCTTATTAGCATTTAATATAAATTCGATCGTTTAATATGTCGTCGTTTATGTATAGGTAAATTCGTCGAATTGCGATAGGTTTTTTTTTTTTTTTTGGCTATCCATCAACTTTAAAAGACTAGTACGAATTGCTGTCAGGTCGGTGTTGAGTTATTAAATTCCAGCAAAGACTTAGGTAAATTCTGATATGAGGTCAAAAATTAAAGTCTAGTAATTAGGACATTATATTTACTTTATAAAAACGAGATATAGCTTATAATATCCCATAATCGCGATATATCGGCTTAAGTCAGCCTAAAAGATTTAAAAGATATATTTACAAGGATGAAAGATTGGGTATTCGCCGATGGCCTATCTTTCCTAATACCAAGCGAATATAGCAAAAAATCACTACTATTTCTTATAGATTCGTCTATCATAAATAATAGTCCTTAGAAAAAAAATTCTTATAGTATATTATAATCCGACCTACGATAGTAAGTTAAGTAGGATCTAAATGGAGTTTACTATTAAGGTTCAGGCGAAAAACTAGATACCATTACAGTAGTTTTTCGTATAAAAATTAGAGGCATAGTTAGTACATAGCCAGTTTCAAGCCTTCGCACGTACTGTATGTGAACTGCGACCGGACAAGGCCCGAGCCGGGTACTGCATATCCAGTTAAATATACAGTCACATAACCTATAGACTCAATGATCAATAACCTGAGTCGATAACAGGTATTCCAACATCCATAAGTCTGTACAATATTTTCTTATATAAAAACTTCAACTCATTACTAATACTATTGTGCTCTATTTTTTGATTGAACTGAATATCTCAGTTTTCTACTTTTTGTTCATTGGATTAATATGTTTATATCTACTTGAATTTATCATAATTTCAAAGATGCTTTAAATTTTATTTTGGTATCAACATCACCAGCATCACATGAATTAGTCATTACAAAACTAGGTCTATCTTATAATATGGTTCATAATAATAGTCTTCGATTGTAAAAGATCATTATAGCCTCCAGCCTCTTAGTCAAGTTACCGTCAATTCATTTCTTTCGCTTTAGATCAGGCTATGGCTCCCTGATTTCTTTTGAAAACCAGGCTACAAACTTCAAAGCTTTCTTAAATATGAGATAAAAAGCTATTCGATATTCCTATAGGACTAAAGTATAACTAAATCTACAATACATTAATAGTTCAAAGTTATTTGACAAGGAAATGAAGGCTAAAACTATTAATATTTGAAACAAGCTTAATTATAAGGACATTAGATCGACTTTCAGTTTATAAAGCCAATTATTAGTTGAAGTTGAAGAACACTCTAAGTCCTTCTCTTACACGCTTGAAGCAAAGCTAAAAATGAATCTAGAATTTCAATTGAAGCCGGAATAAAATACAAAGTCGATAAAGATCATACTAGCACTACAGAAAAGAAAAAAAAACCAAAAAACGCTTTTTACGTTAAAAACACAAAAATACTACTAGAACCTAAGTCATAGTTGTTAAAAAACGTAGAAATATTAGCCTTTACAAATATGAACTCATAGATAACATCAATCAAAGGATGTGTTATGAGTAACAATCATTTTGATATCATTAACGAGATATTGAAAATGAAAATAAATGAAGTATCTATAAGAACGAATTATTTGAATTTATTTACTTTCATCGACTATAATTTGATAAAAACTTCAAAAACGATACGTACCTATATTAAAATACACTGGAGAATCCTTTGATTACATTATATGTTTCAGCTATGATTGTTAGTATCAAGGACGCATTTCAAGATTTTTAATACCAATTCGCATATGCTTAGGCATTGAACCAAATATTATCAAAAACTTAGAGAATATTGTTTCTTACTCCCTATATAATATTTAGTTTAAATCCCTTTTAAGGTGGCCTTCGAAAACAAAAGAAGATATCTTTTCCATTGTTAACGTTAATCCTCTCCAACAAATGATTAAAAGTCATATTAAAAGCAGATAATACCGCCTTAGAAACCCATTTTTAATATTAGGACTTTAACACTTAACATTAATTATTATTAATTCTTTCCATTATTCCATATCACTACTATTAGAACAGCTGTAAATTGAATTACAGCCAAGTTAACTATACTGACAGTTAGTTGATTGTACTGACAGCAAATTCACTGTAGTTTGTGAGATTGACTGTATTGATTACAAGTCAAGTACAGTAGGTGCCCACATCAGACTAGAATGAGGGATAAGCAATTTACCATATAAATTAGTTTGTAGAATAGCTAGAGGTCTTTCAAACCTAGAAATAACACATTACCACTTTCAATGCAATATCAGTTATATCGACCAGTTATTCGAATCGACTACTTTCAAACGGTAAAGACCTACCAAAGCTGATCTGTGCTTATTAAGTTAATCAGATATAAGTTGGGTAAAAAAAGAAGCTACTTTATGGTTATTACGCTTTGTTTATGTTGAAATACAACAGGTTGAATTACTTAGTATAAACTCATCAATAGGTCCACAACAAAGCTTGTCAGTACTTATCCCAACCACAAGTACTTGACACGTCTCAACTCCAAAGGATGAGGAATTAAGCTGAAGATGATGACGTCTACTAAAGGTACTAGTATTGACTAGTATGGAGGAACAGGCATCTGGAAGCCTGCTGCCTTCACTAGTATTTACAACTACTAGGAAACTAGTATTTATTGATATCAACTAGAAGTAACTAATATAAAGACTCTTCCTTGAATTAAGTTCTCTATAAGGATACACTTCATAATATATCAAGCCCTTTTCTCTTTCATATAAATTCTAAAACACTTGAATTCATAAGCGTGGATAATATATTCTTGTGTAGTACCTTTAACAAATCATCAGTACAAATGCGCCCTCATGTTTTATTTTTCTGAATTCAGTCTGATATATTTTACTTAAGCACAGATAATAAATATGGAACCTTTACGAATATTTTCTTACGTTTAAGGATATCTTTTTAGCATTATTAAAACGTGGATCTTTGTATTCACTATCAGGACTGTCTCACGGAAACACTATTAATAATGTTCCTTCTTTATAGAGGACTGTTATCGCTTCCGGCGACTCAAGACCTATAAGTTTTTTTCTTCCTCTTGAAACCCTATCACTTTATTCCTACGCACAAGGGCGACTCCTTTTACTGTAGGAGATTTAGACCCTGAAGATATGTCAAGAAAGAGACGAAAGATTAATCGTAATACCCGTAGGGCCAAAGCCAAACAATAATTTCGAGCTATCAATACTAATAATATTTTTAAAGTAGAGACAAAGAATAGAGATATCATCGTCTTGAACCATCCAAAATAAGAAAAAGTTCAGTTAGCTGTCGGTTTATACAATATATATGAAGGTAAAATTAAAGAACTCCTTTAAGAATGATCGAAGCCAGATCCACTCAAATCGACAGACACTATCACACTATTGAAAGAGGATGAAGAAAATATTAAAACCCTCTTCTTCAATACTAAGAAAAGGGGACAAATATCAGAGCCTAAGTTAAAATTGCTGAAAAGGTCTAAAACATGAACATTTACAAACATAAATATGTGGCTAACATCAATTAAAGGATGTGCTATTTACAATGACTTTTTCAATATTTTGGAGGAAATCCTCGATATTAGGATGAATACAATTTCTATGGAAAAGAACTTTATTCATTTATTAATACTTATAGGCTAAAATATTACAAAACCTTCCAAAATTATGCTTACTCAGATCCGGGCTTACTAGATAATTACTTCTTCTATTACTCCAAACCTTTCAGATGTTATATTTATTATTGAGGATCCGTATAAAGCCTTTTTAAAATTGATTGGTATATGTTAAGGTATTTGACTACTTCACTACAAAGAACTTCTTAAGAAACTTCGGTTTCTGTGCCCCATACACTATTCCTCTTCAACTCTTTTTGTGGCATAGTTTAAGAATACTAGAAGAAGTTTCATTTATTAGGATCGTTAGGTCGAGGATATTAAATAATTCTTTTAGTTCCTGACTTGTATTAAGTCCGAATTTCCATTCGGGATGGTCTTCATTCGAATTGAATTAAGAAAAGCTATGCCCGTATTACTTAGTAAACTTCAATCATAATTTTAAATAGAAAATAAGCTTTGACGAGGAAACATAAAAGCTCATTCAGTATGTTAATTAAAAAATTGAAAAGAAAAGCCTGTAACTCGAGATCAACATATGAATCAATTGAGGAAGAATTATTATACCAACTCTCATAAATGGCACTCAATATAGGCCTATTGGATATTTACTTAAATTTATGGCCTTCTAATCCGGAAAGAGCCTCTCATTTTAGTAAATCTATCAGAAGGAAAGAAAAAGAGAATTCAATTACCGTTAACAACAGTAAAAAAAACCATTAAAAATCGCATTACAACTTTATAGTATTATTTTCAATTACATAATCAATTATTTAATTCGATTGGCTTATTGTTCAATTCTCTCTATAATACCTTACACTTGTGATTTTGACATAATTAAGAGCCGTGGCTTATACGGTTTTTCCCGCTTTAAGGGATTCACTTTCAATGCTAAAGGATTCTTAACGCTAAAAGATTTACTTTTAGCATTGAAGGATCCACTCTCAACGTCAAAGTCTCAACATTTGAGCTTAAAGGCCCTACTTTTCACGTCAATACGCCAAAACGACCAATTAGAAACTGTACCTATTGGTACATCAGGTACATAATGCGTACGATAAAAGAGGTGAATAATTGTGATAGATTGAGTTGTTTCTTTGATTGTTGTTGTAGGTAGAAAGGAGAAAGGGATTTCCCAATTCCTCAAAGAAATGTACACAACAGTGATCCCTATAATACCAACTATCACCGCCTATATCAGCTGCTAACAATTACTATCCCTGTCAGGTTACCTGACATTCTACACTGGCAATCTTTCAGAAATTGAAGCTAGTATGAGCGTTCGACGAATCCTTCCACCATTATGGTAAAAGTATTACAATAGATAAAATGTTGAAGTCCTTTGTTAGATGCGGACTTTATCATTACTTTAGGGTAATTACTTCCGCCGTCGATATGTTTTACCTCTACAATTAAGCAATTTTCATATAACTGGCATAATAGTATAATGTTTATTATAAGTCTCTTTTTATTTATCGTTCCCAATTTAACCAAGCATTTGTATAGAAAATAGGAATCTGTAAAAATAATAATTGCAATATTAGGTTATTTCAATCGATTCGTAATTATTCCTAGTGTTATTCATAAACAAATACCTATATCGCTATCGTTAACGAAACCGTAAATCACGCGAACGAATGATTTATTATAACCTCTTCATATTTAGTTCAACCTCAATACATCATATTACTGTGTATATACAGCGATATATTATTGTTCTTATGGCTTCTATTAACCAATATAACTACACAGCACAATTATAACATTAAATCATTATTTTTCACCAATACTCTGTTTGCGAAGATGAACAGTTAAGCGTTGTCGAAGTCTGGTTAAATAATAATAGGATATAACGACTTGAATTATTAATTTACAACGATATTCGTTCGTTTAACTTCTTACGATTTTTTGGTACGATCTGATATTTATTAGGTACGTTATAAGAGTAATTTTGAAGATTGGTGTTTGTATTGAACATAGTTAATAAGATTAGAAGACGAGGTATCTAGAGAGTGCACGCCTAAGGTGAGAGCTTATAAGCTCTTACTTAGAGTGTGGCACTCTACTATGCACTTTGCCAACGTCCCTTCTGGGCCTTGCCACACATGATGCACTCTATAAGCGCGCATCCTACAGCGTGACAAGTTATTATGCACTCTAAAAGAGTGCACCTTGCAAAGTGATGGACTGATATATGCCCAACAAGGTAGTCCCTAAGTATACTAACTATAGTAATATAGAATAATATCCACACAATAAGTCACCTAAAAGTTCTCAGTTTGAATTATAACAAACATATCTACTATAACTTCAAATTAACAAATTCAACAGATATAAATATCTCGTATGTTTAATACCAGATATTATTATACTTTATCTTAAGTTTTCTGATCAACAAATTAGAGTCATTAAACTGAAACTTATTATTCTATTATAAAAAAACTATAGTAATTTAAAATAAGGCAATAGCCGTTCAATTTTATAGGCTTCATTATCAATGATATCATCTTAGGTTTAGCTTTTTAAATGTAGTTCATTTCATTTCTCTTCTTCTTTTTACGTAAAGGTCATATTACCAAGTAAATGGGTAGTATCTTTTTATATACCGGTAATAACTAATGAACTGTAAGTAATAATGAAAAGATCAAGATCATATCTAAAATATTTCCTATTCAATTAATGATTATAATATTGAAAATTTGTAAATCACTAATATACGCCCGATTTTATGATATTATACAGCGTTTGAATTAACCTAAAATAATATGGATGGGTATTAATTGCGAGGTTTTTTAGGCAATATTACAAGTACCGTACGTTGGAATTCCGATTTTACTAAACGGTAGGCTTCTATAATATCGCGAGACATTAATAATATATTGTATTTTCATATTGAAGTTAAAGCTGTAACAAGGATTAAACGTTGGCTGATTTTTTCAATTGTCGGGAATTAAATGAACATGTAATGTTTTCCCTCGTCAACATTACCTTAAATAACAAATATTAACTTATCGATTAGTTTAATACTTTCGTTTTTCATCGTATCAATAAGACAAAATTTCAATATCACAATACCTTTATACTTGTTACCAAACTTTTTAATGTTAAAAACGCCTACTATAACCAAATCATGGATATTTTCACGTGTAAAGTCTTTGAAAAAATCTTCCAAGATTGTAATTGCCCTATTACGTCTCAATTTAAATATTAGTTTCCAGTACATTTTTCTTTTCAAACAACTTATTATACTCGTACTTATAACCCTATAACCCGTATTATTGTAGGTGTTATGTGTAAAGTTAATATTATCATAGTTTTACATACAAAGACGATTCTATTGGCAAAAAATAAAATAAAATTATCAGCAGCTGTATATTATAGTTTTACAATTGTAATCTAAAAACCGTAGAACCTTTTCATATATTAACAGTTACATTTCAACTGTTTATCGAAATAATCTTACATAATACTATCCGTCTACTTTCTTTCGCCACATATGCATATCTAATTACTATAGTAACAGTAGAATTTTATCGATAAGCTTATTCGTCATTTCGAAAGTATCTTTTACTTGCCATTTAGACATGGTTAATCGTAATTATTTTATAGCTATAGTCACTGCGTTTGTACGAATTATGATCATCGGTAACGGTAGGGAGTCTATCGATATTTTTGAATATAAGTTAAAAATAGGCAACGTAAATACTAAATCATCTGGTCTTACTGTATGGTGAAATTCCCTAATTACTATTCAAAATATTTTTTTGGAATTTTTATCATAGTAGAGTTCCTCATATAGGATATTGAAAGCTGGTTTTTATAGTAATTGATAACTTTAAATTTTACCAAATGATTCATGTGTTTCGATAGGGACTAATCAACAAATAATCCCTATTATTTTTATTTTTATATGGAGTTACATTTATATAAATTTCGTACCGGCTTCGTAACAAATAATGTCCAAACATCCTGAATATGTGTAGATTTATCATAATCGTATTATCTTTTAGGTATACCTCATAACCTGACCATGAAAAATCGTGCTCTCTGAAATAAACTAGCCTAAAAAATGACATGTAAAACGATTCGACAATTTAAATATGCCACAATTATAATAATTTTGTAATTGAATTCAATATTTCCATTTAGGGTAAATTTAAATTGGTAAGGTATTGGATTGTATATTTGATATCAAGGTCAAAAACTTGGTTTCGTACCAGCTTCGTAACGAATAAGGTCAGGTAATTCTGGATATACGTAGATTTATAATAATCGTAATACTTTTTAGGTATACTTCACTAAGATTAACTTGCAACAGCGTACTCTCTGAAATAAAATAACTCGATGGATAAATTGTAAACTGAGTCGACTATCAAATTATAGCATGTTGATAATAATTTCGTAAAGAAATTGAAAATCATTATCAATTGTAAAATTAAATTACTCAGGTATTCACTTATATTTCTGATGTTAAAGTTAAAATTTTGGGATTTCTTTTAATGTTATTATGTAAGTATCTTTAGGTCTGATACGTTCAAGGAATATATATAAACGCTTTAGCGCTGAAGAACCAAAACGGCAATATAATGGTTGTGTTATAATTTTTGTTGAGAAAATGATGCTTACTCGGAAATTTGAAAAAAAAAAAAAAAAATACATATATAATCTTATTCACATTGAACCGGTATTATCTCAAATTATTCAATTAATTTATTCGCAATATCATTATAATAAAATCCAAATATGTCTATATGGGCAAAATATAATAGGAACAGAATAGCTATGTCGAAGGTATCAAAGGTAATATATCTTAACTTTGTATTAATATTTAAAAAACCTATAGATATTTTGATTAACACTTTTCCAAATTTTACTTTAGCTATTCCAGCTACCGATATATCTAATATAAGATATGGATATTTACGTTAAAAAAATATAAAATTGTATTTTTAGCCGTAAAAACCATCAATACCCCTATAGCCGGCAAAATACTTTAAAATTATTTCTTGGAATACCAATTCTTAATAACAAATTTGCTTTAGGGTATCAGTGCAACTAAAACTCCTTATAATAAGTTTTTGTAATAGTCACCGAGTAATTCGGCTAATGAAATAAGTTGATTACGCTCGGCTGTTATGCTTCTACCTTTAATTTTGTGAGTAAACATTCGTTACGTAAAATGAGTTGATAAATAATTCTTTGTTAAAATCTGTGTTCCAGATATTGAACGACGTATCCTTGACATCTTAGTGATATATCTCTTCGTATTCTTCGAAATATACTAGAAACTCCTTATATTTATTGTTTTATAACTCAAAGTCGTATTATATCAAATATAATTTATAACCTCTACGATACCTATTTTCTGTATATTTTATTAACCAGTATCCTTCTTTTCTATATACGAAAGATTCCTTTTCTTATATAAGATTAAAGTCGTTATTATCATTACAGTTATCATTATAGTATCTGAATGATCGGAAGCTAACTCTTTAGTTACGAAATAAAGATCCTTTTCTATTTTCAATGAAATAACCGAGTCGTGTTTCCCCGTATCATCGGTTCGTGAAATATCAATTTTAGAAGAATCATCGGCCGACCTTTCGATTCATATATATTTTCAGTAACAATCGTTGATTTACGAATAACTATACGTATCAATCAGTTGGTTTGTAAAAAGCGATTTATAATTCCGCGACTTTACGGCAGTCGTTAGCAATTTATATACGTATACTTTCTTCTTTAGTATAGTTTAAGCTTAATAACCAATTATATACTACCAATTGGTCTAGCATTATTTGTAACACATCGTATAGAGACTTATTTCAATTTTCGAAAAAGATTTTAGCAAATAACGTTGTTATTAAATTTAAATGATCACGGTAATGGTTAACTTTGAAATCAAAATATACCTTTATCATCCAATAAGTTATAGGGAATGTGCTAATTCTATGTACAAAATAAAGGTAATATCCCACAACTTAACAATTAATAATCATTAGAACTTGAGAAAAAGACTACGAAGACTATAGCTTAACATATGAATAAAGATTGAATAATACCATTAAAATGTCATCGAATAAATTATATACTTTTTTGAGTATTTTGAATCTTTTTTATAGGTCCTTCTAACCTATAGAATCGTATTGTATAAAGCGTTTCATTGAGGATATTTTAGTGAGGAAGGTTGAAATATATGTTATATTATGTCTTCATTAAGGGCTTTTACAAGGCGTATTGTTATAGTATTAGTACGAACACTGATTAACTTATTTATTACTGTATTATACCCAATTAAACACCTGATAAGACATTAGACTAGGTACTGGATTGGGTTATTTATAGTTGCTATAAATAAAACAACTGATATAATTGTAGTTGGAACTGCTGAAACATTTAAAACGATTGGGGTAAATATAAAATTAGCGTTGGTAGCGGTATTGGCTATGTGATATGCTAAAGTTAAGAGGCAGATTATGAAAGTTGATAAGCATGTTGTTAAACGGAAAATTATTCGAATGAAGAGTTAGATTTTTGGGGTTGAGGTTGCGATACATTAAGTGGTACTTTTAACAATATTTGTTTTTGTAAACGTATACGGCATTTATTAAGATTAAAATGTAATATAAGGGTTGTTGGAATAGTAATACCTGTAGTGCATTAGGTCAAATTTACTCACAGTAAATTTGACTATAATAACTGCAAGTTGAGTGTATGGCGTTGTGTGGGTTTACTGTATTGGGTGGAAGTTGAGTACAGTATGCAACACTTCATTCTAGGGCACAGGCCTAGCAATCGGCCATACAAATTACTGTGTAGCCCGGCTAGCGGTTTGCCAAACCTAAAATAATACATCCCCTACTTGACCACGTAATACTATTGTTACTTTGACCAATCTAATTGATAACTTTGTAAAGTTAGAAGCCATACCAATACTGATTATTTCCTAATAGCTTACGTACAAATTGGCTAAGTCGAAAAAAAATCTTCTTTCTGGTTACGCTTTAATTTAAAAGACTGCTAGGGAATAGGAAAGACTTTTGCGAAGGTTCTTTATAAACTGCGGCGGTTTTTACAGTAGTAAGTGGAAAAGACTTCTAAGTTACTGCGGTTTTTACGGAAACTTGGAAGTAGCACTGGTATTGCTATTGAAAACACTAAGAAGTATTCATGGATATCTTTTAAGAAAGTTAGCATTGTCCTTTAAAAGTTTAAAGTTCGAAAAGTTGGAAAACGACTAAGTTCATACTACTACGAGTATTACTACAATGAGAAAAACAACTTAATCCTACGGCTAAAATAACAAATAACCTTCGCCCTATACTAATAACAACAAAAGACCTTCTACCTTAACCTCTATATTAAACCTTTACACTTAGTTTACTTTTTTTTTACTTCTCCTACCCCAATTCAATTGCTAAGATCGCTATCTTAAGCAAAAAAACCAATAATCACCAAGTTACGATGATATAGCTTATTTACGCGACCTGAATTGAAATCGCGAAGTATCTATGTGACTTTACGTCAAAACACCAAGTTCCTGTGCCCAAAATTACCAAGTATTTCGCCCTACACATGCTATAAGGCATAAGCTACCCAGAATCTCAAGACAACGCCTTCTTAAGACCTGTTAAGGAAAATGAAAGTTCTCCGATTTGTGTTCTTCAATAAATACGATAAAGACTTTTGAGGCTAAGATATCAACAAAAAATTAACGGAATGACACCTTATCAAGTTTATTAAATACTAAATTATTAAGTAAAAGGGCGGTAAAAACGCTTAACCGCGACAAACGCGCCTTCCAAAACGTGCGCTACATGTTTGAAAACTGTACCATTAATATGTAGAAAAATGTTTAGCAAAGTATTAAGTTAAAGTTCAAAGTGTAATTTGAACGACAAGGGATTTAAGCGCTAGAAAAGAGCTTTACTAAAGAGGACAAAACACAAATAAATGTGCTTAACCAAATAATGAACAAGTTAATACTATGCTAGAAAGCATTAAAAAAGGTTCACGCTGGCGAGGCCAGACTTCTCGAGCAGGTACGGGTAGCTGTTACGGTTGTTAACGAGTTCGAATACGCCCTACAACGTCTAAATTCCATTTGCAAAGGCGGTTTGAACCAATTATAATCTTCGCTTACAACTTTAATCACGCATACACCAAACTAATTTAATATATACCCTTAAGCCGGCGATTTCCCTAATGTGGATAAAAAAAACCTTATGATGATTAATTACGTCAACCGCAAGTATAGATACATGCGCTCTTAAAGTTTAAGGTTTAGCTTATGAACCACAAATGAAAGGTAACTATCATGTTAACATTAATAAATCCAACTTAAAACGCACCCGTTAACCGTAAATACTATCGTTGTAATAGTAGTAAAAAATATTAAATTTATAATATGTCTGGCTATTAGTTGATCCGGCACTTTCTCACAGAGCGAAATAATAAATAGGTCATGTACTATATCAAATACCCCACTACTTTCAAACAGGACTATTTAGATTAAATCACAAACTTAGAGGGAGACGAGCTAATTGAAAGCGACAATTCCCCTAAATAGATTAAATGGCATGAAAATACTTCTCCTAGTATAGCCTAATAATTAGCCGACCACGCTTTTTTATACAGCTCATATGGTAAAAGCTTTTGCCTTTACCTTAACCAAACCTCTAACCCATTATACACCTTCTATTTTCGCGATCGTTATATGGACCACACATTTTAAAGTATTATGTCTAACATAGGGGTAACAATGTACTTAATATGAGACTATTCGTAGTATTTGGCATTGCGGAGCGAAAGTACCACAGTCACTGACATTAATCGTCACGATATTAACAAGGCCAAGGTTAGTGTTAAACTAAGCGAATAACTATCGTCACTAGGTATAACAGTAATTTAAACTGTTGTAAAAGCAATTACGTTTTAGATCCTGAAGTATCCGACCACTTTCTTTTTTTGAATTAAATTATACAAAATATTTCGGCGTTAACTTCGACTTGAAATTAAACTAACTTGTTAAAAACAACCAAAGATTTCACCTCAACTTTCAATAAGGGTATCTATAGTTTTATGTTAAGGGCCTAAAATAATGGGATAAAATCTGACGGAGCTGTAGATATGTTCATTATATAGGTGTTATAAATACCTAAACATTAATACTTTATATAAAAGCCCGAAGTCCTTAGAGTATAAAGATATGGAGTACTTCACCCTAAAGGCTATTAAAACGCTTTATTACCACTGTCAAACGCATGCCTAAGCCTCTCAAAAATTTACTTTTATACTAAAAAGCGAAAAGCACTTTTACTACTAGGTTTTCGTTAATGTATTTTCCTTGGATACCAAATCTATTTTTTACGTCGTTGACTTGGCAACCTATTTTCATGGAACTAAGTTTGTAAAATCCATTTAGGCAAACGTTACGTAGGAAATACTAAGGATACTGTGAATTAATTTGTACCTATGCCCACCTAATGTCGTTGTCTATGATAACGAAACCATATTTAAAGCGACAGACTTTCAAGAAAATACCAAGATAATGGCTATTTAGTGTAAATAGGTGCCTATAAAGTTTTATTAGAGAATTGAGAAGGTTGAAAGGGAATACACCCTACTTTTCCGAACGTATAATATCCTTACACTGGGAATTGAAAGCTTTACGGATCCGGAGGCATGCCTTTAGATAACAGTAAAGGGTCTAAACGATATTATAGGCCATAAAAGCCTAGTTCCAACGCTACTGGTTCTTAAAACGTACCTACGCTCAATCAGTGAATTTCCGCTATTGATAAGGACTTAAAAGCGTGTTACAACCTATGGTAAAGCTTTAAAGAAACTTCGAATGGAATCGGCACGTCGTTAAGTTCATAATACCCTTAATATTATAAAATTTCCTATAATAATCGACGTATTTTCTTTGACCTTATAAAGCGATGCCCTCGTGTGGCAGGAGACGGGCAAATGAAAGGGCATGTATAAAATCTTAAGTATTGTAAACTCCGAAGTAATTATTGAAATTTTTAACGGTGTTATATCTTTTCGAACGACCTAGGTTATAGTTTACATTAGGGATATTAACTAATAAAACCCTTAAGCTCAATGACCGAGCTAATACGAATTTTCTCTACCTGTTATCGATAAGCCGATAAAACGCCGCCAGTGCGGACGACCCCAGAAAGGAAAAGGAACAATAAAGAGGAGTAATATAAACTGGGTTGTATTTACAATACTACTTAGGTAAGTATGAAAGAAAAGGATAACAAAGAATTAGTATTAAAATTCCGAATATAATAGATTATTAGAACCTTGGATTAACTTTTTAAAAAAGTGTCAGGGTCGAAATTCATGGCCGACAAATTATAGAGGGTGTATAATTCGTATTGAAGGCCTATTTCAATATTTGAAACCTAAACTTAACGATTTTTAAGTTCAAAATTATCCACTAGATTAAAGGTAAAATTATGGTGCAGCCTTACGAAAAGTCACGTCTAATCGCTTAAAGATATAACGATCAAGACAAGACTGAATCCTTACATAATCCCGAATTATCTAAAAGATGAACGAATATTTGGTAGCTAAAACTAAAGGCAAGTTTACATTAAATAGTCTTAATATAACATAAGCCTATACGTAATTAGGAACGAATTTTTTACGAATTATAATAATGAAATTATTACAGGAACCACGGCTTATTTACCATTTAAGAACGGTAATACGGTAAGTGGAACCACTATACGGACTAGCTAAAGTAAATGTTTATTAGTTTCTAATCTACCAGTTGCACTTTAAACTGTGGCTAAACATAAAGTCTTTAATATACGACCCGTAATCACCAGTAACGTAGGAAGGAAAATATTGGCTTAATATTTATATAAACTCATGATACACTTTTTATCGAAACTAAAATATTTATAATATCTAAACAAGAAACGATTAAGGACTTTAAGTTTTGGAATTGTAAGCCGGTAACGATGTTAACGAAGGGTAATCAATTTGAATTTAACGAATCGTTAATTCGTGTGCTTAGTGTTAATACTGGCCTTAATTTTCGTTAAAAGGGTTAAGGTATTAATTTAGTTACGATCAAAAAGAATAACATAACTAAGGCCTAATGATACCTTAAACAGCGTATTCGTAACAGCTTTATTACTATACTATTCCAACCGAAGGCCTCTTACAACCTCTTTATTCCGTCTCAGGAACAAAAGGCAACGAGTAACAACTTTAACCAGCTTAATAAAACGATTAAGTGATAAATACTAAACCTGAACCGAAAAATCAATACAGTCCTAATTGACCTATCGAGGTGAAAATTAATAATCTTTAGAGATAGATTTTTCAGAAACAGCACCGAACTGTTTTTAAAAATCGACTTTTTAATGAATCTTGTTAATGAAAATAAGCGGAAAACCCCATTTAACATTATTGACAGCCTAATTCACTTAACCTTTATTAAGTATAATAGAATTACATGACATGTGCCAACGTCGGAGGTCTATGGTATAATGGAAAGCTTTAACGTAGGTATGGCACTGTTAAAAACCCTTGACCATATTATAAAGTAGCTAAGAATTTTGCATATACCGGTCGTAATTTGTACAAACTCAAAAAACCGGTTCTAATGCCTCTCTTAGCTCGGAACAATCTGCGAAAAACGCCTAATAATCAACATAATAACAATCCATAAAGCCTACGAAGGGAAGGGGATTAAAGAATTCCTATAGATTAACGGTAAGTACAATCCTGCTAATGTCATAACGAAGGTATCAACGAATAAGACCCTAGAGAAGTGGTTAAATAATAACAGACTGATTATGCGTATTAAATGTGATGTTGATAGGCCGCCCGATAAACTTAGGTTACATGACGGAAGTCAGGAGTATATTGGTAAATTAAAAACTACCATGGAATTAACGATATTTACTTGGTTCATCAGTATGGCCAAGGTTGAGGTTTAGAAAGTTTTGTCTAGAAAAACCCTTAGATAAAAGTTGATAAAGTCGGACCTTGAAGCTTCAGAGCAATTAAAGGCAATTAAGGTTAATTTGTATACAAATCGTTGTATTTTTTTACGGAGGCTAATGAAAATTGATAGGGGTTAGGCTAATTAACAAGTTCGCAATTTAGTGCTTTTAGGAAAGGATTAGTTAGCTATACTAGCGTACGTGTAAAAACTAAAAAGCCGCTAATATTTCACTTGTACTACCTAAAGCACAGTAGCTTAACTTTACTTGCAGTAAAGTTGACTATACCAATTGAAAGTTAATTTTATTGTTTTGTATGTGCTTACTGTATTGAGTGTAAGTCGAGTACAGTATACTTTACTGTACACAAAGGTATAGGCCAAGCAACTAGCCATACATATTACTATGCAGACTGCATAGCAGTCTGCCAAACCTAGAACAATATATCCACCACTGTACCTCGCAATACTATTGTTACTTCGACCAATCGAATCGATGACGTTGCAACGTCTAAAGCTATAAAAACAAGGTGTCTTTTCCAGTTTCATATCTTTCCATGGCAACATCTCCTTTTGTTACTCCAATTCTGCCAATCGTTACGCTATATTTATATCATTCTTTCCAGTATAAATAACTTGTTTATGAAGGTAAATCTTCAATTTTCGGCTAGTAATTCTAAAAAGGGATTGGAACGTTTTTTCGTTTCTATTAAAAAAAGTCTTTTTTAAAGGTATAGAAAAGATTGTCGTTGAAAAGATGAAGCTATTTAATTCTGTAAACGACTATTATAAAGTCTGTAGTAATGTTAGAGATAAGAAAGTTAACGTAAGGGGAGATCGATTATAAGGTTGAGTTAATTATATATTTACCAGCTATATCCAAAGAAATTAAGATAAGTAACTGAGAAAGAGGGTATCCTACCAGGATTTCTTCTACTTTTCGTTATATATCAGGGTTTTTATGGCCCGAGATACTACCGATGTCGTCTATTGTAAAATGGAGGTCGTATGATCAAAAAATAGTAGAAGTGAGGAGGTTGATAAAGCTTAATAAATCGTGGAGGTAAGGAATTCGATATTGATAGAAAAAAAAGGAAGAAGTTGCTCATAAAAGAGCGCTTAAAGCCTGGAGATATCTTTTGCATAATGTGACGCGTATTTACAGTTGTTTCTAACGAATATAAGTGTGTCTAAAAAATGTCGTAGAATGTCAAGCAAGTCAGGGAATGTTTTCTTTAGCTGTTTATCATTTAGCATATTGCCCAGGGAGTCTGATTCAACAGGAAGTCCTATGGTAATTAATATCTAAGTTTGTAGCATACTCAGGATACAGTCACTTTGTTGGTGAGGCAGGGGGGGTCTTTGTCGTGGTGCTTTCCGTTGTACCTTGCGATCTGTGCTATACAGCACTTCTTAGTATTAGTATACAAGGTACATCGTACGTACGATAAAAGAGGTGAACAATTGTGACGGATTGAGATGGTTTCATTAATTGTTGTTGTAGCTAGAAACGAGAAAGGGATTGCCCAATTACCAAAAGATATGTATACAATCGTGATTCCTGTAATACCTGCCATTCCTGCTAATGTCAAATCCTGCCAATTAAAGTCCCTGTCAGGTTACCTGCCATTCTACAGTACCTAAATCGGGTAGTGCCGTTGTACAGACTACACTTTCAACGTTAATACATCAAAACTTAGCGTTAAGTTTTATTGATTTTACTTTCCCCTTCACACTATTACAATGTGTTACAATTGATAGACTATAATTTCGATATACTATAAGAGCTGACTTTGGTTTCTGTTATCATATTTTGAAGTATTGGGAATAGTTGTCACAACTAGAAACATAACGTAAAAGTTCCTCCAGATTCTGAATAGAGGGTGAAATAACTTAACTTTCAGGTTAATAAATAGTGTAAATTTCAATTTAATCTAATAAAAGTTTCAATACTTCAACTTTCAACAACAGTTTTTACTTTCCTAGGTTTGTTATAAATCTAATTAACCATATAGAGTTTTACATCCAAGGTATGAGTACTATTGACCTGTTTTTAGTTAATTTACAAATCTAGGGTAATATTTGTCTATATGAATAGCGACTACATTATTATACAAATTACATTGAAGTTCTATTGTTACGCTATAATTCCTACCATATCTTTCTATACTTCCCTCTAACATATCAGTTTCGGTTATAACACCCAAAATTAGTAAAATAATCACTTCAATTGTTGGATAGATTCAAGAGGAATTAGGAAGAGGGAAAATTGAATATTATTTTTGCTTTATGTAAGTTTTCCTGAAGTATTGGATAGCGACTAAGCTTTCAACATAGAACCTCGGAAAAAGAAGGGTTTATTTGGATCTTTGATATCTTTCTAAAAGTATCTCTTGGCCCGAGAGGAGCAATTCGTAGCCTAATTGCTACTAACGTCAAATTTAACTTAATGATTTGTTATAAAGCTTTTATATATTCTAGTAAGGGATTGAAAGCTGTTTATCATATGTTAAACAAGATCATTTAACGTATTGAGTATATTGTAGATTTTTTTTTATATTCGATGGAAGAAACGAATTTGTTGAATATTGAATTAGAAAGATGTTTATTAACAAAGTATTTACTCCAAAGTTTTATTTACTATTAACACCTAAAGATAATAGGATAACTAAACGTTTTGATAAAGTTATTTTGGAAATAATGAAGACCTGAATATTTGCCGGAAAATCATTTCATTACTTATAGCTGTACTTGTTTTCAATAGCTGTTGTTATAGATAACTTAACGATAAAAAATAAATGTAGGATCCAAAAAATTACGCACCATATGGGTTCTTATAATAAATTGAAAAGATATTAGAATTATAAACCTAATGTTCAATTTGATTTTATCATGGGCTTTGACGTTATCGTCTATATACCTTAAAAGACGAGTGAATGGTTAAAATACTAATACAATAGGAGAAAGATGAATCCTCATTGTAGAAGATTTATGATATGATGAATCCCAAAAACATATTTACAATATATCTACCAAACCGGCCAAGAAACCTCACCAAGAGGAACTATAGTACTTTTGGATTAACAATCTTTGAAAATACTATTACGGGATCTCATGGAACAGGTGTAATATATAAAGATATTATTGAAGTTAGTACCCTTTATGATTTTACTGTAACGGGACTGAGGCCGGAGATGTTGCTTAAGGTAGCCGGATTCTGTCTATATAACTCGATGAAAAAGATAGGAGAAACTCTTAATAAGGAACTGTTACGGAGCTGGAGAATAGGGACTGTTCCGGTTATGTAAAGTGTAAGGGTATGTTCTCATGTTGTTTCAGTGTGGCTCTAAAGGGCTGTAAACGCGTAACGATTACTAGGTTTGTATCCTTGGTAATTACTAGCCAAGAACTAGCATATAACATTACCTCTAAGTTTATTCTCTCCCCTCTCCCCCACCTCCCCTTTGCGCAACGTTGTGTAAAAGGTGATAACATGTATTACCGAATTAAAAGAGAGTGTTAGGTACGAAATAACCGCTTCAAAACGGATTGAAACGTTATAGTACCACATAAAAGATTTTGGGCTATCGAACGATTTGGTACTATATAAAAGGTACTGCTGTCGCCCTCCATTATAAATAATTCTGCAAGCCCCCCTTAAAGAATATAAAACTTTTTTCCTTTAACTATTCTTTAATAGTGCATTGATAGTGGGTTTTATGTATAAATGACAATAAATATTATATCGAAAATAAATTTCCTTTTTCTTTCATTTTTTTTGATTGTTATTGTTCGCCGTATTTCAAAATAACACCTTAATTAATTATGTCCGTAGACAAGGTTATGGAAGACGTAAATATGGTGAGTTGAGAGATATTTGGTCTTGAATAACGAGCCTAGAGATTCTCACCGTTTAGGCCATTAACATATATCTTGACAAAATATATAAGTAAATGTTGGTAGGCTTTGCCTATCAATAGGCCTTTAGACGTTGTAATATTGTCGATTAGATTGGTCGAAGTAACAGTTGTATTGCGTGGTCAGATGGTAGATGTATTGTTCTAGGTTTTTCAGACCGCTAGCCGGTCTGCACTGTAGTTTGTATGGCCAACTACTTGGTCTATGCCTTAGAGTGAAGTGTAGCGTACTGCAATCGACTTACACCCAATACGGTAAGTCCGCACAAAGCATTACACTTGCAGTACGGTCAACTTTACTGTAGGTAAAGTTGACTTACTGCACTACATGTAATACTATTCGAATAGTAAACATATTTTAAAGACATATACCGTATGGTTTTCAATCAGTGAAAGTTATACTAGGAGATCGAAGGTAAGTTAAATTCTTATAATTGTTGAGTCCTTATTAATAAACGGCTGAATATCAGTACCCGTTATATTTTTTAACTTCATCAGTATTAAAATTCGTAGTTTTTGTTATATGAGCACGCCTCTAAACTTAAATTGTAATATAAGTAAAGCTGTAAAAAAATGGCTCAATGTTGACTTAGCGTTCGATACTTGAGATTGAGGTAAATTGGTTATTTCTAAGTCGGTTCCTAAGCGTTGGAGAACGCTTAAAAAGCGTTTAAACCTAAGTCTTCGTTACGAAAAAGGCCATAGAAGTTCGTCGTAATATACTAAGGAAAATTAATATTCGTGGCGGAGAGGGTTCGATACCCGTTACTTTTATCCATTCTGGCAATTGATGGGGTATGTAACTATTGAATTGAGAACCTAGTTTTTAAGTAAGTTCATGTATGAAAATGAAACATAATCAACTCGGTTAATACAAAAGTAGAGATTGTAGCTAAAGGGAATGAAATAAATGGTTAAAATCTTTAAACGTATCGATTGTAAACTGGGCTGTATAGATGTTAAATTGGGTAAGCTGGTTTAAATAGACTAGAGGTTGTTACGTCAGGATCAAGATGAATAGTTTAACGATATATTTGAGTATTTTTTATCGTTCGTTATTACTGATTCTATTTATATTTGGTACCCGTAAAATAACGGCTTTTATGTTGCTACGTAACGTAAAGTGTAATAATTCCCGCCCGTTTACAGGATAGACTGGAGGGCTCCTCCTTATATTTAGCTAATATAAAACGTAGTTCGAAAACTTCGAGAACCGCAGGATTGAAAAGACACGAAGGTAGGATTTCAAGAAACGTATATATAACCTATTTATTTTATTACAACCTATAGTTTGAAAGAGTTGTTATACTGGGAGAAGTAGGTTTGATAATTATTTCGTAGTCGTAAAATGCTTCAAATGTAATATTCAAGTTTCGTTTCGTTGTAGTTACCTATCTAGGCGATAGATTATGGTTAAAACTCGCGGGTTAGTTAATTGGCATACGGGTTCGAAACGATTTGGATAAGTGGATTCACCAAAATACGACAGTATTTCCTTTCTAAAACATGAAATTTAATAACGTAGAAATTGAAAACACGCATTATAAAATGCTTATCGTAAAATAAATTTGACTTTTTAAAGAAGTTCATTAACCTCTGGTTTTTGAAAAAAAAAAAAATTGAACGTCATTATCGACTCAAAAACGTTTCTAGAAGAAATATGACTTATAGACGGTTTTTTTTATACATTATTACTTCACCATTATTATAACTCGAGCGACATCCATAATAATAAGAATACATTGAACGAAATTAATAACCTCTACGCGCGGTTTCGCACTTAGGACGCGAAAATGTTGCGCGAGTCGAATAGGTTCAACGTAACATTTTCGAATTATGAAAAACGGATTAATATTAATAGTAGTCGTAATTTTATCATTCAATACCAATTAATAACCGTTAAATAAATGGTTATCATTTAATTGAATGTGAACGAAAAAGACTTGTAGGTACGTCAAGAAATTTGAATTATAGCGTTCAGTCGTTCCGTGGGTCACGGAATGAAAGGTGGTATTTAAACTATATTTTACCCCCATGAATTCGTAAAATCATATTTAAACCTACCAATTCAATTCGATCTTCAGTTGTGAAAGATCATACGAAATAATCCTTAAAATCGCTAATAACAATTCAAAAACCGCTCTGTATAAGTATTGATGCTTATAGTAATTTTAAATTCAAGGGTAATAACTTTACTTAAACAGTCACTAATAATTATAAGGTAACGTAGGTTGTCAGTATGTTTTCAAAAGAAGTCGATAAAAAGTTTATTTTAAAGTTTCTTAAAGATCGTAAACGTCTTCAAAAGTCCCTTTACCTGTATTTATAATAAGTTGTACGCCTATAAATATCGCAATTCCAGTAAAAACGTCAGATCACGTAATGTGATCCAGATTGAAAATCTCAAGGGACTAAGACTGGAGCGATCTCTCAAGGTGGTCAGATTCTGTCTATAAACCTAGATGAAGAAGAAGGAGAAGAAGAAGAAGTCCCTGCTAGAGAGCGGCTATGAATCTAAGATGGTACAGCCCTCTCTCCAGTCATTTAACGTGTCCTTAAGCAGATCTCTCTCTTCTTTAGAGCATCTCAGGAGCGTATAGAACTACCAGGGTTGGATTCTTGGTAATACTAGCCCGGAATTAGCCTCTAATATTAACCCCAAAGACTCCTCTATTGTTTCTTTCCTCGTTTTATTTTCTTGTAAGGTTTTGGTATAGGATTTCGTAAGTATAAAGAAGGGACGCGCCTCTTTTAAAACAACACGGTTCTGTATAAAAGTTACTAGGCTTACGTTACGTGAAATATGTTTTAACGCCTCCCCTTTTTAAAAATGATTCTTAGAGTCCTAATTATAAAAGATAAACATTTTCTTTTTTTTAACCTTTAACTTTTTCGAATAATATTAGTACTTACAGTTATTGGTATAACAATGATTCATTCTATAATCTTGATATTTTTTTTATCTGTACTAGTAACATTTCGATAAATCCTTAGATCACCACCAAGGTAGACGAGTCTATTAAAAATATGGACTATATACACTGCAGTTGTTCAGTACTCGTTAACGAATACAAATATCCATACCCTAAGGGTTATTGATATATAACTTAATAGGACTCGAAAACAAATATATTTCAAATACGTTTATTCAATAGTGTATAATTTAAAAAGTTTCTGTTAAACGATTGAAGGTAAATAGTGTTAATAATTACGAGAGAACTGTTAATTAATAGCTAAACATTGTGGCACAATATCGCCTTTTTTTTGTTAGGTCTACGGGCCGTAGTTCTTTTTTTACGTATACGTCATTAAATCTGAACCCCTATATAAATAAGGCTATTACGGAATTATCGGAAGCGTGTTTAATGTTTAACTTTTAGGACCGAGGTAAGTTTACGTACTATAAGTCGCTCTCTAAGTGTTAACGAGCGGCTAAAGAGCGTCTAAATTTAGGTAATCGCTGTTCAAAAAGGCTATAAGAGTTAATCTTGTTACGTGAAGTAAGTTTAATACCCGAGATGGGGAGGTTTTATCACCGTTACTCCCGTAAAGTTTGAAGGACTACAAGCCGTATGATTAATAAACGAAAAAAAACATATTAAGGTAAATTTTTTATAACTTGGTAAAACGTCACGGGAATCGGCTAACGAATAGTCAGGGAGGATCATTAAAAGTAACGTAAAAGCTTGTTAAAGTTTCGGATTGTAGTAATATTAAGTTAGGTCGTATAAATACTAAATTAAGCCATCTTGTTAAAATAGGTAAGAGAATGTTGAGTAAATATTCGACCCAGGATTACGAGGATATATTTGAATTAGGCCCGTTTGTAGTTATTAGTTTTTCGTTTTCGTTAATATTCATACGTCTTTTTAATATTCATTGATTAACGGTTCATACGTCGTTTTGTTTGGTAAAGTAAAATGTAAAATTATACCCGTTCACAGGTTAAGAGCCAAAGCTTATTGTTATATTGAACTATTATATAGTACTATTAAACGAGATCGAGTACTACGATATTTAAAAAAGTTTAAAAATAACTTTGATATTAGGTATATATAACCTATCTATTGAATTAAAACCTGTTGTTTTGGTCAATTTTAAAGTCGGGTACGTTTAACTTAAGGTTTATTACAGGTTAGTAATAAACTTTAAACTTGCTATTTCGGTTCCACCTCATTATCGTTGGTTTTAATAATTATAACTTACGGTAAAATATCTCAAGTTTATTAGTTTAGAATGGGTCCGAAACAACTTGGATAAGTTAATTTATATAAAATCAAAAATACTTTTCGCCTGGTACATTTAGTTTAATAACGTAGGATTCACTTATATGTGTTACCTGGTACTTATCATAAATTTCATTTGACTTTTGAAAAAAAAACGTTTAACTTTTGGGTTTCAACAAAAACTAAAAGTTGTCATCGACTCAAACACTTTTTGAGCGGAAACGCCGTTTATTAGCGGTTTTTTATACGTCATTACGTAACCGTTTTTACAACTTATACTAATTTCGTATCTTGATGGATCCGTTAAATAATTTTTTTAACTTTTACGCGTAGTATTGTCATCGAAACAAAAACCCGATAAACCGGTTATAAAAAATTAACTTGATAAGTTTAGGTTATGAAAAATGGGCTAATACCGATAGTCGTCGTATTTTCATTATATCATATTAATTAATAACCGATTGTGAACGGCTTCATTCGAAGTGTATATAAACGACGAAAATATGTAAATACATAAGGATCTCTTAATTTACGAGTTCGAGTACATCGTTCGTCTCGGAGCCAAAGGCGATACTTAAACGTTACTCTACCCTAGCTCAGTCGTAAAATCTTTATTCGAACCCATTAGTCGAATTTAAATTAAGCTTATCAACAAACGTGCGTGAAAAACCATAAAACCGCTAATAATAATTGAAAACCTGTTTGATATAAGCCTCGGCATTTTTGATAATTATAATCTCGAGGGTAACAACATCATTTAAAAGGTTCGAAATAACTATAAGATAATGTGTATTACCATTATACTCCTAAGGTAAATTAACCATAAAATTGACTGAAAACTCGTTTTAAACCATGTTTAAATCGAAAGGGGTAGGTTATATCGCGAGTAAAAACGAGATTCAAACAACTTTAAAGGTCGACGTTAATAAAATATTTACGGCTTTTCAAAATTGATTTGCCAACAACGGTTAACCAGAAGATGTAAGTGTGTGGAAGCGGCTTGTAAGAAGATTATTTAGGATGTAACCACTAAAGTTTTCGACTCAGGTAACGCAGTTCCGCACGGTTTTCAAAAATATCCTGATTTCGTCGTAATAATACGTTGGGTCGCGCGTAATCCGTTACTTTATTTTATATTAAACGAAAGCGAAATTACCTAAAACGTTTAAATTAACGGACTTGTTATTCGGAAAGCCGCCGTATCGTTGTAAAATATTTCAAATTCTTATAGTCCATTAGAATAATAAACGGGCGCAACGTACCTTAGAGCTTTACGTTATATGTATATAAACAGCTTATAATCTCGAGTAACTCCTTGCAGTATATTTTGAAGTTGTATTCGACGACAGATGAACGATGTGAGTAATACGCTATTAGGCGTAAGTTACTGTAGTCATCGCGTTAAAAGATATAGATTTTGAGGATTTACTTAAAATAGTCGGTTTTAAAAAAGATATCGCGATCGGAATCCCATTAAACAAATATGGGTTCAAAAAGATAACTAATTTTAAGCCGATCAAAAGTAACGTTTTCATTAGGCCTTTAACGAAATAAGATGCCTTTATAAATTAGCCGTAATATTTATCCGATAATCGTCTAATAATTATGAATAAAATAACGATAAAAATTTAGGAATTTTAAAAATCATTATACTTTTAAAACCGTTGTAAAAGTGGTTCATTTTCGGATAACGCGCAGCTTTTGTAGGTTTATACGAATTCCGACGTTAACTTTGATAATAAATCCCAAGTACTTGGTTTTTAAAACACCGAATTCGTATTTAACGATATTTAGGTTAAGTCCCGTAATGTTTAATACGTGAAGGATTTATTGGAATTTAATTATATAGTTGTTTAAGATGTCGTTAAAGTAAATAAAAACGTAGTTAAGGTAAACGAAACAAAAAATATCGAGGAAAAGGTGTAACGAATTATACATATAGAGTTAAAAGGTAACGGAGGTCTTAAAAAAGGCGAAGAAAGTAATAAATTATGTAAAAAATTCGAAACATATACGAAACACAGCCTTTTTTTTGTTATTACGGAGTATGTTAAATACAGCTTTAATATCCAATTTAGTACACCACTTGGTTTTCGAAATATTTGCGAACGTTTTTTTTACGACAGGAAGCGGGCAATGATTTACATTTGTAAAAGTATTAAGCCGACGCTAATCGATATAAAATCGTAATATTTCCCCGGGGTTTTTAACGAAAAGGATTGAAGCACCCATTAAGAAATTACTTATTCGTATATAACTTTAATGAAGTAATTAGATTAACTTTTTACGTAACACGAAAAGATTTTTTTCACGATATGCCGTATAAAAGACCCTACGGTACTTTTAAAATTTGGCTCTAGTTCTTAGTACGAAGGACGATTTCGTAATCCGCTTCAAAGCGGTAAAGTGGTAACTTATCGATGAGGGCTTTATTGAGTAAAGGTGCGAATTCCCTAAGCTTAGTGGGAAGTTTGTCGTAAATAAATATAAGTAATTTTGGGGCTAGTATTTTATTAATATTTTTTTAGGGAGACGGAGGCAAGTAGTATAATAGCGGTTCAGTTGTAGCGGGAATGTCGTAGGATAACGTGAAATATAACGGCTTTAACCCTTTTCGGCAATTTTTAAACGGGCGTAAACCCTCGCTTTTCAATACGGTGGTTACCGGCTCTTTTTAAAAGTAATACATATTTTACGACGTTATGAATAACTTATCAATATTTTTTTAAAGTTTACCCATAATAACGGTATATATTGTAAGGACGGAACGACGTAAACCTATATCTGATCATAATATTCATCGTGGCGATTTTTAAAAAGAATATAAAGGAAATAAGTAGAAGGGGAAAACCGAGCGTGAAATACGTAGTTTCGCTGAATTATCATAAGTGAATAAAAAAACTCGGTCACTTTAAACGATGAGTAAACTATTTACTCGCAACGTTAAAATATTTATAACTCATATTTGTTAATGCTTAAATAGAATTCAAAAAATTATGAAGTAAATCTATTATAAACGGGGTGTTATTTAAGAGGTGGGGTGAAATTGCCAAATTTTATACGCGATTATATACATGAGTTATAATTTTCCATTTTTGAGGTCAATAATGTTTTAGGCTGAAGTAAAATGGATTTTTATCATGGCTTTGTCGTTAAAGCCGTTCGGGCGTTACGCTGGATCCCATAGGCAGATACGGATCCGTTAGCTATTCCCATCGCAACTTAAATACAACCCGAGGTCCTTACGGCGAACGAGTTTGGCATGGTTAACCTAAGTGGCGCGCCGTTTAGGAACAGCTCGAAAGGCGTCTACGTCAATTATAATAACATTGCCCTAACTATTTCGAAAGGGCGTATTACTGCCATTAATCCTACCGCGAAAAACGCCTCCGACAACAATCGTATTAGTACCGCCGTAACGAATACAAAGATTATGCAGGCGCCTGTCAATAAGTTAAACACGGACAACCCATTTATTGTAATCAGCCAATATGTCGATGGGAAGTAACGTATTAGTAAGTATGTTATTAATAACTCCTGTTAAGATAGCGAGTTCACTGGCGAATTTCCAGGATATGCCGCCAACTTTCGAGAATAGGGCATTGGAAACATTTAAAAAACGTAAAATAGTTTTCGAGATTTTCATTTTATATTTATAAGTCGAACGATAGCTACTTCAACTGCATTAAGGTTGTAATAGTGTTTTCAAAGTATAGCTATAAAGGCGTCAGGGTTTTTAATATTTCCGTTGCTTTCGCCGGCGTAATGACTTTTTATAGTAGTCTTTGTGTAGCCTTTCAATCATTGAATAATAACGTAAAAGTAATCGTTTTTTTTACGGATAAATTTCCGGTTTCGATGTAATTTACGTATTATCATAACCCTCTATATCGGAAATTGTAAGTTAATACCAGGAAGCTTAAATGGTTAGTTAAAAGGTTTACGTTAAACTTCGTAACGCCTGTTAACAGGGGTGTTAATATCTTAATCGAGATTAAATGAGTTTTCGTTATTTTGGGAGTGGGCATGGTCCCTAATAAAAAGTGATATAATGACAACATAGTTCGTAATATACGAAGAGGAAACCTTTGAGGGGGGAAATCAATCCGAAATCGTAAATATATCGGTAGCTTCAAATTATCGGATTATACGCGTTAAAGCGTTCAACGCGTTAATATTCCGTTATTTTAAATACAAAACGTATTTTCCAACAATTTAATCTCTCTTTATAAGTTTTACACGTAAGGCATCGATAAATCGTTCGTATTAAGTCGTAAGGCAATCGTATTAAGCCACTAAAGCGCTTTGAAACCATTCCCTAACGCACGCATTAAGGAATTGCTCTAAAGCCTGGAGGTTTAAATTCGGTAGGTACAAGGATAAAAAAATAGCTATATGCTATAACTGCTAAGGAGCAGCTAAAACACCGTCGAGAAAAAAATAGAGGTTTATATATAAAGGGATGAAAACCGGATCTATCGCTCAAGATAGTCGTATTCTGTTTATGAACCTTAATAAAGATGGAGAAGAAGAAAAACAATAATAAGAAGAAGAAAAATTTCCTGTTGAGGAGCGGCTATGAAGCTAAAAAAGTACAGCCCTTTCCCTAATCATGTAACGTGTCCTAAAGCGGCACTTTCCCTGCTCTAGAGTATCGCAGGATCGTTTAGAACTACCAGGGTTAGATTCCGGGTAATACTAGCCAGGCACTAGCCTGTAACATAAGGCGAGTATTTTATTAATATGTTCTATGAAGACGGCGGTGAGTTGCGGAATAATGGTTCAATTCTTCCGGTTTTTTCGAAAGAAAACGTAAAATATAATGCTGCTGAAGCCTTTAAATGTCATTTGTAATAGAGTAAACTCTTGTTCCTAAATTCGATGGTTGCTGGTTTTTTAAAACATGGTATATATTTCGAAGTGGTGTAAGTTACTTATTGGTATTTTATTTAGAGTTTTCCTAAAACAACGTCGTATTATAAGTAAGGGATAACGTAAGCCTTTATTTGGTGTTAATATTTGTTGAGGTTAACGTTAAAAGAATTTATAATAATATCCGTAAAACTAAACTGGTTACATAATACGTATCTTCGCCGAGTTATTAAGAATAGATAGGAATACGCATTAATTTTAAACTTAAGGTAGATAACTTCTTCACGACTGTATAGTATTTAGACCAATATTTCACAGAACTTAAATAGTTCAATGAAAATTGTAAAATAAGTTTACTATAAATAAACCATTATTTAAGAGTGATGGTAAAGTTTCCATATTGTATTCAATTTTTGTAAAATCTTCGGCTGAAATAAGTTGGATTTTCATAGTGGTTTCGGCATTAGAGCCGCTTAGGTATTACATTAGGTTTCACGGGTATGTATGGATACGATAACCGTTTACGTTATACCATAAGTATAGTTGAAAGTCCCTGCGACGAAAGAGTTCCAGGGAGTTAATACAGGTAATATTCCATTTTACAGCTACTTGAAAGGCGTTTATTCTTTTTATAAGAACGTTTTCCTGGCATTCTCGGGTAGGTACATCGCCGTTATTATTTCTGTTCCGTAAGGTATTTATTATACAAACGTTAATATAACCTATGTTACCGTACTGATTACAAATATTGTAAAGTCAGCTAATAATAAGTTAGACGCGCGCAACCTATTCGTTATAATCTACGGGAATATTAAGGGGAAATAACGTATTAGTTAAATTATCGTTAAAGGTCATTTTAAAAATAACGAACTTAGTGGCGGATTTCAAAGCGATATCGCCGGTCATTACAAATGAGGCTTTCTCAATATTTAAAATATCTTAAACCCGTCGGTAGGCTTCTATTTTATACTTATCGGTTGAGTGATAACTGTTTTGGTGGTGATAAGTTTGTAATAATGAACGCGTAATATAGGTATAAAGGTATTAGGGTAGCTAATTCCGCCGTCTCCACCACGTGCGTAATAACCTTTTATAACAATCTCTTCAAAGCCCTTTAATTATCAAAAAATAACGTGAAAGTATTTTTTAAAATCAATAAACTTCTGGTACTTACACAATTTACGTAATACTGTAGCCTTTTAAACTAAGAATTATAACTTGGTCTTTAAGGATTTAACCAATTAGTTAAAGGATTTATGTTTCAGTAGTTAACGCCTGTCGAATAGAGCGCCAGTATTATAGTCGAAATTAGAAATGTCCGAGTTGCCGTAGTTAGGAACATTGATACGGTTTTAGGTATAAAACGGCGTGGTAATTACGTTGCTTGTAGGTAATGTATTAAAAGCCCTTTAGGGGGATGGGGGGTAATTTAGAAAACGTAGGTGTATCGATAATTTTGAGTTTCAGGATTATATTCGTTAACGTGCTTCATACGTCGATATTTCGGTTTTTCACAATTCAAAGCGTATTTGCGAATAATTTTGGGTTGTTTCACGAATTTTATTCGTACAACGTCGTTAAAACATTCGTATTAAGCGTTCGACTAGAACCGATAAGAAATAGCTTGAATACCTTGAGAAAAAAGAATCGAAGTATATATATGAAAAAACTAAAGTTGGAGGTGTCACTTAAGGTAGTTAGATTCTATTTATGAACCTCAATAAAAAAAAAGAGGAAAAATTCTTGTTAGGGAGGTGTTATGGAGCTGTGAAAGAGGGAGCTAACCGTTCACGTAACGTGTAAGGGCATGCTCCCGTGCTTCTTTCGAGCGGTTTTAGAGCGCTATAAAAGCGTAACGACTATTAGAGCTAGATCCCTGGTAACCACTCACCAGTTACTAGCCTATTACAGTTGCAATGGCTGCTATAAATTTCAAGCTAAGAAGTAGTATACGTTCAGTAGTAATTAAAATAGTAAATAGTCCACTAGTGAGTTTTCCGGTAAAAAGTTTTAATGTTGATATAGTTTAGTTTGTTTTGTCAGTTAACAGATAAAATAAATAGCTGGCTATAAAGAATTCACTAGTGGGCCCTGATACGAAGCCCTAAAAACAGGCCCTTCATAGTGAAATACGAAGTTTACTGTTCCTTAAGGCTTTGAAGGCCGTTTAAAGGGTAATTAACCGTTATAGCCTAACCGTAAGGTAAAACACAAAGGTTAAAACTAATTCCAAGAGTCAAATCGAAAGATATGAGATTATGATTGTCATACAAGAGTTTAAGCAAAATTATAGTGTTAATTATATTAAAACTTCTTCCGCCATAGCAAATTCTTATACCTAAAGAATTCCCATCACGTTTATTGCTTTCCATATATAAGATATCGACCAAATTGATATCGATTCGCTTTTTTCAACGGGGAATTCGAATAATTAGTACGAATAGAGTTCTCAGATACTATTAAGTAATTTGTTTAAAAAATTCTAAAAACGACAAAAAAAACCAAGTGTTTTAATACTAAAATAGACCAAGTTTTCAGTTTTTAACATCAATAACGAATAGGCCTTCAAACAATAGTCAATAAGGTAAAAGACAGTTTTGAATACCCTTCAATTGAAAAAAAGAACTAAACTTTGAATACGTGGTATAAATCAACTATTTTTGTTATTTAATAATTTATACTTAGGTTCATAACTTTCTAATTTTTAGTTATAATACAAAAACTATTCAAACTTTCTACATTCATATAGGGAAGCACTTTCAATACTGAGACTTGAGATAGATATAGCACTTCTTAAGGGTATTTTTTTAAGAAATAAAGACAAACACACGATTTTTTTGGCATACGATAAGTAAATCCAAAGGGTTTTGAGCTCTCAGAGAAAGGAGTTAAGAAAATAGCCGGCGTATATTTCTATTACAAATAGATCACTATTTTATGGTATTCCATATAAAGATTAGGCAATTATATCTCAAACTAATAAGTATTAGTCAGATGATGAGGCTTTGGGTTATACGATGTTCCAAACTAAGCCTGATATAGATTTTCTCATATCAATACAATTAAGATTTTGCCATAACAATTAGTATAAAATCGTTACACTAATTCATTATACCTTTATATACTTCAAGCAGTATAATAACGACGGATTAAAAATAGGCAGTGAAAAACTGTAGGTATATTTGTATTGTAACGCTGTAAAATTCGGCTAAAATTACTATAAAAACTCACAAATGCTCCAAATCGACGGCTGGTGAAATTCCAATTAAAAGAGGAATTAGGCTACTCAAAATACTACCCATTGATAAATGGTCTAAATAGTCAATAACACGGTCAACTGAGTATTTAAAAAGGATCTAAATTATATCTCTATTTTGTAGAATATGAAAGCGTGGCAGTAATAAGAGTTACTTAGAATATCCTTCGAAGAAGGAACTTGTTTTAAAAGCTACGTATTCCTATTGTTGTCACAATATATTATGATAATAGTAAAGCTATTAAATTAACGAGTAACCGTTAGTATCACCAACGCAATAATCATGTACCCTTTAAAGAATTCTTTGTAAGGGATTAAGTGTAATAAAGTATAATGCAAATCAACTAGCTTTATACAGATAAATAACTGTCAGATAAGTTAATGAAGCTACCGTTAAATACAGAATACAAGGTGATAATTTAACCTGTTAGTTAAATAAACCTCAATATAAATTGATAGTATGGTTTATAAACTTCATATTTCAAGTTACCTTATGTGGTATTACAGACAAAAATGGTGAAGTAATTTTTGTACAAACTTTCGATATTAATAAAAGAGATACTATGGGTGTTATCTGTTTCAATTAGATTACACGGGTCTTCTTGCTTTTTTTATCTACTAACTTTCTTTTCTCCACTCTATACTTTCTTTACTCTCTCCTCTACATTTTATTTAATTTTTACTTATTTCCTTTTACCTTCATTTTTTCTCAACTAACAATATTGTATGATGGGGTCTGTTGAAATACAACAGGTATAGTTACTTAGAACATATTTAACAATAAGATTACAACAGAGCCAATTAGTATTTAATAAAAGAATAAGTACTTAACATGCGTTAATAGTATAGTATAAGGAATTCAGCCAAAGATAATAATATCCAAAAAAGGCATTAGTATTTACTAGTGCAAGTCCTAGTATTGAGTAGTACGGAAGTGTAGTCAATTAGAAGCCAGCTGCCTCTACTAGTATTTACAAATATTGAGGAACTAGTACTTACTAGTATAAACCAACGCTGATTAGTGCAGAGTCTCGACATTTTATCAAGATCTCTATAAGTATACACTTGATTATATACCAAGCCTTTTACTCTATCATGTAGATTATTAAATACTTGAATTTATAAGCCTATACAATATCTTCTTGTGTGACGTCTTCAACAGTTTAGACAAGGCAAAGGATATATTTTGAAAAAATGCTCCTATAACTTGTGTATCTGTTTACGGTAGTAATTCAAGAAAGTTATAGACTTTATAACTATTTTCCGTAGTTTATTTGAGGCCTCGGAGTTCCAATATGGTAAATATCATGAAATATTTATCGAACCAGGTTGGGGAAAAAAGCGTTGAAATTAACCGCTAAAAGTCAAAAGATTGTTAAGTTGGTAAGCGGCTAAATCATTAATATTACCAGTATTATTACTAGAAATAATTTCAAATCGCAAAACCGAATTGGTCCTATGATTTTGTAACTTTAAATAATAACTTCAATGGAAAACAAACTATGATTTACGTACTATCTTACACCAACGTTTTTCTATTTACATTTTTTGATCTTCATTAGAATAACTTTCACAAACTCTGAATTTAACATCGTTAAAGACCCTGTTAAAATAAGCAATTTACAACCTCAGGTTTAAGTTATTAAAATACATCGATAATGAATTTTGTCAAACAAAGGTTAATAATAATTTCTCCGTAAAACACCCAACTAATTATATAGGTTAATTTATCATCTACTTTAAATATACTCAATTTTCTTAAAGACCCAATGCGTTTAACGACTTTGAAGAGTAATGAAATGAATGGTCCCTGAGAATATGAAAAATATTGGATATGTATATTAAATCTGGATTAAAGATTCAATTATATAAACGAAAAGTTATTTTCTGATAAAGAAAGGAAAAGAGGGTAATAAAACAAACTTGGTATACAAATACGTAATAGAAGAGAAATTTTAATAGACTTATAAAGGTAAGAACAAGGATATAGCTAATGATAACATCCTTGAATACATTTACACACGTTAGTAAAGTCTTATTAAGGCACAAATATATTCTTTGAACGGTTTTACTTAAAAGCCATTAAATATTGTAGTTGCTAGTTGTATCAAATTAATTCACCCAGGAGTAACAAATCCTTAAATCTACCAATGAATAATGAAAAAATCTCCAGGAAAGCCTTAACACTATTATAGGATTTTTCTTGGGTTAGTGGATGCCAGGAATTTAGCATTGGCGGTTATTATGCTCCTACAACGCTCTTGGGCCGCTATTGAGCCTGCCCCCACTACATGATCAGTTACGTGAATAGATTACTCTTTTTTACTATATCCATTGCAGGTTCTTCACAGGACCATCTTCCTCTGCTCTTTATCGAGGATTATAGATAGTATCCAACCACGTTAAGCGCTAGTTTTGTCTTACTTCCTTTTCAATCACTTAAATAACATCTTCGACCTTATATCAACTTTTTTGGTGTATGTGCACGAGCCACCTTATTAAGGAAGGTAGGGGACCAACACTGTATACTCTAGTAGTATTTACTTTCAGGAAAAGTTTTTAAGTTCAGTTGTTCTCAACACCATCACTTTACATATATCATATTTTACCACAACATTTTTAATCGGCTCTATAACTACTTGTATCTTCTCGGGCGACCCCTTTTTTCCTATAAAGATCGTCGTCGACCTGGGGTACCGCTCTTGTAACGGTATATTCAGAAATAAATCCCTTATAAAAAACAATTTTATACCTGATAAGTTGGGCCAACTTAGCTCCTGAGACTTAAACTTATGTACTATGAGTTTAATTCATTTTTACTTTTAAGGTTTAGAAAAGATTATTATTATAAACGCTTGTATTTAACGGCTTTATTTTTTTGATTATTCATTTATTTATGTTGAATCTGTTGCCACATACACCGGTACCCCGCCTACTTAGCGGGGCCTTCGACTATACTTTGCATACCTTTCATAAGATATCTACAAAAGACTTTTTATGTATCACCACCCGATTGGTAGTACATCCTTATTACGATTCCCTTAGATTTTTTAAACTTACGATCCGTAGCAAAAAGGTGACTTAAGTTACTACTTTTAAAGTATCTCCACGGGGTTATAAGTATATCTTTTTTTACCGCCACGGGATTCAAACTAAAATATCAATATTTTATAGGTTCTTTACATTTATAGATTGGAATTAGATCCTCGATATGAATAGACATGAAAAGGGAACTAAAATATCAGTATAGTACGGCCCGGCTAAGGCTATAGCTTCTATGCCTATATAATATTACAGGTCTACAAATTATATGGTTACCTAAAAACCTTAATTAAAAGGTTGGTTTAAAATTCGTTATTTACTTTTCCATCTATCCTCATACTTTTTGTTTTTTCAAGAAAAGCTTATAATGGTGGACTTTTCTTTAGAAATATATTTGGTTAAAATCCTTGTTTAATACATTGAGTGGGACTTAGTTATTTAGGGGGTATGTGGACCAACTCATATAAATATAATCCGTATTTGTAATATACGATAAGTCTATAATACATGATAAAGACTTATACGGTTGATATAAGGATACAAAAGACATTTAACATATACGTACAATATATAACCCGAATATTAGTCACATATATATAATATTAAGTTTTTAAGATTTTATATTTGTTAAGTTGGAGGCACAAATTTCAATGGTTCATTCAACAGTTTGTATAGTACAATTTAAAAGTAACAGCCATGTTAGAATAGGGTGGTTATTGGGGGTAGGAATACTTGAGTTGCGAGCTTTCCCGCCGATATATATATGTATTTCACATTAGCGACGATCGCACTATACTAGAGATATAGTAGGCACTGCCCAGTGATAATGAATCTCAAAAAAAAAATCACTTATATAATTATTGTTAAATCCCCAACAGTATGTCTCAAAACCTTTAATACATTCAATTTCAATCAATGAATTAAAGGAAAAGCGGCTTTACATGCGAGTCATTATAGATAAGACTACTCGTTGTTTCCCTCCAAGCTTTAAGAAAGGCAACTATCTTGCCTAATAATACCAACACCAACAATAATACCACCAGTATAAAATTTCAAATAGTTCTTACAATCAATATATAATTTTTCACCTTCAAAATATTCCTATAATAAATATATATTAGGTGGTAATTACAACTTTTATTAGAATTTGCAGAGGAAAAGAAAAGTATAACAGTAAATCATATAACTATTTGGACGTCAAATTTCGATCTTTCTGTAATATTTGCCTCCAAACAAGTATTGAGTTGCCAGAATTTCAATCGCTGTTTCCCAATATCCTTACCAGCTACGCCAAAAATTAAAACCTCAAGTTTTAAACGAATTTCTCGTCGTCAAGAGATTTACGATAAACTTCAAGACCATTTCAAATACAATGGAGACTTTACGTACGACTATATACACTGTAAGATTATCGAATAATCTTATATGATGAATTATGAAAAAAAAAACCCGAAAACTAAGATATATCGTTTTGATTAGATATTGAATAGGCTAATACCTTACAATAGATTCAAAATAAATATAAATACTGATAAAAACATATTACAGTAACAAATTCGCTAAGTTATTAATAATTTCAAAAAGATTTAATACACCTTATAATAACCCAATGTTATCGGTAAATTCTTTTTAACCAGTTGAAGTTCTCGTTTGTAATTGTAATGATACAGGCGTTAAGTGCGACTAGTATATATCCCTAAGCCTATGATTTTGACAACAACTATAAAACTCTCGTTTACACGTACTACATCGACCTGTAAAAACGGCAGGCATGGGTAATACAGTCAATAAAAGGCTCATGATAAATTGAAACTCTGAGGCATATAAAGGAGAAGATATTACTATTCTCAAGGTCTCAAAATCAGTTATGTAAGTTTATTCAAAATGTTAGAAGGTGTTAGAGTTATAACAAATGAAACTATTCATTGAGTCAAAATACTATGACCGAATGTAAATCGAAACAATCAATATAATATATTGAATGACTATGAACCTTAGAAGTACAATAAATTCAATATGTTATAAGGTTTCAAGTTACAAAGCAATAAAAAGAGAAAAATTAGCTGAAGAATATTGGTTGGTAGAAAGATGTTGGCAATAGCTTTAAAATATCACTATAACCAACCGAATGCATTTTTATAACGCTTAACATGCATAAATCCTTGTCGTCATTATACCGATAAAGATCTTAGCTCTGTATATTGATTTAATATTAGAAATTTTTCCTCGAAATATATTGTTTTAAGTATTATTATAAAAATTCGGGTATGATGGTACTCAAAACAAGGCTATTCGTAATACTTCGTATTATAAAGAGATATTAATACTGTTACGAAATTTGATTACATAAATGCCAGTAAGCTAAAGTTGGTTTTGGCTTTAGACAAGAGCTGTTTTTACTGGGAATAACAACATAAATAACAGTAGTTTTGTTTATTGTCATGAAGCTTTTAGAATCCACAACCTCTTTCCTCTTTTGAATTAAGAACAAAATGAACCTCAGCGTTAACATAAATGATCAAATTAACGAATTAATGAAAGGTAGCCTATGATTTACACTGAATTTGAAATGAAATAAATTGTGATTTTACCTTTAAAAGTTGTTGATAATGGTATTAAACATGCCGGATTTATAACTTCGTTCATTATATAGAATATTCAATTATCTAACGACGAATGAGTTATTTGAAGTCCTTGATGTAATTTTACGTATAGATGTACACTTTCTTGTGATTCAAGTAATGAAGTGGCTTTTTTATCATTGCCAAATATACTGTCAAATACTTTTAAAATTTAGGTTTATTCTAAAGAAATCAAGATTTTATCTCTCAAGTTTTAGTTGATGTGTTCTATTTAGACTGGATCTTTATACTTTAATTTTTCAACTCTGTTATAGTCTTATGTCGTTCAGTTCCCCAAAGTTAGTTCGTTGGAAAAAAAAACAATATTACGTATTTTGTGGATTGACAGGTACCTGGGACCCCCACATGAATAAGTTCGTAATATCGGTATCAACCTAATTGTTAAATATTTTTTAATTAATATCACGTCCATAAGGATATGTTTCACACAAGTTTCCTTTAAGCCTTACTAAGGTAATAATCTGGTTTAAGAGGCTTACATATTGTTGTAAAAGGTGTAGATTATCTTTACTGTAAAAAGTAACAATTTTATAAGTCTTCATATACGGTTATTGATGGTAGAGAAAGGATTTGATAGTATCATTGACCTTAACAATCTTATACTACTTTGTTAATACTTGAAATTTATCCAGATATAACGATGTAGTTAAGTTTTCTTGTTTGGTATTGTACTATCAACGGTTAGTTCAGATTGCAAAGTATTTCACTAGCTGCTACGAAATAGACCTATGGATACCGGCGGGAGGAATCGTAACGAGAGGCTTCTGGGTCCGATATAGGCCGCCGAGACCCCTCGAAATTACACTAATGAAGACCTTAAGATGCTCCCTAGTTTAGAGACCCGAAGGCGTGTAAACTAACTATAAACCTGGTCGGGCCGTGGAAAGCAGCCGTTTAAATTCCTAACCGGCTCCTATTCGTATTAGGGATATAATTATATAGTTTTTTCAAAAGGCGAAGTGTTTCGTAAAACCAAAAATACACGGCATAAGCCTGTGTAAAAAGAGTACGAAAAAAATGTGTGTAGTGGCGCGTAGGTGTTTTGGAGTATGCTGTAGTCGTTATGAAGGCATTTTTCTATACGTACGATTACCTATACGTTGCGTCCCTAGATGGATAAAATGGACTCCTTATTAATTCGACCTTCAACTTTAAATCCTTCTTCCAATAATAATAAAAATCAACTAAAAATAATTATTATTATTGCGTACCTTCGTAACCCTTACATTATTGAAATATGAATTGTTATATTTATACGTGTAGTAGCGTTATTACGTACAAAATACCTAATGTATATAAGAGCCTAGTATGTATAGGCCCATACGCCCCCCCCCTACCCTCCACTGACCTCCTTTTACTTCTATCTTTCATCCTCTCTGAACTACGCAACTCCCTTTGACCTTATTTTCGGTAGTGGGTGGTAACTTTGTATGGGTTACGTGTGATTTCTGTTAATAAGGGTTATGATAACGCTTACGCTAGGAGGGAGAAAAGCTTTAAATACCCCAGTTATACTTGTATAAAGCTTCATAATTTCGATAATACGTAAATGTATTCAGTATTAACGCATAATAGTGATAAAATTCAAAAACAGATATATCCCCATCGCCGTTAACGCCGTTAAATGATTAGGTGCCTACCGTATAGCCGTTGTAGCAAAGGCGTTTTTTTTGGTATTGAACTACTTTACGATGACCTCTTTGTGCCGCAGTTAACGCGGACAAAGGAAATACAGCTTAGGTTGCGGCAGAGACGCTACTAACGCAATTAAAAGCTAACATCGGACGGGTTTAGTCTAGTTCAGGTAACGGTGACAATGATGATAGTAATAGGGGGGAGACAAGTTTTATCCCCAATTAGTTTACATTTTTGACCCTCGTCGTTGCCCTTGCTACCTCTTGCGTCGCTATACCTCTCTCCGCCCCAAGTTCCTTTTTGGGACTTATTACTCCCTTTATGAAGGGATAGATTTGTCGCACAGTTGCTATTGAAGTCTTAATAATTGCAGTAATAAATCTAGTAAAAAAAAGTCTTTTGGTTGGTTCATAATAGAGTAGAACAAGTAATATTAATATACATTATGGTAAGCAAACGTTATATTTAAACGTTATCGAGTGTTAAATATTATAGTTTCCGGCGAGCAAAGACATAAATGCCTTAAACGATAATTCAACTTTGTCATTCTTTTGAAAATTAATTCGTAAAGGGGGTAAAATCCCGAAAATTACCTGGGTTCTAAAATACATTTTTTCATAAAAATATAACCAATTAATATATCTAGAGGATTTTTAGAGGAACGTGGTGAAAGTTCCCAAACCTTTATGAAGGCCAAATAATATATCAAGTGAGAGAAGTCTCGGTTGACATCGTACCGAATATAATGACCGTACGTTTTAAAAAACTGAAAACGTTCATGATACAGCGTAAAATTCCCGTGCCTTCATTTCATTATTAAAAACAGATATAATAAAGGTTGGAATAACGGAGTTAATAGAGGGGAAAATATTAAGCCAGATCTTCAAAATTCGTCGAATTAGATTATAGTTTGGTTAAATATCGTAAACCATAATATCTTTATCAAGGAGATGAATTATACTAGTTCAAGGAGTTACATATCTCCTTGATAAGTTTTAACTGATGTTGAAATAGGTATTTCACGTTACTCATAAAACGTTGGTCATTATCGCGAAAACCGGTAAAAGATTTGGTGCCATCATTCGCAAACTTATCCGAAGAATCGTTTCTATGAATAACCATATACCCCAGGATTCATTTCACTATTACAAAGTTCTAATATAACCCGATTTTATCTTAAAGGTTTTAAAAACAATATGGGAAAGAAGTAAGAAGAACACTTTGAAAATTTAATATCAAGAATATATTATTAATATAAATTGTTATATCTTTTACTGTTATATAAGCGGTTGCCTTTAGGTTTTGGAGAGTTCTAACAATTTCCGCAAAGAAAAATTATATTGTAACGTCCGGGTTATTCGCGCATTTTCTAATTAGATGTTTATTATAAAAAAACACGGGTCTGTATCTGAATATTATATGTTATTGTCTGGCTAGTATTTACAAGTGATACAACCCTGGTAATTTTTTTACATTTTTATATTGCTCTGAAACAACTTGTAAGCTATATGGTAACACGCTTCAATACGTTACGTAACCAGGTTGCATAATATTCCCTAGCTTTATAACAGCTCCCTAAGAAGGGTTTCTACGTCTTTTTCATCTAGGTTTATAGATAAGATCCGATTACCTTAAACAACAGATACGGCTTTAGTTATTTCACATATAAAACTAGAATCACTGCCCGACGGTTTTTTAGCTACTTGTTAGCGATTTTAACATAAGGCTATGTTATTATCCTCCAACCCCTCGAATTTGACCCTCAAGGCCTTAAAGTATTTATTAGATGTACGCGTTAACGAGTAACTTCAAAGCATTTTAGAGGTTTAATACGATTACTTTATAACTGAATACGGACGTTTAGCCGACGCCTCACGTGTAAATTCGTTTAGAGAGATTGAACCGCTCGAAAATATACTTTATATCTGAAATAAAGGAGTATAGACGTATTAATTTTTTTAACTGAAATAATCCGATGATTTTAATTTCTTGGTACGTTTACGTTTTCGAAACGATACCTTCCTTAAAAGGTTTTCCCTACGTAGATTACGAAGAATGTTACTATTACGTTTTTTTTTAACCGGGAATCACGACAATTCCTTAAGCGACGAAGATTCCAATGCTTTTATTTTAACTAAGATACCGGCGCCCTATTGAACGGGTGTTAACGACCTAAACGTGAATTCCTCGATTTATCGGTTAAATTTTACAACGGTAAATTACGACTTTTAATATAAAAAGTTACCATATTTCGTAAGTTAAGTAAAAACCAAAATTTTATCCATATTAAAAAAATACTTGTACGCTATTTTAAAATAATTAAAGGGCCTTGTGAAAACCATTCTATAAAATTACTCCGCCTGCGGCAACGACAACGATACTAATAACCTTAAATGTTGGTAGGGACTTAGATCGTTACAACGTTGTCGATTCGAATTGTGGTCGAAGTAATAGTAGTATTGTATTTGTCAAGTGGTAGATTTATTGTTCCAGATTTAGCAGACCGCTAGCTGATCTACACAGTAATTTGAATGGCTAATTGCTTGGTCCGTTCCCTAAGGTAAAGCTTAACGTACTGCACTCGACTTACACCCAATATAATAAGTCTACAAAAACAATACGCCCAATTTGCAGTCAGTATAGTTAATTTTCCTGTATGTAAAATTGATCTACAGCATTGCATGTAATACTATTTCAACATTGGCGGCTTTTTAGTTTGTACTTCTACGCTAGTATGGTTAACTATTTTTTTCCGATTAATGCTAAATAGTGACCTTATTGACTTTCCAATCTCATATAAATTCCAATTGACTTCCGTACTGATTTTCACTCAATTGCATACAAATTAACCCTGTTTTCCATTACTTGCTCTATGGCTCCAACGTACGAGTTTATCAATTCCAACAAAAAGTTTGTTCGCCATAGGCTTTTGTATACCTTTATTTCAGCCAAGCCAATTAAATAGGTTCATAACGTTAATTTATTGATAATCATTCAGTTTGACAGTATATCTCTGGTCCACGGTACGTGACTTAGGCTTATTAAGCAGTCTGTTAAAGTAACTATCGATGCGTATAGTTGGTTTATTACTATCCACAAACCTTTTAAGGCCTTAATTAACGCCGTCATCGTCATAGCATCAACAGGATTATCTTTTCAGTTAATTTATCGGAACTTATCAATCTCCCTCTCTTCTTCTAATTTACGGAATGCCATTATATCGATCATTAAGCGTTTTTCACTGCTAGTTCTGAATTTCGAAAGGTATTCAAATAGGCCTTTTGAATCGCTACAAATCACCATCGGGAGGAGAAGAATTTTCAGCTGCCTGGTAATAAATTTAAGGGTTTCCCATGATACTATACCTACTTTTAAGCCTGCTATTATGTCTTAGACCTTCGAAGCTAACACGCTTTGTATGATCCTTTTGCACTTATCAGAGGTCTATTAAATTAGGCTGCCAATAATTTTAAACTATGTCTCTAGTATATCTTCGTTAAAAAGTGGTATTAGGAAACCGATTTTTTAAGATAATTCGATTTTAATTGTAAAAGAATATATAATCAGCCCCCAATAAGTCGATTAGGAATATGTTGATCCTGTGGTCTAAGTTACTCATTTACCACTCGAGCCCTTTATTTAGCCAATTAAAGTATTAATTTGCCGGATCCTGTATTTATACCATGATAGAGAGATTGTAAAAGGCTTTGGATTGGTATAAAGTAACAATATAACTGTCCCAATTACGCTTTCTTAAGTACCATTAGGCTTTGGAAACGTTAATTGTGTCAAATATAGCTAAAACAGTGCCCTAAACCTTCTGGTAAAAGCTAAGGCTGGTATCAATACCAAGAATACGGATTAACGATTTATTAAAGTTAAGTTAGCCACTTTCTGTTAACGTCGTGACCGACTTGTAATTTCAGAATTTTAAGTCCTTCATCGTCTACTGTTTTGATGTTATAAAGCAATCCGTTTTAACGAAAATGGCATCGTTAGTTTATACGTTCACCACGCCAAAGTCCTTTTACTACGTTACTAATAATTATAGGTCGTATACTAAAACCTTTATCGTTAGCCATAATTTAAAGTAGGACTAGTAGGCTAGGAATCAATAGAGGCTTACTTTAACTAATCCAAAAAGTGGTTTAAAACATTATATTACCGTCCTTAAAGGATAGATAACACATAATTCTTAAAGTAGCTTTAGCAGTACGATCCGTTGTAAATTCGTTATTCACTGCCTATAGAATTTACGTTGTATTACAGCTATGAAGCATAAACTTGAATTTGATTTTGATTAACGAATTAAATATTAAAGCTATCACTAAGCTTTAACTAATCTTTTAAATTGTTGGTGATTATGTAAGGATTTAGGTTTTGCTGTTATCTCTGTATCCTTAAGCGATTAGACATAACCTTTTGTACGGCCGCCTCATGGTTTTGCCTTCAATTTCGTAGATAATTTTTGACGTAAAGATCGTAAGGCATAGGTTTCAGATGTTAAAATTGATTTTTGGCAAGAATTATATAATCTTCAGAGTTAACAAGCCCTTAATATTAACCTTATCAATTATCTTGATCGGTTTTTAGGAGGCCTTAATAATCCCTTGTATTCGAAGCTTTAGTACCAAGTCCTTGTTATACTTTTTCTTTTCTGCTTTCTTAAATATTATCATTAATACGGTCTGGTGTATATTTCTCTTTTTGAACGGTTTTTTTTTTTCGGTGGTCGTTCATACTGGCGGCGTTCTATTAGCTTATATATAACGGATAGAGGAAGTTCCTGTTGGTTAGGTAGTTTGGTTTAATGTTTTTCATCGTTAACAACCTTTGTATAAAGTTTAATTTATGTTATTCGAAAGGATATAATACTATAAACAGTTTCTATAACTACTTCGGAGTTTGCAATACTTAAAATTTTATATGGGCCCCTTCGTTTGCCCGGTTCCCGCTATACTATGACTTTACTTTTTAATGGAAGAGAAAGTATATTAATTATTGTTGGGCTGTTAGTGGTGTTGAGGGTATTGTGTATGAAGCGGCGTTTCGATTCCTTTCGCAATTTGTTTAAGGTTTCGTTGTAAGTCGTAACATATTTTGAAGTATTTGTTACCAGCGGATATTTACTTATGTGGCGTGGGTACGTTTTAAAAACCAGTACCATTGTTACTGGACCATTAGGGCCTATAATATAGTTTAGGCCCTTTACCGCTATTTGTAAGCGGGCCTTTGGGTTCGTGACACTTTTCATTTCCAACGGAAGGATATTATACGCTCGACAAAGTGGAGTGTATATCTTTTTAACCTTTTTAATACTTCAATAGGCTTTTAGAGGTACCTGTTTATATTATATACCTATCACCTTAATATCTTTTTGAAATCCCACCGTCGAAAAGTTGGTGCCGATATTATAGACGACGACGTTAAGCGGGCCCAAGTTCGTTTTTATTTACAATATACTTAGTGTTTTTCACGTATCCTTTTCCCAAAGGAACTTTAAAAACTTGGCTCCGTGAAAAGAGGTAACAGAGTTAATAACGTAAAAATAGGCTTATTATTGAATTCAAAAAAATTAATAACCACCTCGAAGTTAAAGTCCTTGTTGTATTTTAGTGTAAATTTTAATTTGGGGGGGGGGGGGGGTTGGGTTAAGTATACGTTTGGTAGTGGTAGTAGAGTCTTTGAATAGTTTTTAGGGCAAAGTATTTCATATCTTTATGCCTTGCGTACCTGAAGACTGTGTATAGGCTATTAACGGTTAGGTGGTTTAGGCGCCGGTGTAGTTAACGTATTTCTGGTTTCGTTGGGTTTAATATTACTTCTTTAAGGCTTCAAAGATAAACTTATAAGTTCCCTCACTTAAAGGCGAGTGGAAACAATTGACCATTCTTAACCATTTCGTCTGTATTATCGTAGATTCTCACGCTGAGGTCCTTAATGTCTTTTAATCATAAAAGTAAAAGGGTAGGTGATTGAAGGATGTAGAACGTAATTATTCCTAGTAACGATAGTATTTCTCCTGGTTTAAAGTCAACTTTCTCTTTTCTAGCATCGTAACGATTGATTTTAGTAGATATAGTAATTTTCCATAGTAATGCCATATATTAAGAATCGCCTCCTATTAAGTTACTGCCTGTGTGTCTGGTATAATACCCCAAAACGTGTCGTCAGAGTAACGATTATCAAGATTAAAGGTATGTAAGTGGTTAAGAGCTTAATTAGGGCAAAGGTAAGGATTTTTACCACCTAAACGGTATATAAAGGTGTGGTCAGCTAGTTACTAGGCTGCGTTAGAAGTAATTTCTTTATGTCGCCTGATTCATTTGGGGGGATTATCGATGTTAATTGACTCTTCATCTTAGAAGTTTGCGATTTAATTGAAGTAATTCTGTTTAGAAGTCGTACGGTATCATATTTAATATATTACCTCTTTATTATTTTGCTCATCGTGGGGGTATCGAGTTAACTGGTAGTTAGACTTGTCACAAATCCAACATTTCTTATTACTATTACAACGATAGTATTTGCGGTTAGCAGGTCCGCCTGAATCTTGAATTATTGGTGATAACGTTGTTATTGCTTTTAGTTTGTGGTTAATAGGCTAGACTTTAAACGTTCAAAGCGCACGTAGCCTTACTTATGGTAAACATAGTTAACTATTTTAAGGTTTTCTTTATTTACGCTAGGAAAGTTTTTGGCTTAAGGGTATATACCAAGCGAGTTCAGTGTACATGTTATTATAGTGGTAAATGAGGAACATAATTAGCTAAAAAAGCCTTCGTAGGTAGCATTTAGGCGTTATAAGGCGTATTTAAATTCGTTAACGCCTGTAACTATTACCTATACCTGCTCGCAAGGTGTGGCTTCGTTATCATGAGTTTTTCTTATTACTTGTTAGCATCATATTAGCTTATTATGTATTTAATTAAAAATATCAATTGGTATTTTATCCTCTTTTTTCTTAGCCATTATCGTAGTCCACTGCGTAGTGGCACAGTTTGTATGGTATTTGGTGAGATGGACGTTGTACTCGAAGTAGCTTTTAATACTATCGTTAATCTTACGAAACGTAGTAGCTAGGTTTAGGAAGGTTGGGTATTACTTCGTGGTTACTGTGTAAGTATTTCGGAAAAAAATAAGTAAAAACCTAAAAGAGAACCTTTTATTTACTTGTATATACTTAAAAAGAGCATTATCTTCATATAGAAAGAGTTATAAAACTCTCCGTCATAGGTTTTTATATCGTTTTAAATTTTAGCGAATTCTGCAAGGAGCTTGTAATTAATATTACTAATCTTGTAAGGATTGAGGGGCAGATCTCGATAGTTATCCCAGTCTGTCTTGTTATTGCATGGCAATTTTAATCTTATATCTTTCGAAGCACGGTATTAAGAGAAATTGCCAGTCGCCTAACCCAAAGGGTAAAGTTCTGTAATAGAACCTATAGTGGGATTTTGCGTATAGGCCAACTTACTGAGGATTTTTTTTAAATGGCCTGTCGATTAAAGTATTAGGAGGCGATAGGTACTTAAAGGTTTTATAAAGCTTTACGATATTGTTTAATTAACTGGTCGAGGGCGTTAACCTTAATACCTTTTCCCGCGTTGACAGTTAATACTTTACGCGCTTTGCTTCAGTCGAGGGTATATTTCACGCTGTAATGTGGAGGTGTTAGGTGTCTGGATAGGTTTATAGGTTCTCTATATCCAACACGTAAAAAAGTTTAACTAATCTAAAAGTAAAGGGGTGGTCTCCTGGAACGCGTGTGGGGGATTCAAGGATTTTTAATAAATTTTTCTTTAAATTGTGGATCTTAATGGTGATTTTCAAGCTAGACCAAATCTAAAAGGGTTTTCACCAGCTTTGAAAAACTTTCCTTTAACACGTATTTCACCCGGCGCTTAAGTTTAGTCTTTAGTTTGAATTTCGATTTTTTAAGTTGCCTTTCACATATTAATAGTCAAGTCGTCGAAGAATTCGCGATACTTACGAAAATCGCGGTTAGGGTTTTCTCCCCCGTAATATTTGAAGATAAAGTACCCAACCAAGTTTATTAAGTGTTCTTTAGTTAAGTTTTTATCGACGTTATATCCTAATAGGTTGTGGTTATATAGTTTGGAGAAATGGTAACGAGGGGTTTTAACTACTTCTTGACTAACTGGATAGGTAATAACTTTAAAGTGCGCGCTAAAATTAACTATCTTAATGTGGTGGTTTATATAAGACGTATATGGCGCGTAGGAAGAAGGGATTAGTGAGCTTGGACGTAAGTAACTTGGTGGTTTGGCGTAAAATAGCGTGGGAAAACTTGGCGACTTGGCGTTTGGTCGCGCGATATGGCTTTCTTGATTTAATTTGGAGATTCTTAGTGTTATTCGTTTGGAGCAGCGATTTTAAAGATTAAATTGGAGGGGAAATGTGAAAAAGGTATGGTAAAGGCAAAGATTTAGTATAAAGGGACAGGTTGAAGGTGGTTTGTTTTTATATGTTATTTAGCTTAGGAACTTAGTAGTTTTTATAATAGTTACTCCCGTAGCAGTACTAATTTAGCAGTTTGTTAGCTTGCCGACCTTTGAAACTTTTGACAGTTCATTTCAAATTCTTTAAGAAAGATCTGTAAAGATTTTTTGGTGTCTTCGATTACGATACCGTCGCTACCTTTAAACTTCCATAAAAACCAACGTAATCACAAAGTTTCTTCTACTTACTGACGTAAAAACCGAAATTACAGTAAAGGCCGTTCGTAAAAACATTTTCTTAACTCTAGCCATCATTTAACATAAAGCGAAGCCGGTAACTAACCTCTTTCTCTACCTAGCCAATCTATATTTAACTTAATAAACATCAATTAGTATTGGTAGAGCCTTAGATCGTTACAATGTTGTCTATTCGAATCGTGGTCAAAGTAACAGTAGTATTGTATTGGTTAAGAGGTGGATGTATTATTCTAGGTTTGGCAGACCGCTAGCCAGTCTACACTGTAACTTGCGTGGATAATTGCTTGGCTTATGCCCTAGGGTAAATTGTATCGTACTGCGCTCAACTTACACCCAATGCAGTAAGTCCACACAAACACTACGCTCAGCTTTCATTCAGTATATTCAACTTTATTGTAAGTAAAGTTGACCTATAGCACTGCATATAGTACTATTCCAACATTAATGCCTTTATAATTATTATACGCATCTATTACTTTGACTTCAACATGGCTAAAGCCGTTATCATCCGGCTTACGAATATAAAATAGAAAGCTCGTCAACAATTTTACGTCATTTTTAACGTTTAAAAGGTCTAATTTACGAAAGTGAATTGTATAGTATGGAAATCCGTAGCTAAACTTGCCATTGTAGAGGCAGCTATTATCGATACGCTAATTTATATGTTATTCCCCCTTAATGTATCTGCGAACTATAATAAGTGATTCGAACACATTTAAATTATCGATAGGCAACTTTATAACATTTTACTTGTTATGGCGGTATTAACGTTGTTACTAAAAGTGTCTTACATAATAAGAATAAAAGTAACGACGTATGTATTCGAGATAGTGAGAGTGGCGTTATTATAATTAGCGTAAGTACTTTTCAAGCCTTTCACAAACGGCGCGCCGTTTAGGTTAATTATTCGGAACTATCCCATTATAAAAACTTTAAATAATATTTACGATGGGACGAGGATAGTTATCGTATACATAATTACCTATGAACCTACCATAACCCTTAAGCGGCTTCAATATTAAGGCTACTAAAGAAATTTACCTTACTTCGATTAAATATTTCCTAAATATTTGAGAGAAAAAAGCTTAACTTTTATACATCATCACGTACAACAATAGGTAAAACTTAAATTCGACCTGATAACTCCGTCTCGGTTTTTCAACAATTCCACGTTGATAATGAATGACTTTTAAATTTTAGCCGTTTCATTTACGACTTAAAACGTATATTTCATTAATATAATCAAGTGGCGAGTAAATAATTTACGAACCTTTTAAAAATTCCGCGTATATTTTTTTTACCCCGATTACTTCATAAAGCTAGGTATGATTTACCCGGCCTTTCCCCTAAACTTAAGTTTCATAGCCTTTTTCAACCACGACATCAGTGAATACCGGTACCTAATATAAGATTATATCGTTTCTAATTTGTAATACAAAGTTATTGAAAGTAATCTTTAAAAAAATTACTTATAGGTTATTTACGCCATTTTGAAATATATATTATTTTTAGAATAAATGCGTATTTATCGCGGTTGTAAACGGGGGTTCGCATTCAGAAAAAAGACCCTTAAAGGGGTCGACGCCTTTATACTTTACGTCCTCTTCAAAAAAGCTTACAAGGAGCGAACCGTTATTATACAGCTCGCCGCTGTTTCCCTTGAAGATATTAATAAAATACTTGCAACGAAACTACTCGTTTTAGTTAACGAAAAACTCCCCGACGCTTTGAAAGAGTTCGCCCCCTTATTTGTAATGATTACACTAAATACCCGTGAGGATATAGAAGGTGTCAGAGGGTTTATGTTATCAAGTAGGTAGCAGAGGTGCTGAGTAAACAATATCGCAACCGTGCAAGTAATGATCAAAAGCCATGAGGCTATTCAGAATATACTGAGACTGAGTATTTAGATTGACAACTGAAGAGCTATGAATGAAATACTATCTATGTGGTGATGGCCGTGTCCTTATATCCTATGGCCTTCATACCATCTTCAGTGCTGAGGCTCACCGGTGCTCACTGAGGCTCACCGGTACTCACTGAGGCCCACCGGTACTCACTGAGGCTCACCGGTGCTCACTGAGGCTCAACGAGAGATGTTCCCCGCTTGATGTGTTGGATTTCAGCCTCGCGGTAGCTCAACTGCATGCTGGCCTTTTTCCTGACCCGCCAACGTGCTTGGGTCATAACAACTAGGTGATATTTCTAATTTGAGGTAGTAATGAGGTTTTCAATACGCTTAAAATAATTTAATTCAAGTGGTTTCAAAATAAAATGGAAAATTAAAGCATTAAATATATAAAAAAAAATTGAAATAGGATAAAACGTACTGAATAATGCGTTAAACGATTGCCAATATAAATAAATTACTAAAGAAATTTAACTAAACATTTTAAACTAATTGTTCAATGCTTACAAATTCTATGTTAGTCAAGAACCTAGTAAATTCAAACGATCTACATATTCACTTCAATAAACGATATATAAATCGAATATTTGAATGTGTAGTGGTATATATTCAAGTTGAAATAATATATGTGAGTACCGGGTGTTACTTCAAGCGCTTTTGATATTGTGGTAAGCGTTTGAAAGACGTTTTAAGCGTTTGTAGTAATGGTATAAACTCCTTAAACGCCGTTTTGATTGTTTTTAAAATGTGATGAAACGTTTCAAATGATGTTTAGACGTTTGGAATATTGGCGCAAACGTTCCAAAAATAATTTTTGTTGTTTCCAAAATATACATAAAGGGTTCAGAAGTTGCGTTTTCGCTGTATAAGTCCTAACTAAGGGGTTCGAAAAAAAAAAGAAATTACGTAGACGATGTGTCATAGGACTTTCTCAAAAAAGTACCCGGATATCTTTAAAACGATAACCGAATTAATGGTAGCGTAATGAAGCTTTCAGTAGTTCAAAAGTACCAACCAAGTTGATGATATCGTACTAAAGTTATACCTTTTAAAGTTACTTCGAGTTTTATAGTCTTTCTACACTCCCTTGTGGGTTTTGTAAATCGTAATATTAAAACCCGAAATAGTTGGAACCGTAATAACACCTCGTTATTGATATTTCACAAAGATTTATCCTTTTCTTTCTGAATTGTTTATAGTAACAAAATCAGTTAGATTCTTACGTTAACGTATGAAAATACCAATTTATTATTTAATGTATGTTCGAAAGATGTATATCAGAGGAAGAAGAGGCCTCTGGGGCGTATAAATTTACCATGAATTCCACTAACATGCTCCCTGAAACGCGACACGTTATCATGAACTCAGCAAACGTGGCCCCCTAGGCTTACTAACTATAATAGTTTCTAAAAATATTCAAATTTTTACTTATACCCAAAGTACTAACTTTTGATATAGTAGGTGAGTATGGATATGACCGTAGCGGTGATAGTTAGGCGTAAAATGTTTGATAAATGTTTTTGTTGTATATGTAGAAGTTATTTATAATAACAGGAGATCTTTAATGTTTTTACTACACGTTTTTCGAGTATACCCATTTTAGTAAGATTTAATCAAACTAAAACTTAAATTTTTTATATTGAAAATTCATATACTGAAGAACAGGCTAGTAATCAGGTAGATCTACCCATAACGATAAGGATAAACAGGTTTTTATGTTTTTTTTTACTTAGCAGATTCTAGAGTTAAAAAATTTATGAGAGCAAAAATTTCCCTAAGGCAGATACAAGCTTATTATCAACCGTTTAAAGGTCTGACTCCTATTAGTTAACCTTAAGTCTCGTAATATTGAGCTTTAAGACATTCGAAATCAATATAAAAAGTACGTCTTTGACTTACATTCAATCGCGGTCCAAGTAAAGCCTAACGAGATCAAATATTGAAATCATATAGAGAAACGCGGAAATGGGGAAACTTTAAAAGATAGCACAGTAAAGATCTACAAAACCTTATAGTTACCGTTAAACATAGTACCCTGACTACTGAATTTATAAATAATCCTTTGACGAGCGTAAATAAATTCCGATATAACCCCTAACATCTTATCTTTTATATTAGGAAGTTGTAAAATAGGTTGTTAAAGCCTCCTTATATGTTACGTTAAGGGATCGATAGAATATTTTCCCCTGTGAAGGGGAATTCGATATCGTATATCAAGGATGAAATAAAATTTATTATAAATTTCTGATGCATCCCCTCCTTGTAATAGACGTAAATAAAGAGTTGGGTAATAAGCCATCAAGATATATTCTGGGCCATAATGAGCTCTAGCCTGTGACAATAAACAGGAATTAAAGTTATAAAACTTCATAGGTATAATTATAATAAATCTCGATTGCCTAATTTCGGTATGATGAATATTTTCGATGACGGTTATATCAATGCAAAGACTTTCAATCGTAAATATTTTATGAGATAAATGGACAGATTCTGTAATAAGGGTTTAATACATTTTAATTAACCGTATGGCTAGATTCTGAAGTTTGGATGATACATAACGAATTTTTTGAATATTGCGATAAATTTCCTATCTAAAATATTGGACCCTTAAGAAATCATATATTAAAACCTGTCCTAAGAGTTTATAATTTCATTGTAGATATCAAAAACTACTTAAAATCTATTTTAATCTTTTTCCAATAATTTTTAGCTTTTTAACGTGTATTTATAAAGAGGTAGCCATCTATTTCAAGTAAAGAGGATCTAAATGGAATAGAAAACTTGTACCAATTGATAATTCCGTATGCTTCCGAGAGATTGCCGTCTTAATCATATTTAAGCATTTAAAAATTAGTTCGTTTCCGTTATACATCGGTCAAAAGTTTCAACGTTCAAGGAACCTTACATCGCATAACCGCGCTGCTTCCGCTTTTTCATATAATATAGAAGCCGTTTTAGCTAAAATGTTTACCACTTCGCAATTTTAACGTAGATTATTACATTTTTTATGATATCATATAAAGCGTTGAAATATTATATAGTAAAGGCCCTATTTTCTTTCATATATTACCCTTTATTTTTGAAGTTGGAGATGCCTGATAAAAAGGCTTTTCCAATCGCAATCATATGTTTCAACTTCGATTAACTATTTTTGAACATCTTAATACACAGGTTGTACAGTATAAAGAAGCAGCGTGTTATAATCGTCGTTTATGAAAACTTATAATCGGAACTACTATTGGAATTGTATTGTATTATGGTAATAATACGAAATATATTAGTTATGGAAAGGTTGATAATATATTCCAAACTGTATGTAGTCATTTACACCACATCGTTCAAATCGATACTTATTATAAAGACTTACGTGAATAAGGTACATCCTCCGCACGTATAGCTTAAATTTGGTTTTTCCCAGACATATATAAGATGAAAATTCTTACCGATAATACTTCAAGATTCGAATAACCAGTCTTAAATTTGGTTGAATGAATCACTAGTAACTCAATCCCGATATAGGTACATGATTCCGATACATTTAATATATAATGAAAAAAAGTTTTTTCTGGACATCAGTTGTAGTTGTGCAGCGATGAGGAAGGCCGCATTTTAAATAAAGGTAATAACTTGAGGCGAGGTTGCCAAAAGAAATTTACTTTGACCCTCTTTTTTAAGGGCTTATCCCCCCTAATTTCGGGTGAACGAGAAAAATCGTAAAACGGGTAACCCTACATATAACCTAAGCCGTTATTTTTCCCATCGTACAAAAGTTTTTATACGTAAATAATATTAATAATTTTATCCGTATTACTCATAAATAAGGCCTGACATATGGTTACTATTTTATATATATGTATTGAGGTAATCTAAAACCCCGTTTTTTTTTTTCGGCGCTGAATAAAGCCTAATTACCCAATATATATTCAACGTAGTGATACTTGATACTCCGAAAAATTAATATTAATTGAACCCGGAAACGCGATAGTGTTACTATCTTCTATATTACTTCAATCCGCGGAACCTTCGTATTCTATTAGTTAAACGAGAAGTAACAAAGTAATAATAATTATAATTTCAAAATGTATACGGCTAAATCCATTATAAGAATTCCTATATTACGAGAGGTGCTACTTACGATAGCCAATATAAATTTGGTCCCAGTTATCAAAAGCTATATAAATTTGACACTGGTTTTCGTAACATTAGAAAACGTTTGCCTCATGGTAATCGATTGGAATCTCATAATCGGTTTGCCTACCGGATGAAGGTCGGATTTACCCATTCAATAAATTATCGGTATATAATAGAAGTTCCGGAATTTATTACGAAAGAAGCGGTAACCTTATTAGTAAAATCCCTTATACCAGCCTCCTTCCAAGCATCGATAATCCCGCCTATTCATTATTAAACAGGGTTCTAAAAAAAAAAGGGGTTACGTTAAGGGATCGTATTCACGTATAAAACCACGTAGTTACAGAATATAAAAGTGCGTGTAAAGCGTGCAGGTCATATCGTATCCTTTTTTAGTAAAATATTGGTAAATAATGATATAATCAGGTTCTTTCTTGCACATCTATTTGGCTAATCATATGTTAGGCTTTTGAGTACTCATCGTGGTAAATTGCTTAGTGAAAACCTCTGATGTCGACTTTGTATTATGATGTATTATACAAATGAGTTATAACTTTCCAGCCGACGTCACCAAGTATAAATATATTCTCTGACCTTTTGTTTTAGGGTAACCTGGTGTTTCATGATGTTGGAAAAGAGTTATTGATAATAATTGTAATATTTGAACTTTCCATGTATAGTTCTAGAGCGTAATTTCGCGTTCACGTTCGAATAATTAAGATATTTACTAGGGTTTACGTAATATATATTAATAAATCATATCTAATATCCGCTGTCGTAAAATTAAAATCAATTATACTTATTTTTAGCCTTTAACTACTTGTTGTTTCCGAAAAGGCGGAAAGATTGGATATATTTTAAAAATGCGACGACTCAAGTTATTAGGTCCGTATAAATATCTTAACTATATATTGATAGGTAGGAGTCAATCAATACGATCGTGGTTTCAGTCGTAATTTTCTCCTTTGTTAACTTTAGTACCTCTATCGAGGACTTTGAAAAATGGATGTAAATTATACGTGCAACCCTTTTTACCTATCACATATATTAGGACTGAGCAAGTGTAACGAAACCCTTCTCAAATAAATATAGTTATATCGATATCGTTTGATGAAAATAAAAAAAGATTTAATGTGAATATTGATATAATATATTATATACTTCGTGGGAATTTTATTTACTTATTTAATAACGAACAGATTGCGTTGCACGAGTTTTACAAAGGTATTGCAGAAAAAAGCCTTTGTTATCATTATTAAGGGATTTAAAAATCTTGATAAAAACCTGTAAATCCTTTATCTTGAGAGGTTTTTAAATTGTAATATGTTATATGAAATGGAATTTCGGTAGTTATAGATGGTATTCTAATAGCTTTTCGTATACTGAAATATATTTCATGACGTTAAAATGACCGGCGTCTTATTAAGACTTATTATTATAGTATACGAAGTTTTCGAGTTTGATCAGGTAAAAATCTTCGTACTTTTGTTCTTTGGAGTGGTATTTAGTATCGGAGCCATTCTATAAGCGGTAAAAATGGACGTGTACGGGGTTTTTCGAAGGGTTTTTCGTGTCTAATTGGTCTTCGTAAGGAGTGAAAAAAGTGAAAGCGAGGGTTTGTATATAAGCCTATCTGTTTGCATCTTTAGGGTCCCGTTTATAATGTGGATAGTAACATTCGCCGTAATAAAGAGTGGTATCACATGATATTCAAAAAAGTTAGGCTTTTTGAAGCGTGTAGAGAAGGCGTTGATAACCTATTAATAGGCTATTTAAATGGTTTTGCGATATTTGAAATCGCGTTTCTATACGTTGAAGCCTCTGAATGGTTTCGACTTGCAATCATTAAAATCAACCTATATTCGATACAATTGACTTGGATATAATGTGATTGACTGCTATTCCAATATTATATATATCAATATATTGGAAATAAATTTATAGAATCGTAGAGATTTTTTCGTGAAATTGGTAGGAAATCTATGAAAACCCCCCAAAAAACAGGTAATAGTGTCCATGAATTTAGAAATAGAAAGAGTAAAATATTGTGTTGGAATTGTAATAATGGATTAATTCTTATTAGAATTTCAAAACATAAATAAATGTTGAATTTCATTTCTTTTCATCGTTAAATTTGTAGGAGATTTTCCAATACAGTGAAGTAGCATTGAACGAAAACAAATCTTACTTGATTCTAGTAAATAATTATGAAAATCGTGGTTATTTGATTACAATTCATAACTCGGTTGATATATTATAAACATAGAATTTTAAAATGAGTCTTCAATTAAACGAGATGCGATAGAATTTATACCAATAACTTTGGCAATAAATTTATATATTTTGAAAGTCTATGATCTAATTATATACAACAAATTATAATATTGGATTCAGATGAGTTTGATCTCCGTTACGGAATTTTTCTTTGTATCAGGTTAAATTTTAAGCACCCGAATGGTAATGAAACGATCGGCAGTGGTAGTTGTGGCGGCGATAGCGATGAAAGTGGCGGCAACATCATTAAATAAGGTAAATATTATGAGATAATTTTTATCGTAAATAAGAATTTGAGGTAATAAAGGTTCGCTTGTCCAACGATATGGAAGAACGAACATGTGAAATACAGTCTAAGAGTAACATATACAATGTAATAAGGTGGCGCCCAGAATAATAATTCTAAGAAAATATATACTATGGTTTGAGTATCGTGAAGTAAAAAGTTCAATAGCTGATTGGACTTTAAATTGCCGTTAAAGGCTCTATTAACAAACCAAATGAACTGTTTCAGGAAAGCGATCAAATAGAAACCTAGAGTTTTTTTTTACCAGCATCGTGATTTAATTTTTTCCACTAACCCAATTCAAAGAGACAATCGTGAAGATGTTTAAATTCATAATTCTTTATAATATTCAGAGTAAAAATACAGCCTTGACATACGAAAAGTTGAAATTAATAGCCGAAATATATATTAATTAATATAAAAATTTTATTATTCATAAATCGCTTATCGTTGAAACAAATAGCCATTGTTTCATTTATATAATTGTCATCAGTTTAATCGTTAGCGTAAACGATAACTTCATTTCTGATAGTCGTGATATTGGGAAAAAAAATCATATTTTATAGTAGAATTTAAACGGATTATATAACTTTAATTAGTAAAAGAGGAAATGTGTAAATCTACTATTAGGATGGTAATATTTCATATTTCATCTTGTTATGAATTGACAAAATAAGTTTTCAATGGTATGTAACATATTGAATTTATTGAAAAATACGGTAAAAATAAGGTCGTTGACGTTTAACTTATGTTTATTAATCATATAAATGGAAAACTTGGTTATATTTGCTATATAGATTAACTATATACTCTTTTGGGAAATTTTATCTTTGTAGCAGTCAAACAAAACATTTGTTGGTAGGGCTTTATCTTTGCAACGTAGTTGATTCGTATTGGTCGAAGTACCTGGTGCCATATTTAAATTGGTTGATGTATTGTTCTAGGTTTGATGGACCGCTCTCCGGTCCGAACAGTAATTTGTATAGCTAATTTCTTGGTTCATGCCCTGGTGTGAAGTGGGCGCATACTGTTCTTAACTTGCAGCTAATACAGTATACCTACCAAACAATACACTCAAGTTATAGTCATTGTAGTCAACTTTATTTACAGTAAAGTTGACTTACTGCATTATAATTACTTCTATTCCAACACTAGCAGATTTTTGTTTTATACGCATACACTAGTGAAGTTGACAAATCTTTTCCGATAATCACTGAATTAAGCCCTCATCAACTATCCAGACCCTTTTCAGTTCCACAGAAAAATTGACTCCAGTTACCTCACAGTTCCAAGTTTCAACTTTATTAACTCCCGCATACAAGTATTTTGACACGGACTTATACAAACTTTTGACTTGAACATACCAATCAATCGAGTTTCCGGCTCTAATTACAACTACCTAACAGTTTTTCCGTTTGCCAAGGTACCTATATTCGCTGTAACGTGACTTTTCTTTGCTAGATAGCTTTTTAGCATAGCCCTCGATACGTAGAATCAACCTATTACTATTCATAAACCTTTTAAAGGCCTTATTTGGTGAAGTCTTCATCATAAAATTAGCGAGATTATCTTTTCTGTTAATCCATCGGAATTCATTGATCTTTCTGTTTTCGTAGGCTTTAAGAAGTAATATTGCATCGATTATCAGACGTTGTTCACTGGTATTTCTAAACTTTAAAATGTATTTAAACAGGATCCTCGAATCTTGATAAATTACTACCAGGATACATGAAATTCTCAGTTATTTGGTAACGATATTACGTGTTTTCTATAGTGTCATATCTAAATAAAATCTGGTTATTATACCGTAAACTTCCAGAATCAATACGATTTAAGAAATTTTCTTACATTTCACAATAGTCCAATGAGTTAGGGTTACCAGGATATTAAATTAATTGTTTCGTTTCTATTTATTAACGAGGGTAATTTGAAAGCCTGTTTATAACGGTAGTTTTATATTATTCGTAAAGGAGCCGTCCGTAATGATTATTAATATAGCCCTTGATAAGTTACTTGAGTTTATATAATTCCTCGATATTACTTTGGTATTTGATTTTTTGTTATTTTGTCCAAACGGTTCAAGGTTTTATTAGTTAGGATTTATATTTGTATTATAATCGATGAATACTAAAAGTCCACTGGTTGATCTTAGATGACTATACAGCTGTTATGAGCGCTTTATTCTATGTACCTTTAAGCCTTAGTAACATTGAATTGATTGATTGTTGCCAAGTTTATACCTTGATTTTTTTGGCGAAAATTAAGCAAAGTATTAATACTAAGCATGCGAATTGACGATGTATTCAAGTTAAACGAATTAGTCTTCGTCAAAGTTACAACCAACTTTCCATTGCAAAAATTTAAATCCTTAATTGTATATGGTAAAGATATTATAGAACCAGTAGTTTTAACGAAAAGGGTATCGCTAATTTATATATCCATGAAGCCGAAGTTTTTCTTTACTTTACTAATAAGTATAGCTTGTGGGTTGAAATATTCTCATTTAGATATAACTTAAAATACGATTATCAAGATAAGAATTAATAAATTCCTATTTTAACCAGTTTGTATAATAGTTAGATATCTTGTAATACCTTCCATAAAGAGTATTTGACACCTAGTTGCTGTAATAGTTTTGGCAATACGATTTGTTATAGATCAGTCGCTCATCAAGTACCCGTTTACGTTATATAGCGGCTATTAACAGTGAATTCATCTATTAGTTTCAACTAGTCAACTTGTTACCGAAGCAAATATTAAACGTGAACTAATCTTCTAGATTGTTAGATATCACCTAAAAATCTATTTTTAACCTTTATTACCGTATCCTCAAGCAATTAAACATGATTTTTATTCGGTTGCCCCGTAGTTGTGCACTTGACCTCATAGATGATTTTCGTTCTAAAAATTGTTATATTTGGGGTTTTTAGGTTAATTTCTGTTTGAAGTACAAATAATATAACTCTTCGAGTTAGAAATTCATTAATCTTGGCCTTATAACTTTTCTTGCAAGGTTTGATGAATGTTTTAATAATGTTTCGTATCCGAAGCTTCATATCCAAGTTTTAATCGTATTTATTTCCTGCTTACCTCAGTTGAACTTTGAATACGACCCGGTGTATATTCCTTGTTTCTAATGTATCTCTTGATTCATTATCGTTCGCGCCAACACCATTATTTGTGTTTATCGATGAGGAAAGTAAATAGGTTATGTTTATTTTTGCGTTTATTTTGCAGGTCTTTATTGATATTGATAGTCGCTTGAATATAAGATTTTACCTAAGTTTTATGCAATTCTATAAGTCCTTTATTAATTTTCACAATTATTTTAGGGTTTTTATCAGTAGGCCTTTATCGTTGCAACGTAGTTGATTCAAATCCCTGTGGTTGAAGTAACTGGTGTTGTGTTGATATGGTTGATTGAGGTGTGTAAGTTCTCAGTTTGGCCGACCGCTAGCCGGTCTACTCACTAATGTGTAGAGCCAAACGCTTTGGCTTGCGCCCCAATTTGAAGTGGGCACCTACTGCACTACATTTGTAGTACAGTCACACAAACTACAGTTAATTTACAGTAAGTACAATCAACTTCACTGCAAGCAAAGTTGACTTGACTGTACTGCATTAAACTTCTATTCCACCACTCGCGGCTTTTTGTTTTGTGCCTGCAAGCCAGCGTAGCTTGCCATCAATAGGTGGCAACCTCTGAAATCCCTCCTTCATCCGTTAGTCAACAAGAAGCTAGAACCCTGTCAATTCCGATTAATCTATACTGAAATCAATCTCAATTACAGTTCCTTGTAGCCCTTTTGTTTCACCCTTTCGATGTCTTCGTTCCTCAAATCCCGTACACAGATCTTCTGCCACAAACTTGTATAAACTTGTACAATTCAGGTACGCCACCACTTATGTACCTTTTACCAGTAGTTTAAAATACTGCTATCGCCACCTTTGCCATCGTTACCCTGTCACTCTTCTAGTTGGCCAGGGCATCCCTGTTCCTCCACGTTACGTGCCGGGCGGTTTACGTATCCCTCGATTCGTATAATTACTCTATTGCTATCCATAAACCTTTTTAGGAAACTATTAGAGTGGGTCTTGGTTATAACATTAGAAACGTTATCTTTACCGTTGATCCACCGAAATTTATCGATTTCCCGGGCTTCTTATACCTTCTTTAAAGTTATTACGTCTATTATTGAACGTTTTTTATTAGTTGTACCAAACTTTGATAGGTATTTATAAATGCTTCGGGAATCGGTATATACTAATATAGGTATTTGTGGCAATCCTAGTTATTTATTAATAATCTTTAATGTGCCGTTAGTTGATATACCGATGTTAAAACTTACTATTACGTCGTATACTTTAGAAACCAATACGTATCGAGGTATACATTGACATTTCGAAAATATGCAATATATAAAGTTTGGAGTAATTATATATTATTTTTTAACCTCATCCTCATTAACGAGTATTAATAAAAAGCCGATTTTTATATAAGGCTAGTATTGTAAAAAAATAAACCGTTTACGAAAATTATTAGCTTCTCTCTTTTCAAATTCATAAAGACTATGTTAGGTTTTCGTTTTATATTATTTATCCATTACTCAATTCTTTTCTTTAACTTATTAAAGTCCTTGTTTTGTGGTCTTTATACTTATTTTGTATTGAAAAGGTCGTACGATACTTTCAATCAACATAATGAAGCGATATAAGCCATTTGTGCCCCTTATTTCAGATATTTCGATAGTCCTATCTCGTCGGTTAGGTCGATTATCGCCAGGCTTAGAGTTTGGTACTTTTGACATAAGCTAATATAAATGTTGTTTTTTGCTTTAACGCTATGGATACGGAGTAACCATTTATTAAATTCAAGTTATATACCCTCGACTAACGTTTCTATCAATTTACACTTTTCAAAGCCTAACCTTTTGATAACACGTTATTTCGTCGTTACAAAACCCATATTACTGAAGAAAAAGATGTCGTCCGTTTTTATACCCACGATACTAATTTTTTTACATCAGTAATTAATGGGTACGGGTTGAAAAATAAGGTCTTTATATAGATCCTGTTTTTAAAGTACGCCTAATACTTTAAAAACCAACGGACACCTTCCTGATTTAATTCGCATAAAGGCTCGATATAACGTATTATCGTGACAGCCGAAAACTTATCCCTTAGTTTTATTAGCAGTTTTTAGTGGTATAATCCATTAAAGATCCATGGTAAAGTACCTATACGCGTACATAATATCCCGAATATAAATTTTAAACTACCCTTATACGCCATTAGTCGAACTATTAGCAGTAACGACGATTAATCGTTAATTAATATTCTACATTATAAGCGATTAAGTAAAGATTTTATCATTACCTTTCATACCGTATCTTGAAGCGATTAGCTGTATATTTTCGTACGGCAATTCCGTAATCTTACCTTGAACTTCGTGAAGTAACCTTAACTAAAAGATAGTATCATTTTAACTCTTAAATTATATTAATGGTATAAATTATATAACCCTCTATAATAAGAGGCGGTTAATTTTCATTCAGTCACTTTTTTTAAAAATCTCGTTTAATGTATGAATAATACTTTCGGCACGTAAATTAAAGTCAAGTTTTCCGTTAGAATTTTTCTTTTAAAACATCTACGTCATTGAATACGCCTTTCTAGGCCTAAAGTGTCTATCTACGTCTTTCTCTTCAATATATATCTTCCTTTTAAGTAGTCGTTTACACCGTAGATGTTCTATTCACTTATTAATAATCGTCTTCGAAGGGCTATATAAGCTGATTCGTTGGCTTGGATGATATCGACTTCGAAATCTTTTTTAAACTTCAAAGGCCCGAGGAATTTTCGTTACGACTCAACCTATATAACTCGCAAAGTTTTGAGGCCGTTAACAGTTTTAACTTTTACATTTACGTTAATAATATTGAAAATCTTATACGATCCATTCCATTTGCCTGATTCGCGTTACGTAAAGACTTCATATTCAAATGGGAGAAATAATACGTCGATTATTAAATGTTCGTTTTTAGTATTAAAGGTATTATTAACCTAACAGCGAGCTGATTCCTTCCTTTGTTTTTTTTTAAGGATTTACTATACGCTATAATACGTTTCTAGGAACTCAATGAGGGTAGCGACCCAACTATTATATGTATATAAGCCCTAAAAACAAATGAAGTTAGTATAAGTTCGTTAGTACTAATAATATCGTTAAGACCTTTTACTGCCATTTAAAGCCGTATTTTATAACTTATACAGCTTTCAATTTTCATCATAAGGATATTATAAGCCTTTCATAAGAGGGTGTATACCCTTTCGACCTTACTAATACCTAAATAAACTTTAACAGGAACCTATTCGTATTAAATTCCAATTAAATTTATATTAATTTAAAATTCTATCGTAGTAAAGTTAATATTGGTATCGGGAATAAGCATGATGGGTATCTTAAGATATATGTTCATTTATAACGTACGTAATACCTCCTATATTTCCTTTACCGTAATGTTTTTGAGAAACTTAAAGCTGTGAAAATCCGTGGCAGAGTCTTCAACATATAATATTAGCTTACCGTTTAGATAAAACACGTTTACGAAAACTTCTGAATTAAAGTTTGGGTCTACTTTCAAGGGGTTTAGTAATACGTTTAGCAGTGGAAATAAAGTTATTCAATTGCTTTTAACGTTAGTAAATCCACTTTTTTCTTGCTAATTGCCTTTAAAACTTTATAAAACCTGTTAGTTACCGGGTAGTTAAACATACGATATGATTAACGAAGTTTAAACTTCGTTAGTTCCAATACTATTACCTTTATACTTTAAAGTTAAAACCAAAAAATACCCTTACTTAAAGCTTAATAAAAACCTTTTGTCGACTTTAACTTGTATTAACTCGTTAATTTGAATATTAACATCAATTCTGAGGTTTTTAATATCATTTACGCAAATGAGAAAGGGGGTAGGAAATTCCTAGATATATAAAATTACAAGGCTAATAACAATTTTAACTGTTGTTAATCCCAGTAAAGATAGCCTTTTCTAAGATCAAAGTCAATCTTAACCTTATTAATATCCGCATAATAAAGTTACGTAATAATATTAGTATCCCTTCGCAACGCGATATATTAAGAATAACCTTCTATTAAGTACCGTGCCGCTCTCGTATCCGGTATAATCCCCTAAAAGACTTATTTTGCGTAACAGTTTTAAATGGTAAAAATGTATATAAGGCCTGTTCTTTCGTCGTTATGTCGGCGGTAAAGGTCTTTACCTATAAAGCGACACAAAAAGGTGTGGTCGGTTATTAATAATATTACTTTCAGGCTAGTACCAGTGCCAGTATTTTCGTATCAGCCGATAGACTTCGGACTATTTTCCTCCTTTTTGTCTTCACTTTATTTGAACTATATAACTTGCTCGATCTAATTTTGAACAAAAGTAAAGAGGAAATATATACAATCCGTTACCTACGTTACTTTACATTCGGGGACGGTGTAACGTGTTAACTAATAACCTTACTTGCCATAAATCCAATATCTTTTTACGTTTAAAGTAACCATATTTGACTAGTTTCAAAACCATAAAGAAAAGGAGTACCCTTTTCTGTTTATAAAAGTTCCGACCTTCCATTAACCGTACTAACTGAGTTTCTCGTACCGTCGATTCATGTAATACAAATAGGAAGTGTCTTTTTCCTCATTACTAAATTCTGGAGCTTAAGGGTATATACTAGATGAGCCGGAGACTCGAGAACTTACGGTCGCTAACAAGGAACATAGTTGGCCAAAAATCTCTTTGCAAATAGTATCAGAGTATTAAAAAGCGCATTAGAACACTTTATAGTCCGTAACGACTTGCCGGACCTAGTGGTGTAAGGTACCTTTGCCAGTTCTCACGTTCCCTATTACTTATTAACAAAGCAGTAGCCTGTTAAATATCTAATTTAAGAAGTTTATTTTACTTTTCAATATTTTCTTGTAATCTAATGTATAAAACTATTTAATAATACTACAGTCGGTGTAATATTAGGCAAGGTTAATATCGTATTCGAAATGACCCTTGAAGCTATTATAAATTTCGAGTAATGAGGAATAATTCGTCAGGTGTTGAAGGTAGTAATTCTTGGTTTAACTGGTGTGGATACTGGGAATTAACGAGTAAAACCTTGTCCATTTAACATTTATCTGGCGACAGATAATGAAGAATAGGCATAATTTAACGTCGAAAAGGTTATATAACTTACCTCAATACTTTTGCCTTCCTCCTCAAATATTAATGAATGTGGTGATTACCATATGATCCGTATTCACCATGGGAACGCGTCGAGGGGAAAGGGTAATGTACTTGTGGAAAACAACCTTTTATATCTCTTAGATAGGTTAAAAACTAAGGTTATTGGTGTTGGTGGGGAGGATAATTACCTATAGCTAAATTTAAAAGGAAAAAGCTCGAAGTTGTGCCCACGGTAAGCTCGCATGTAAAGCTGATCCTTCCTTAATTTGGTTACTAAAACTAATCGTGTTGCGAAGCTTGGGGGAAAGAGGCTTAAGGCTTCCGTGGAGGGGGACTTGATAATATTCCTCTTGGTGTTAAGGGGTCTATCGAGGTTCCTACTTAATTTACTAGTAGACTTAAAGGCTTATAAGACGTAGGTCAACCGATTTCTCACGTCCGGTAACATTTTCGCATTGAGTATCCCGCGTAATAAGGTTTTAAAAACCTATCTAAGATTGGACAGGTCCTTACGAACGTGTGTGAAATCGTTAATGGTTACTATTGTTAGCGATCCCTTTACCTTTTGCTAAGGTGTATGAAGGGTCTTTATCCGTAGCGTATTCATAAAATAAATTGGCAAAATTGACCTCTTTCCCTTTCTTTGTAGGGATTCTAACACTTCTCATTAATAGTTAAGTCTTTAGTCTTGTCTTGGCCTACTTATCTATCCTCATTCATACATTCAAACTTTAGTTGTTAAATTATTTTTCAGAATCGTCGAGAGGTATAGGTATAAGGTTGATTTCGGTATGGTTCAATTCGTAAATAAAACGTCCGATCACGTTAGTAAGGTGTTCGGTTGAAGAATCTTTGTTCGCATTTTGATACTAAAGGTCTTCGTTGTAACTATTTTCGAAAATACCGTTAAAGACTTTAATTACCTCCTTCTTATTAAAGTTGGTAACACCCGTAACTTCAGCGTGTTTTAAAGCCATCTTAACGTTAATTTGAAAGGTATGAAGGGAAAAAAGTTATGTATAGTGGTAGGTCGTAAGTTTAATATTAAAGTTGGTATTTGTTAAAGGTCGTAAGACTTAGTTGTTTTTACTCTTTACAGTATTAAGACCTATAGTAACAGCCGTAATAGTACTAACTTAGTAGTTTTCAAACTTACTGACTTGTTAATCTTCAATACTTCTAAGCGGTTAATATTAACGCTTTCTTAAAGAGGATTGATAAAGATTTCTTGGTGTTTTCAATGGCGATACCAATGCCTACTTCTGAATTTCAGCGAAGACGACATAATCCATAAACTTTACCTACGTATTGCCGTGAAAACAACACAATACTATAGGGGCACTTCGAAAAAACCTTTCCTCTACCTTGCTTGAACAAATAAAGCGTAACCAGAAAACAGCTTCTTCTTTCACTTAGCCAATCTGTGCTTAACCTAATAAGCACTGATTAGTGTTGTTAGGCGTTTATCGTTGCAACGTAGTCGATTCTAATTACTATGGTTGAAGTAACAGGTGTTTCGTTGATATTGTTGATTGAGGTGTGTAAATTCTAAGTTTGGCAGACCGCTAGCCAGTCCACACACTAATCTGTATGGCCAAACTCTTTGGCCTAGGCTCTATTTTGAAGTGGGCCTCTACTGCACTGCACTTGCAGTGCAGTCTCACAAACTACAGTTAATTTTCAGTACGTACAATCAACTTTACTACATGTAAAGTTGACTTGATTGTACTGTATTTAACTGCTAATCCAATAGCAAGTGTTATTTCAAATCTTGTATAAACCATCCTTTTTGCCTGTTTTTTTCTATACGATAACTTCATTTTATAATGGAAAATCAAGTACGTTGATTGTCATAGAGCCGTTTCTGGTATTAAGACTATTATTTACTTGACGTCGTGCCAATTCCTTCCGAAATTCCAATAGTATTTTGTGATCGGCTACCGGTTTATTTCGAGAGCTACTTGCTAATAACGGGAATTCATTCTTTAAGCGTGGGTTTATTCAAAAGACCAACAGCGTTGGTACCAGACCATCAAAGCCAATAATATTATTTAAGCACTTTACTTTTATTTAAAAACGTACCTTATAATTTGTAAAATTTCAATTTCCAACGTCCAAATATTATACGCTTTACGAAGTAGGGCGTGTACCCTTTCGATCAGTCTAGTGCTTCAGTAAGTCATAATACACAGCGTTTCATACTGGATTTCCATTATTTTAATGTTTATCTGGAAATCCGCCGCGTTCAAATTGATATTAATACCGTGAACAACGGAGTTGGGCAGGCCTCAATACATATCAATCCTCAGCATTTTTACCGTTTCCTACGTACCCTTTACTAATAGGAACTTTAAAAAATTGGCTCCGTGGAAAAAAGTTGCAGAGTCAAAGATATAAAAAATAGTCTTGTTGTTCAAGTAAAAAACGTGAACAATGATCTTATAATTGAAGTTCTTATGGTTTCTTATATCTAACTTCAAACCTTTGATGGGCTTGATTATACGTTTATCAATAATTACATAGCCTTTCACTAGCCTCCAAAGCAAAGTATTTCACATTTGTATACCCTACGGATCTCAAGATTTTATAAATCTTGTTAACGACTGGATAGTTAAATCGTTAGTTCAATTGACAAATTTGTAACTTCATTAAATTTCACATTGTTATTTCAATGCTTCAAATATGAAACTATAAATACCCTTATTTCAAGGCTCGAGGAAACCTTTGGCCGTTTTTAACTAGTTTATAAATATTGACGTTAATGTTAACACCAAAGGTCTTTATATTTTCCGAGTACAGAAGGGAAGAGATAGGTTATATAATTCTCTAAAATTGAATTGCCCATATAATGGTATGAAAAATCCTTGAAACTACTATTGATAGCTATTATCGTGAGCCTAAGTTTACTTTGGCCCTGAAAGCATTTTAAGAAATGATTTTCGTAGTAATAATATTTTTCCTTTATATTGCTACTTATTGTGGATAACGTCCTATTGAGTATATTACTGCTTTTGTGTTTGGCATAATACATTGAACCGTATGTTCCGCATAACTATCGTTAAGGTTAAAAGTAAATAATGGGTTGGTGGTTTGGTTGAGGTAAAGGTGAGTGTTTTCAATAGTTAAACGGTATAGGAAGGTGTGGTTGGCGAATTATGAAGTTGTGTTAGAAGTTATATCTTTACTACATGAATTGGTTAGGCGTATTATTATCGTTAGTATCTTTTACACCTTCGTACTTCTTCATGGAGTTAAAATAGTTTTATTCTAACGTAGTAAGATCCTTAAAGTAATATATTGCCTGTTATCGGTAACATTTTACTGGAGGGTATCGAGTTAACTTATAATAGGATTTGCTATAAATTCAATATCTTTTGCTAATATGATAACGGTAATTCTTATAATTAGCAAGTTACCTTAAATCTTGCCTTCTTTTGCACTAGTGTAGTTACAGATTCCAGCTCGAATATTATAGACCAGATTTGAAATACTAAGGCCTCCCATATTTACGATTCACATAACGTATTACTAAAAGGTTTTCTTTATCTATATCACGGAAATTATGAGCTTGAAAATACATATTAAGTAAGGTTGGCGTTCGTGTCATTATGGTAGTAAGAAAAGAACATAAATATCTAAAGGAGTCCTTATTTGTAGTATCTGGACGTTTCAAAGCGTCTGCTAACTCGTTTACACCTCTAACAACAACCCGTACTTATGTTCAAAGCGTTGTTTCGCTAGCATATAATTTCCCCATTATTTATTTGTATAACATTATATTATCAAACATGCAATTTAAGATATCCATCAGCGTTTCCTCATCTTTTTTCTTAGCTATTATAATTATTCACCTCGTGGTAGGCCAATTCGTGTAATATTACATGAGTTGAATATTGTATTTGAAGTAGTTTTTTATACCATTAAATATTTCATAGAAAATCTGTACCCGTATTAAAAAGTTTGAGAAATAATGACTAGCGTTCCTTATAATGATTCTGGAAAAAAATAAGTGAAAGCCATAAGGTTAAACCTATGTTTAATTGTTAATGTTTATAAGGGGTGTTACCTTTTTATTGAGAATATTAGGTGGCTCTTCATTATACTTCTCTATTTAATTCCAGATTTTAGCTAAATATATGAGTAGTTTATAATTAACATCTTTAATCTTAGTAGATTGAAGAAAAATATTACGATAATCATCCTATCTTTCGATGGTGGTTACTGTCAATTCTTACTTTGAGCCTTCAGAGTCGCGATATTACTGGTATCAATGAATCGACAATCCCGAATGGTAAAGTACTATAATCATAGTTTTAATGGATTCGTGTGCATAGATATACCTACTTTTGGAAGCTTCGCTTTGAGGGAATTAGCGATTCTAAGGTAAGGATTCAGGGGTAAAGTGAACGTAACCTTAGAAAGGGTTTTGAGGGATTAAACGATCTTGTTTAATTAACCGTATAACACCGACGTTCATACCTTCTTCCGCGTCGGCAGCCGTTATTTCATTCGTTTTACTACCATTAACGGCGTACCTTGCCTTATTATTTAGAGATGATAAATTATCTAGCATCATAAAAGGATCCTTATTATTCACATGTAAAGGGTCTAACTTAAGTATGGGTGAAGGTGAGATCTTCTGAAATGTATGTAAGGGCTTTGAGAGTCCTTCAAACCCTTTCTATTAGGGTGTCAGTCTTGAAAGGATTCCTCAAGTTGGTCCAATTCGAAGAGGGTTTTTATCAGCTAAGTGAAGCTTTTTTCTGGTATGTATAACCCTCGTCGTTTAAGCACTACCTTTAACTTGGATCTAATACCCTTCTGGACCCTTTTTCATATTTCAATTATTCAATCGTCAAAAAACTCACAATACTCGCAAAAAGTGCGGTCGCTACGGTTAAATTTAATTGCTTTTTTATTCGATAATAAAGTAGTAGACGAAATTAATCAGATTCCTTTCGATTAAGTCTTCGTTGACATTCGGCCCCTAATGATCTTTATTGTATTACATGAAAAAAATGGATATGAGGGTATTCATTTCCTTTTATATTTTTAAGTAGATATTATTTTGGTATTTTAGCTAGCATCGAACGTGTTGGTTGAAGGACTTGGTATTTAGGAGCGCGTGAGCTAGGTAACTTAGAGTGAATCTGCGAAACATTATTTTCTTGCCGCGACTTGACGGTTCTTAGTGTTTTCGTTCAGAGTAGCAATTTTGAAAATTAAATTATCAAAGGGGAATGGAAAAAAGTAAAATGAGTGGGAAAACTTGGTATTGAGGATAAAAGTTTCATTTAAAGGGTAAGGAGGAAAGTTGCTTGCTATTGGTTGTTGAATAGCGTGAGATTAAATCTTTTTTGCAATAATAATATTCTTTATAGTACTAACCTAACCTTTTTCCAACTTATTAATTCAAGAAGTTTAACAGTTGATGTTAACGTTTCTATTAAAATAGGATTTAATACGGATTCCTTAGTTATTTTGAAAACGATACCGTCGCTACCACTAAACTGATATGAAGACTAATCCAGTATAAAGTTCTTTTTTAAATTATTTACGTAAAACTTAACACAATCATAAAGAACCCTGACAAAAATCATTCATCTACATTAACCGACTTTTGATGTAGAGCTCAACTGGAAAGTATATTTTACTTTCAATCGGATTATTCATGCTTAACCCAATAAGAATTAACCAGTATTGGTAGGGTTTTATTGTGTTGCATATTCGATTTTTATTCGTCGAAAGAACTAATCTTGTATTAAAATTAGTTGATGTATTGTTCCAGATCCAACAAATCGCTAGCCGGTCTGCACAGTAATTTGTATAGCCAATTACTTGACACATGCACTAGTGTAAAATATACGCATAGTGTACTTGGCTTGCAGCCATTACAATAGACCCACAAAGCAATTCACTCAACTATCAATCAGTATAATCAATGTTACTTACTGTAAAGTTGACTTACTGCACTACAACTACTGCTATTCCAACACTCTTACCAATGATTTAGACTCCAAAAGTGGATGATAACGAAAACGTTAACTTAATGCATATAATTGTATTTTGACATATCATTCATCTATATCGATATTGGTAACAATGTATGTAAAACGTAATTTAGCCTACGTTCAAAAGAGTAAATCAAGAGTTTAGCTATTATTCATAAGATGAACAATGTAACATTGTAACGATATTTTAAATAATAGGTTTAAGCGGTTTGACACATTCTGTCATATCCAACAATATTATTGTACGCATTGTTGATTATGATATGAATTTCAAAAATTGAAGAAAATGACCCAAGAAGCTAGAATGAATATTTTAATAGCAAATGAACCACTTTAAAAAAGGTATTTATATGATATTAGTTATTTTGAAAACGTCAAAGGTAATAATTTTACGAATGGCTTTTATTAGAATAATATGGATTTTATTTTTTTCATTAGATTTTTCATAATATTAGTTAACTAAAACAAGTGCAATTGGTAGTTTACGATTATTAAACACCATATATATTCGGTTTTTGTTAGGTTTAAGAGTATAATACGACCAATGTTGATATCGAAAGTTTACTTTATAATAGTAAGACTTGAAATAAGCATAGTAAACAACGATAATTTAAGGATTATCGTGAAATAGCTTAGATCACTACGAATATTCGAAGTCTTTTGTATTAACTTCCGAAGCTTTTACGATTGGATTTTGAAGCTCTATACAATTGATGAAAAAAGTTTGAGGATAGACGTAATATTATAAGAGAATGTATACGAAACTCAAAAGATGAAATTATTTAAATCAACTAATGATACAAATAACCTCGTTGACGTTATAACTACAGTTAAGTCTCATAGAGTTTGAAGAGGGTTTATGAAAATAATAGGCTAACCGTAATAATAAAGGTATGAATAGATTGGTCAGCATATAATGTAGAGCAATAGAGATACCTTGGCAAATTGGAACATTACCGTGGTAGTAATATGTAACAAAAAAGTATATGAACTTATTGATAAATAGCGTAAAATTGTTAAAATACAAGTTGATAACGAATGAATTTTATATATGAATATGAGAAGTTAACACTTGAAATCATTGTGTGGGAGATAATAATTAAAGTCTATTTGAGTGTAAAACAAATTGTTAGGGACTCAGGCCATTAGCTACTAAGTCAATTGGTTACGTGACTGTATACGTAAAGGGATATGCAGTACCCGGTCCGTACACGGTACATAAGAGGGCACGGGAAGGGTTAAGTACTAGCTATGCCTTTAGGGCTTTTACGAAAGGCCATTATAGCCTCTTTTAGTCTTTCGCCTGTACCTTAATAGGAAACCCCATTTGGTATTTACTTAACTTACTATCATAGGTCGGATTATAACATATTTTTCAGGTTTTCTTCAATTTTTTTTACAAGAATATTATTCATTATAAACAAATCGATAACAAGTATTGATAATCTTATGTTACACTTTAATATTATCGTGAAGAATGAGCCGTTGGCGAATATGAGGTCCTTCACCTTTGTAAATATACCATTTATGTCTTAGTAACCGACCTAATTCAATATATTTCGTTTGTGAAACATTATAAATTATATCGCGTTTATTATAAAGAAATTATAATAGCCAGGTTAACCGACTTTCACTATCGACCTTCTATTAAATATTGCTTATTTTATAGCTAAAATTTGGTCATCGATGCCAATTGAATGGCAACTTGTATGAGTTTTACATTTTTTTAGCGGGAGCCAAAACGATATAACCAACCTTCATTCGATGGATCGATTTTCATGTAGGCAACAACATGCTCAACGATGGGATTTTTATTGAAAACGGATAAAATGTGGATTGGGAAAAGTTTCTATACGTTTTTTTTTACGTAAAGGAAGTTATTATGGCGAATTACGAAGTCGGCAGATATAAGGGTATAAACGATATAGTGATTTGTTCTTATTATATTCAGGCTGTCTTGAACTACTCTTACCGTGCGTATAAAGATTGAGTTAAACTAGAAGGATAATTTATAAGCTATAAAGATCTATAAACATTATTCCTCCTTCGTTTCTAAATATTACCAATCTAAACGGGCGAATTAAATTAGTTTTTAGCCGTAAAATGTAATTGATTACGCTTTCGCATATTTCTGCGTATCCACAACAAATCTATTATCATAGGCGTAAGCTGGGTCAACTATATCGTAGCCCTAACGAAGGATTGCGAATTCGCCAACAAATTCAAGTCTTTGGACTTAAAACGACGTTTTGGTCGATAATTACCGGAATTCGTATGGGTATAACGGCCAGATAAAAGCATAGTTATAACGGTAATTTATAATTTGTGAGTATTTTGGTTAGAGGGTCTTGTTAATCGCGGCCAAACATTTTGACAAAAATATTCGATGCATACCAAAATCAGAGACGTAAGGTAATATAGATAACGGCGAAGGAACACTGAATTAGGCAAGTTATGGGGCATCACTGACGTAATAATTCGACGGATCATTACTAACTTAGTTAAGAACTTCGTCTAATATTACCTCTAACGTAAATGTATACGGTTTAAGTCAAAATAGTAAATAAAGGTTTTTTTCGAACGGCGATGGGGAAAGTCTAACTCTTGGACATAATTTCGTTTAAATGTTATATAGCTTTAACAACGTCATGTTGAATAATACCTACGTTTTTAATGCTAAAATCGATTTTAATTGTAATTATTATTGTATTATAAGTTAGGCTTTGGTATAACGGTTGAGGATAAAGCAAATTCATATATTATATCTTTCAAATTTAGGTACAATATTAGTGTTACGACTAGGTATGTGTATCACCTAATAAATTAAGTTTGAAATAAAAAGTAATAAATAGAAGAGCCCGACATGAATATATATTATTTTCGAAATAATACGGGATATGAGTTTTGGAATATTTTGGATAAGATATTAAAAATTAATTTTTAACATTAGCAGTAGTCATTTTGTCAGTAAGGTGTCAAGACTATAAGGTTCACGTGAACTAAGGTCTTCGAAGAGGAATCCGAATGATTGGTATTGTAGTATTAAAGAGATGATAATAGATCCTAGAAGAATTATCCAGAGGTTTACGCCACAAATGAGGGCTTATAAGCCATCGCCCAGAGCGTACGACTCTAGAATACCTTCTTCTAACCCGCTCCACGCATGAGAGTGTAATCTTCAGCGTGTCACGTTATCATATGTTATACAAGAGTACAGCCTGCACCATAACATGTTATCGTGTATGCTACAGTAGTGTACCTTATAATATAGAGTACTGCCACCTCAATATACTATCTATAAAGGTACATAATAATATTCACACAGGCAATCTTTTCTTCTTCCTTTATGCATTCCATATCCAGTAGTATTGTTCTGTATCCAGTAGTAACAGTATAGCTTTGGTATAATTTGTATTCATAATCCAATAGTGATAGTTGTATATGTTATTGTTTCTAGTTGGTAATGATAGTGGTGTATGTTATTGTTCCAGGCAAAACTTCTTTTCTTTTCTCTTTCCTTTCGTTACTTTTGCTTATAGTAAAGCAGTAGTATTACGAATTAGGTCACGTGACCTTCCTTGTAACGTCGATGGTCGTAGCAAGGATCAAAAGCATCGTATATATTCTGAATACGTACGTTAACTCGTTATACATGGATGGAAGCGGTGTAATACTGCTCTAGGTGACTTGTTTTCATGGGTTGGTAACTTGTTTTTGTGGTGATAGGAGCGCTTTTGTTTTCTTATGGGGGCTCAGTTACGTATAAAGTATATGACCATTCCTCCTTCTGAAGTATCGGCTCGGATTGGTGGGGTATGGTCGATCCTACTAGTATGATCGGTGTAGGTGTTGCAATTGTAGCCGATTTTTGAATTAAGTGAGCGATGCGTTTGTTGTATTAGCAGCAGATCTTGTGATTCGTGATCGGTTGGATGTTGCATTTTCGGCCGATTTGGCCCTTCCTTTCTTTTTTCCTTTTGCAGTTGCGGTCTGGACTACGTATTCAGACCTTTCTTCTCTTTCTTTCGCGGCCTTCCCTCATTTTGAGGCTGTGGCTTAGATTGTACACACAGGCCTTCCTTCCCTGACAATCCTTTTTCTCCTTGAGGTTGCGGCCCAGACTTTGTATTTAGGCATTCTTTCTCTTCCTTTCGTAACCCTCCTTTTCCTTGAGGCAGTGGCTTAGACTTTACACACAGGCCTTCTTTCCCTAACAGTCCTTTTCCTCTTTACAGCCCATACAGTCCTTTTTTCCTTGGAAGTTCTGTTTCTCTTTAAAATTTCAGCCTAGATTGTATATTTTGATTTGCTTTCCTTTGAGATATAGGACGAGAATGAAGTCGTTTTTCCCCTCGTTTCTGTATCTCTAACAACAGTTTCTTTTATAATGTAAGGTATTACCCTTTTACAAGTTCCATTTGATATAAATCTTTATCCTCCCAGTTAGGTACGTTAACGAGTTTCGCTGTTTCAAATAAGGCTTTTGCGAGGCGGTTATGTATACATCCTGGAGTATTAATGCCTCTGATTCATAATTGGATCCATGAAGCTTTGGAAATGAAGGTATTTACTGCTTGTTATATATTTAACGTTCAGTTCGAAAAATCTTGATGAAAATCATTTAGTAAGTCATGTTCTTGGATTTTCAACTTCCAGTAGCGAAATATGGCAGCCAAGATGTATGTGTTTACGACATAGGGTTTTAGTTCCTTAACTGATGAATCGATGGTGTTGTTCCATAGGCTCAGGTCGATCTCGTGTATTATGAACTTTCTGATTCCCATATGTTCGACCAGGAGGTTGAAGGAAGCGCTGGCCTCTTCTAGTGTCGTTAGTTTTGGGGCCGTAGCGGGCGTCCAAAATTAGTAACTCTTAATAGATTTACACTAACTAAGCGGCTAGGAAAAACTTAAATAAACTTATAATGTATAGGGCGAACGTGGGTAAAATGGGTAGGGCAAAGGGAAAATGTGTAAGACAAATAGAGTAAAGAAGAGATGTGATTGTAGGGAGGTGCGTGGTGTGATTCAGTGTTTGGTGGTTTTGGCTTGCGTAGCCAGATATATGATAAGACGCTTTTTAAGAGGTTTCCGGGTACATTAAAGCGCTAAACAAGGGTTTATCGTAGCTTAACGGGATTTTTAGCATATAAAACTCTAAATAATAGTTAATAATATTGTATTACAGTTTTCTTTTTTTGAGTAACTTAGTCTTTATAGTTTTTATACGTCGATGTATAATTTTTGTAGAAACGAAGTATTAGAGTACAAATAGTCAAAACCGCTACAATATCACATTTTAGGTATTTATCGTGTGTCTATCTTTTCTTTCTTGAGCTATCTATAATCGACCGAGTTGGCTACTAATTAGTGTCGGAAGGATCATAAGCTTATGAGGTTTATATAAACTAAGGTCTTGAAAGAGTAATACGAATTATAGTTATTGTAGTATAAAATAGATGATAATAAATCCAAGAAGAAGTATCCAGAGACGCATGCCACAGGTGAGGGCTTATAAGCCCTCGCACAGAGCGTACCACTCTAGAATACCTTCTTCTAAACCGCTCCACGCATGAGAGTGTAATCTGAAGCGTGTCACGTTATCATATACTCTGCAAGAGTACAGCCTGCAGCATGATATTTTATTGTATATGCTACAAGAGTGTACGTTACAGTGTAATGTACTGTCAACTAAATAAAGCATCTATGAAGGTATAAAATAATATCCACTGGTTTAGTGATTTATAGTTAGGGAGAATTAATCGTCGATACCATAATAACACACCTTAAGTCAGGGGATATACGAAACGTTATGGAATCGGTTTTTGTTGGTTTAGTAACCCGCTTTTAACGGATATTACAACGTACGAAGGATTGGTCGCAATTAAGTTTTGTTATAAGTTTTTACGAAATAACGCGGACTTTTCAAACGACGGCGCCAATTATTATGAAAAAGGAAAAGTGTCAGTAAGGTCTCATTCACGTGAATTTAAATAAAGAGTAATAGTAAGATTGATATTGTAGTGAAGATAGATGATGGGACGAAGCATTCCAAAGAGTGCACGCCACGGATGGGAGGTTATGAATCTCTTATTTGGGCAGTGGCCCTTTCGCCATACACTCTGAAATACCACTTCTAGACTGCTCCGCGCATGATTCTCTCTAAAAGTGAAATCTGCAGCGTGTCACGTTATCATGCACTCCGCACGAGTGTAGCCTGTAGCGTGCCACTTTATCGTGCACGCTACATGAATTCATCTTACAGCGTGATGTACTACTACCTAAATATACTACGTATAGTGATATATCATAATATCCACATAGGCAATTTTTTTTTCTCTATACGCTTCGTATCCATAATCCAGTAGTAACAGTATAGCCTTAGTTCGGTTCGTACTCGTAATTCAGTAGTAATAGTATAATTATATTACGGCTCATATTAGTTGTTTAGTAGCGATAATATTGTAGTTTTGTTCCTAATTTGTAATGATAGTGGTATATGCCATCGTTTCAGGCAAAACTTTTTTTTGTTTAATAAAGTAGTAATGTTGCGGATTTGGTTACGTAACCTTTTTACGTGGTTTGTTTTGTAGGAGAGGTTTTAATGTGATCTTTGGAGCGTTTTATAGTAACGGAAGCATTTAGAAGTCGTTTGGTATAGCCGTAAGGTGCGTTTCCATCGCGATATCCAAAACTCTCGTTGTTTTTTAGGGGCTAAAGCCTAAAATGCTATTGTAACTCGTTTAGGTTTTTAAGTTGCGTTTCAAAATGTCATTATAGCACGTCCCTTCATTAAGGTTCGGTTACCAATTCTGTCTTTAGGTCTTTTTCCTTCTGGGGGTACAGTATGGATAAAGTATCCGGCTATTCTTTTTCTTAAAGCTGCGGCCCGGACTATATTTCCAGACCATTATTTTTTTAATAGTATGGCCCAGAATGTACATTAGAACATTCTGACTCTTGCACTCGCGCTCAGAATAACGTTCCTAGCCCTTTCTCTTTTGAATAATATGTAAAATATGTGTTTGGCACTTCTTTATTTTAAGGTTGCGGTCCAGACTATATATTTAGGCCTTCTTTCTCTGGTGGACGCGGCCCGCACTACGTATCCAGACCTTCTTTTTCTTAAGGTCGCGACCTGGACTGCGTTTTTAAACCTTCTTTTTCTTTAGGTTGCAGCTTTGACTACGTCTTTAAACCTTCCTTTTCTTGAGGTCGCAACCCGAACTGCGTATCCAAACCTTCCTTTTCTTGAGGTCGCAGCTCGGATTACGTTTCCAGACCTTCCTTTTTTTAAGGTCACGGCCTGGAATACGTGTTTAAACCTTCTTTTTTTTTTTTTTTTTTGAGTTCGCGGCCCGGATTGCGTATCTAGACCTTCTTTCTCTTGTTTCCAGTTTATTTCAAGTAGGCTTTCCCAACGTTTCTTTTACTAGTGTTCTTTTACAAACTTCACCTCCATCACTTTATAGTCTATTCATTTGGGCATTTGTATAAGCTGTGAAGTTGTTAACAAAGTTTTTACAATATAACTGTAATTTTCACCGGTCATATTAATACCTCCACTCCGTAGTTGTTTTCGTAGTAGTCTTAAAATCGAATCATCAATCATACGCCATATGTATGACGTCCAATCCGAAAAATAATTTCTAAAATTGTTGAATAAGTCATGAACTTTAGTTTTTACGTTATAGTAGTTGAAGATCAAATTTATAACTTACGAATGTGACATATAAGGTTTCAAATCCTTTACTAATACCTCGATTTTATTGTTCCATTAGTTAAGGTCTCAATAATTTAAAATTATACTACGATAAGACGTATATATAAGAGGTACTCTATATATTCGTTAAATTTTCCCAAATCTGTTAAGAATTCGGCCATAATTGTGTTTGAGGTGGGTGATTTTTGCGTATACTTGTGATGTTAAAACGATGTAAATTATTAGTTTCGCGTCATGGTTGGGATCTAGGTACCTATAGGGTTTAACTAAACGCGTATAAACGCGTGAATACGAGGTAAACAAAGTGTTGAGTGCTTGTTAATATCAATAAATTTCAAATAATACGCAATGAAACGTAACCATAGCCTAGTTAGGCGGTTCAGATGAATTTTGTTAACGTTTATTAACGTTAAACTAATTAAATGATTAGGAAAACTTGAAAATCGTAATTAAGAAACTCGAAACATACGGTACAGAGCTAGCATAGGAAGGCGGATAGGGAAAATGTAAAAAGGGAAAGGAAATGTAGGTATAGAGAGGTTTATTGTGTGATCCGGTGAATGGGTCCCAGTTCGCATTTAGTAGGCGGTCCGGATTATCGTATTGTAGCCGTTTTTAAGGGTTGTAAACAGTTTGGGTATTGTGTTTAAGACTGCTTTTCAGTTCTACGAACGGTGTCAATATTATGTTTTGAACCGATTTTAGAATTCGTAAACGGTTTGAATGCTTTGTAATCAGGGAGGTCTCAACAAAGGGTTTCTAAGCTTAGTGGATTTCACTTACGTAGACTAATATATAATAAGACGTTTTTCAAAAGATTCCCGGGTACATTTAAAACGCCAAAACAAGTTAACGGTTAACTCAATAGGGCTATTTAGTTAACATAGTACTAACTGATTGATAAATCGTAGTAAAAGTGGTTATTTTCAAAGTTATTCCGGATTTTATAGTATTATTATATTTTGGGTTTTAACGGCACTCTCGCGTAATTCATACCCCCATATGGTTTTTATAAGACATTATGGTAAAGAGTAACTAGTTGAGACCGTTATATCATCTCGTTATAGGTATTTAACTTCAGTTTATCTCTTTTTTCTTTAGCTGTTTATAGGTAACCTACTCGGCCTCTGATTAATGTTGGTAAGTCCTTTATTTAGGTAGATTTAACTAAATGGTAATCGTAAGATTGATGTTATAGTAAATATAGATGATGGGAAGAAGCATTACAGAGAGTTTACTCCATGGATAAGAGGTTATAAACCTCATTCGGGAAGTGGCCCTGCCGCCATACACTTTAGAATACCACTTTTAGACCGCTCCTCCCATGATGCACTCTGAAAGTATAATCTTCAGCGTGTCACGTTATCATGCTCTCTGCAAAAGTGCAGCCTAGAGCGTGCCATATTATATTGCACGCTGTAGGAGGGCACCTTTCAGCGTGATACAATACCACCTAAAGTACTACCTATAGTGATATATAATAATATCTACAAAAAGGATTGGTTACGTTTTTAATTGAAATTGGAAAAGTTCCACGACCTTTTCGATAAGGATAAAGCTATAACTTTGCGACTATATAAGGCATAACTCGACCATTATATTTATATTAAACCGAACGAAAATGGATGTTTATTCAAACGACTTCAAGGATTATTATACTCGATGTTACGAAATTAATCTTTCGAGTTTAAACGTTAAGTGACGAGTCAAAATTAAAAAAAAGTGTTATGATCGCGTAAGCTTCTAATCGATTACGGCGTTGGTACTACTAATTCTTAAGCCGGGAGAAGGATAGAGATTTTATGTGGATTCATGGGTATTAAATAAAATTATTAAATATGATCGTCTTCCCTTACCTTTCATCAATGAAATTTTATATGTATTGTTAAAGTTAAAGTAACTTACAAAGCTGAATATTCAAACGGCTTTTTATCGTATCCGAGTTATATACATATAGGAAGAATGAACGGCTTTTCTTATACGTTTCAGGTTATTTAAGTAATTAGTTGCCCTTTTCCAATTTTTGGGAGCGCCGGCAACGTTTTAACGGTATATAAATCATGTAATCGTTAATATTCCAAATAATTTTAACATAACTTACGAAGACGATACTTTAGTCCTTTTTGCGTTATTAAGGAAGATTATATAACGAGATTGCACGTAGTTATAAAATGACATCGTAATAATGGATTAAAACAAAACTTAAAGAAGTTTAATTTCGTTGTCAAAAAGACAAAGTACCTGGGTTTTATCGTTACGATCAGCATAGGCATTCGAGCCGACCTTGAAAAAGTCCAGGTAATACGCGAATAGATGTTCTCATGTACTATTCGGAAAGCTCGAAGTTTTTCAGGTCTTGTTAACTTTTATCGGGACTTTATTAATATTTTTTCCAAATGAAATCAAGATTTCATTCGATGAACGAAGCAAAAAAACTCGTTAAATTTAAATAAAACAGGATAAAGAAGTATTTTAAACTTTTAAAAATGCTTTTATTACGCCCTCGATCTCGGTATATTGTGACCTAGATCGGCTAAAGGTAGTGGAAACCAATTGTTTAGAAACGGCGTCGAAAGGTTATTTGTCATAACGTGCCGAGAATAATATTTTAAAGTTAAAATCTCATTATATTATTCAACTAACGGACGCGAAATATAACTATACTATTCATAACAAGGAGTTTCTTGCAGTAATGTATTACTTCAAAGCGTGGGTTTCGAAGTTACCTAACACCCACACCCTGTTTACGATCCTAACGGATTACAAAAATTGTATATTTTTTCCTCATTTCGCTTGATTTTGAAACGCTAAGCTTAATGGGTCGAAGTTCTTTCGTTTTTCTATTACTATTTGCGGTACCAGCCTCTAACTAAAGGCGACCGCCCGAATATATTAACACATGAATTATGAAATGAATCCGAAATTAATAAACACCCCATCCGAGATTTTCGGCTTATATTCATCACTATATTAAACGTATCAATCATAAACTTATATATTGAAAAACGACATATTACGGCGGGATTCGCAAATAAATTCATTAAGATGAAGGCCTGGGTATTCGATGACAATAATATGTATTGTAGGGGAAAGCCGAAGGATTTTAAAGTTCTCAAGTTAATGGGATCACCACAGATTCGATCTGCGTTCGAGTTGTCGACCGAAATAACGTCGGGTGGTATTATAAACCGGTGTTAATAGTATCGCTATGGGCTCGGCCCTCGTTAAACCCGTCAATTACGTTAATACTAAATGATCATTTCATTTTCAGGTCGAATACTCTTTCGAAATTTTAGGTTTGAAAAATAACAAGCGATCAGTTATACGAAATTCGCCGATTAAAGGTTCCCAAAAACGTTAGACGTTTTCCGCCTAAGGTAAAATATTCGAAATGAACTACGATTTGCAAAATAAATTTAAAGGTTGCGTTACGTCGCCGTATTCGATTATAACTATTAAATTTAAAACTATTACCAATGAAAACATTATAATAAACTTACTACTCTCTTATTATAAGTTATCGAGGTAAAAATGTTTTATTTCATTTCCCTAAAAGGCATCACTATTAAAACGTGATAGAAGTAAATATTCGATACCAGTATCGAATATATACGTAATATAATAGTACAAAACCTCGTTGTACCTTATAATAAGGTTCTTTTAAGTCTTTTTTTTGAAATTGCTGTTGAATATATATTTTCATCGATTTTGTAATCGATTAACCAATTTCCGATAACGGCCTTCAATAATTATTAGTCATTACGAACCGTTCTCTAAAGTTTGTTCAATTCGAGACGATAAAATATATAATTCATAATACGTAGGTGGAAAGGTTAAGGGATATGTGGTAAAGATTGGATTTTTTTTCCTGTTTTCATTATTAACGACCGCGGTTTGAATCAAATAATCGTATGTTGAACAACCCTATGTTTTTTAATAAGTATTCAATGGCTTCTGTCGACAATGATTTATTTATAAATGAATGACCGTACCAAATATATGAACTCATGAATTTTAAAAATACTATGGCATCGCTATTACTTTTTTAGTAACAAAGGTAGATATCGAATTTTCGTCTTTGTCAATTTGAATTCATCAATAGAAAGTCGATAGTCACTGGGTTTAATATAAATCTTTGAATTAAATAATACGATATATCTTTCATTCATTAGAAAAATAGGGATACGAAATTGTCTACTAATCCGATAGATCGTATCGTAATATTTTAATATATCTATACGAAGGTACAAAGTGACTAAGACTACGATAATTTATATTTTGTAATAACTCAACTTAAAAACAAATAGTGAATAATATTCGATAAGAAGGTATAAGGCAAGCGATTAAGTTTAATTTAACTTACGTAATGCTAAAATTGATCGCTTGAATAAAAGGTTAGATTAACTTTATAATTAGTACCAGATTGTTGACGTTTCGAACCCGTTAAATGTCGTTTTAAATATCTTTAACAAATACGTTATATTTTACGGAAATTGAAATTAACGGACGATGACGAACCTTTTTCCTTTGTCAGTTGCATCCGGCATCTATTCGGAACTAGTTTTCGTTCATAACGATATGAAAAAGGTATATATAATGAATGTAAAATTTGAAATTATTTTACGATAAGCGCAGAGCAAAGAGATTTTATTTTATAGTAATTGAGTGAAAATTTATGATAAGTCGAAATAGGAATGAATTATAAAATATTAGTATATTATATTAGTAAATCAATTAGAAGCGAAATAAAGGAAGATACAGAGTTATAATGATCCGGTATTTCGACATCGGCGTCGAATATATATTAAATGATACACGTAGGGCGAATCGCTTTGACTTGCAGAATAATACTATATTTCAAAACCAAGGGAAATATGGTATTATTGTAGTATAATACGATAAATAGAGTCGAATATATATTACCCGAATTTTTTCAATAAGTATTTGATCGCGAAACGGTTTTTACCACAATCTATTGAAGTTTTTATCTTTTAGTTATCATTATATTTATTTCGTCCTACAATTAATGGGGTTATGAACGTCAAGTACCCTAATACGACTAGTCTCGAATATTGAAAAAGGCCGGCGGAGGCGGGCGGCGCGAGGCGAGAAGAATATTAGTTAGAATCGATAAAAGGGTTAAAGAAAGGGCCAAGCGGCAAGGACAACCCTTTAGGCAGGTTATGAAGGATTATAATATATCAGTTTGTAACCGGATCACGCGGTCGACTCGAGTACGATTTGTCGCTCGTTTTCGGTCTACCTGATCCATTCGATTTAAGCTAAAGTTAACAAATATAATAAGGGTGGAACCAGGTTTCATACGGTGGGGCTTTAAATTTTGTTTATTGCGATTGATGAGACGAAGCCTATGTGAATTATAAAAAAAATATAACTTATATAACTATATTTTTTGAATTACTTGAGTTAATCCTATTGGAGGGTATATGATAGGTGTTATTATGAGTTCGCGTTAAAATATTACTTGTTAAAGTATGATTAACCGAAAAAGACCTATTACTGAAAATAAGCGAAACCGTAAAGGATGATAGGGAGTTTTAGGAGAAAGAAAACCCAGGAAAAAGGAGGGACGGAAACGTATAACGAAAGGCTTAATGACTTATATTATTAGAACGATTCATTAGTTTTTATATTCGGGTAATATTTGGAATATGATGTAATGGATTAATTGACTTGAAAAATACAAAGGTATAAACGGACCGATAACTAAAAATATTTTCTTACCTTTTACAAGCAGGGGATAATATATAAGCTCCGCTCGTAATAGCTATACCCAATTACCGTAATAAGGCTCATAAATGAAAAAAGTTCGTAAAAAAACTTATTTATAACATATATTAGCAAAAAAGATTGTTTTGCGGCCGCGATTCTTATAAGGTTGGGTTTTTAAATTTATTCCATTTTAAACCTTGCGATATATACAATAACATTCCATATAATAAATTGGATAATAAATGAAAAGTACGCCGAAATTTAAAAGGCGGTTAATATAAAATATTTTCACGTTATTCAACAGTAAAGGGAGGAATTTTATTTGATTCGTGTTAATACCAAGGATAAACAATTCTTCTATACCGCGAATAGGTAATAAAATGTAGTTAGTAACAAAGTATTTATAAATAATGGGAACGACGTACTTTACGTGTCGGTTAATCTTTCATATTAATAAAGCTTAAGGCGGAATAACGAAGGCCAGATTCATTTTAAATGTTAATTATAATGACGAAAGAAAAGTTGAAAGGTTACGAAACATGAAAAAGTAATTAACGGATAAGATAAGGTTCAGATATAAGCTATTATAATAAGTTTATAATAGAAAGTATGGTTAAGGTAAAAAATATCGAAAAAAGATTAACGGGGTAAAAAGAAAAAGAGGAAAGTTCTAAAAGTTACGTTGAAATCTGTATTTATAGGTATAAACGGATCAGAATCAGTAGGGGTTATAAATTGTAGAGTGTAGTAAAGGGCGCGTTATACGTTCTAAACGGGAAAAATCATACATTATACGGCACGTTAAAGGGTACGTTATACGGTACCAATGGCAAAAGTAATAAGTTATACGGTGTTGGCGGCTGGAAATTCAACCGGCTGATACGTAATACGGCGTATTAAAGGGTGTGTTATACGATGTCAATGGTCTAGGAATAAACCGGCCTATACCTTATAGAACGCATTAACTATTAAGTTACAGGTTCGCACCTAGTTTACTGTCGAGCCGCGTATTAAGTGGATAAAACTTACGTTTTACGTTTAACTAGTAAGATACCGCGATCTTTATAACGTTGAAGAAAAAAGGGGGTATAGTATAAACTTAGACTATTAGCTATTAAGTTTATTACTTACGTTATTATATAGGTAACGAGATATACAATACCCGGACCAGGTGTGGTCCATACACGGCACGTACAAGGGCACGTGACGAGCTAAGTATTGGCCATACCCATAGGTTCCTGCACGAAGGGCCACCGTAGCCTCTTCTAGTCTTCAGCCTGTACGTCAATAATAAATCCCATTTGGCACTTACTTAGCTTACCATCGTATGTCAGATTATAAAACAAATTACAATTGATGGGGGTTTTACCAATAAGAATAAAAAGGATTTTAGTTATGATCATAAATTGATTATTGGTTCCGTTAGCGCGCGCGTATTAAAACAAAAAGTCGCCAGTATTGAAACCCTAGTTAATTACAGTATAGCCAAGTCAATTATGCTCATTGATAGTTGATTACATTAAATACAAATTGAATACACTATTTGTAAGTTGATTATATCAATTACCAATTTAGTATAGACTGTGCCCAATTTAAACCAAAGTACGAGTTACATAATTGCCTATATAGATTAGTATATAGACTGATTAGCAGTCTAATAGACTTAGAAGTAACCACATCACTACTTTCAATGTAATATCAGTTATTTTAACTACGATTCGAATTGACTACGTTGTAATGATAAAGAACTACCAATAATCAATGTTATTATCGATCTTTTCATTTTTACTTTTCGTTTCACAATTACTTTTTCTCTTCAATTTCTCTATATTTCAATATATTTTCAAATTATTATCTTGAACGTTACTCAATAACATTCCCATGACTGTTTCAATTACAGCCCTCTATTTTTTTACATTTTTCAAGTGCTTCTCAGTTTTCTTTTATATCAGTAATTGAAGTAGAGTAGGTCAACTTTACTGACGGAAAAGTTGACTATACTAACTGCAATTTGAGTGTATTGATTGTGGGCCTACTATAATAGCTTCAAGTTAAGTACAGTATGCGCCCACTTCATACTAGGGCATGAGACAAGCAATTGGCCATATAAATTACTGTGCAGACCAGCTAACGGTCTGCCAAATTTTGAACAATACATCTATTACTTGACCACACAATACTACTATTACTTCGACTAATCAAATCGACATCGTTGCAACGTCCAAAGCCCTACTAACACTAATCAGTGAATATAAGATCAAGTACATATAAGACAAGTAAAGGAAAAGGCTACTTTATGGTTACGCTCCACGTTAACAACGGTAGTTAAGATAAAGGAAAGATTCTTGCGAAGGTTTTCTATTAGTACTACGACAATCCACAACGGCAAAAAAAATAAAAAAAATAGAGAAGACGATTGGGTTACGCCGGACTGCAACAGCAATCTGGAAATAAGCGACGGAATCGATTGTAATGATCACACTAAATACCCATGAGTATATAGAAGGTGTCAGAGGGTTTATGTTATCAAGAAGGTAGCACAGGTACTGAGTGAACAATATCGCAACCGTGCAAGTAATTATCAGAAGCCGTGAGGCTATTCAGATGTGTAGACTGAATACTTAGATTGACAACTGAAGAGCTACGAAGGAAATACTATCTATGTGGTGATAACCGCGTCCTTATATATCCGTGCCTTCATACTATCTTCAGTACTGGATAGCTTGGATAGCAAAATATCCAACATATCCTATGCGTCCGTGCGTTAACCCTAACCCTGGATTGCTGACATAAGAGATGTTCCCCGCCTGATGTGTTGGACTTCAGGCTTCTCAGTGGCGCAATTGTATACTGGCCCATTTCCTGACTCAACCGCTGTCTAGGTCATGACATCGATATTGAAAACACCAAGAAATCTTCACCAGATCCCTCTTACACAACTTTGAGATTAACCGCTCAAAGTTTTAAATGACAAGTTGGCAAACGGCTAAGTCAGTATTACTTCTGGTGGTACTACTGTAAAAACAACCAAGTCTCATAGTCTACAGCTTTCAACCTACAACCTATACCAATAATAACAAACGACTTTCGACCTTACCCTCCACACCAAACCTTTTCACATACTTCAATCTTTTTCTTCTCTTCTCTTACATCAATTCAATTGCTAAGATATCTACTCTATGAGAAAACACCAAGATTCGCCAAGTTGTGCCAAAAAAGCCACGTCATGTAATTCAACGCTAAGTTGCTAAGTTCCCACGCGACTTTATCCAAAATACCAATCCCTTATACCCCCAGATTACCAGTAACCTCATCCACTAAGCACTACATTGATCAGACCATCAAAATAATTATAATACGCGCTGTATTTGACACTATTTCCGACCTTATCCGGAAGAAGGTAATTAAAGCTTTCATGCTTCTATTATCAACGCTTTACGCTAAAAGGCTTGAGGGATTGGACATCGAAGGAAATTTACCGGAAAAACACATAGTTAACTTATTTGGACACTACATAATTAACTGAAACACTGGCGAGGATTTTGACCGTAGCGATCGCGCCTGTCAGAAATACCGTAACTTCTTTAATGAATAAACTATTAACATATAAAAGACAATTAAAATGAGGGTTGAATCGAATCTTAAGTTAAACCTTAAACAATGAAAAGTTTATATGTTAGTATAAGGTAACGTAAAACTGGCGCAAATCCATTTTCAATTAATACTAGTTAAAGAATACCTTTCAGATTTAAGCCTTAAAAGGAAGGGTATTAAAAAACTTTAATATCCTTATACCCGTTTTAGGAAACATCTCCTTAATATCTAGCTAAGCTAAGTTTCTTTATGTACGAATGATAAGGAACCTGTCGACCTGTTGAACAACCCAACAACCAAATAAAATAACGCAGAGTACGCCTTAAACAGTGGTAAGATGCGTAAAGTAGCGGCTGGTAACGCGGTAAAAAGTATTAAAAGAAACACCCTCCGCCAGTTAACTAAGTAAGATCTTCAAGTCTCTTCAAATATTCAAACCCATATTATCTCCTAGACTTTTAACTAAAATCGTCAAACCCTTTAAAACCCTTTTTACGATAGGCTTTTATATACGCGCAAACCTATTACAAGTCCTATTATAAGACTTTATCCCTCAGGCTAAGCGACTGGTAATTACCCTTAATACCACGGTTTGGAAGCTCCAAAGCTTAAACTACAGGGAAATACCAATGAAAACTTTGATGATTATCGTTACTTTTTTCTAAAACCTATTAAAATGGTTAATATTAATTATAAGCTCCTTATGGACTTCGCCAAAATTAGAAATGACGTAAAAATATAATCAAAGGTTTTACATACTCTTTAATACAAAACTAATACCCTATTTAAATATTAGTAATTAGATACAGGTTCCACTTTCTGGTTTTCACTTACTATTCCCCAGAATCCTTACAAGACACGTAAAAATCTATTACCTAACCTTCCTAATACGAACAACGACTTTTTGCGAAGTTTACGATAGCATAAAATTCTACTTTATATACGATATTGAACTTAATTAATACTATATTAACTGTGCCACCACGAGGTAAACCACGATAATAGTGAAGAAAAAAAAGGAAAAAAATACCGATAAAGATGCTAAATCAAATTCCTAACAAGATCATGCTATACCAATAAGTAATGAGAAAGGTACACTCTAACTAAGCCACACTATATAAACAGGTACAGATAGCCGTCACAATTGTTAACAAATTTAAATACGCCTTATAACATCCAGATACCACTTACGAAGGCTGTTGTAACTATCTGACCTCCTTGTTTACGACGAAAATAATACTTTTATCGAATTTTCTTAATATATAACCATAAGTTGACGACTTTCGTAACGTCAATGAATAAAACCATACAGTGGTTAACTACGTTGACCGTAAATGCGGCTATAAACGACTTTAACGCCTAACATTTGGTCCAAAAACTTCCTACTAAAGAAAATAGCCACATTAACGCTAACAGGGGCGAGATTAAAACGGACCTATGAACTGCGAAGATAATAGTCGTAATAATAGCAAAAAAATTGAATTAATAAGAAGCCTGACTATTACACAATGTGCTACCCCCCCTCAAAACTTAACAATAAAAAGGTAATATATCACATCCATTACTCTACTACTTTCGAGTGAATCTACTTAAATCATATGGTAAACTTTAAGGGTAATGAGACTATTAACGGCGACGATACCCCTAAACAAATTAAATGACATTAAAATACTACTCCTAAGGTAGCTTAGTAATTAGCTAACCATTTTTTCTTATATGTTTTAAGAAGCAAAAACCCTTACCTTTACCCTAATTAAACCTCCAACCACATACAAACATTTAACCTCAATAAGTATTACGTGAATTATAGGTTTGAAGTTATTATAACAAATATATAGGAAATGAGGTACTTAATAAAAGGCTATTCGCAATATGTAATAATACAAGAGAAAAGTATTACGACCATCAAAATCAATTGTTACGATACTAACAAAGCCAAAATTAGCTTCGGCACAAGGAAACAAGTATTGTTACTAAGGATAACAGTAATTTAAACTATTATTTAATTAATTATGTTCCAAATCCTTAAGTCCCCTACTAATTCCTCTTTATACTTCAAGGACATAAAAACCCTCAACGATAACTTTAATGAAAAAACCGATAAATTGGTTCAAAAAGACTCATAATTTCCTCTGTCCTCTACATAAGAACACCTATAGTTTCATTTTTAAGGCTTAAAGGTAGCGGTATTGAACCTAACGGAGCTAAAGATAAGTCAACTACAATGTTGATTCAAGTATCCAGCTATGATTAAGTTATTCAAATTCCTAAAGCTCGTAAATTATGACAAAATATAATATTTTACTTCAAAAGCTATCGAAAATCTTTGTTACTATTGCCAAACGTATACTCAAGCCTCCAGAATATTTAATTTTACACTCAAAGACGATAGAGACTATCATTACCAGGTTTTGATTAATGGAATTTACTTAGATAACAAGTCTATTCTTTACGTTATGAATTCCGTAACCTCTTTTTATTAAATAAAGTCTTTAAAAATGTTATTAACAAAAAATACATGCAAAAATACAAGGATATTGTAAATTAATACGTACTTCGTGCCACTCAATATCATTGTCTACGATACTAAGATAAACTTGACGGCGGGGAAGTTCTAGTAAAATACCAAGATAATAGGGATTTAGTATAAACAAGTGCTTATAATGACTCATTAAAGAATTGAAAAGGTTAAAAGGGTATACGAATTACTTCTCCGAGCGTGTAATATTCTTACTCTGAATATTGAAAGCTTTACAAACCCATACGCACGCATTTAAAAGGTAATAAAAAGCTTGACCAATGATGTGGGCTTTGATGGCATAGTTTTAACGCTGCGGGTCTTTGGAATATACACACGCTCTATAATTAAATCTTCGCTATTAATAAGCACACAAAGGAGAGCTGTGGCCTACGGCAAAACACCAAGGAAATTACGAAAGTAATCGGTACGGCGCCAAGTTAATGATGCCCTTAACGCGAAGAAAGGCCCTAAAATTATCGACGTACTTACTTTACTGTTACAAAGTAAACTTGTGTAATGGAAGCTGGGAAAATAAAAGGGCCAATACGAAACCTTAAGTATCACTAATTCTAAAGTAATGATTTAAAATTGCTAACAGTTCCATAAGGTTTCTCATTACCCTAGTTAAGCTTTATAATAGTATAACAAACAATAAAGACCTTTAAGCTAAGCGACCAGGTGAATACGTGTTTCTTCCACATATTATCGAAAAATCGAAGATATGCCGCTGGCGCGGACGACAACTGAAAGAAAGAGGTATCAAAAAGAAGGAATATATATGAGTTCGTATTTACAATACTATTTGAATAAATAGAAAAAATAAGGATGATGAAAACTTCGCATTAAAGTTTCGGGGATAAAGTAATATTAAAATCTTTGGCAAACACTTTAAAGAAAGTAATAGGATCTAAATAGACAGCCTTTTAACTTGAGGAGCTATATGATTCGTGGTTAAAACAAACTTTAACATTGACACCCTAAAATTCAATATCTTTATGTCTAGAATTAAACACGATTTTGAAGATGAAACCATGGAGCGGCCGTACGAAAAGTTGCACTTGATTGCTTAAGGATATAGTAATAAATGTTAAGATGAAATCCTGACGTGATTTCTGACGATTTAAAAGATTATCTAACGATTGATAATTGTTTTAACAGCAAGATTATTAGTGAAAACCACGGGTAAATTTACATTCAATAGCTGGAATATAACGTAAGTATATACTTAATTAGCAACCAACCTATATCGAATATTATTACTAAATTTGTTATAAATATTACGTATTTTTACCCTTCGGAGACATTGATACGATATATTCAGTTATTATTAGAATCAGCCGAAATGAGAGTTCATTAATTTCTTTCCTATTATTGATACATTAAGTTACAGTTAAATATTAAATCCTAATTATACGATTCGTAACTACTGTTAACGTGGAAGGAAAACATGAGCCTAATAAGAATATAGATTGACAATACTCTTTTCGTTAAATGGCTGGTAATAAAATATCGGAACAACAAGCGATTGAGAACTCAAAGTTCTAAAACTACAAGCTGGTTACAACGTAAGCAAAAGATAATGAATTTAACTTTAACAGATCATTAATACGTATACTTAGTGTTAACATTGACCTTAGTTTTCGTTAAAAAGGCCAAGATATTAATTTAACCACAATTAATAAGACTAATATAACCAAGGATTAACAGTATCTAAAATAAAGTATCCGTAACAGTTATGTCAATATCTTATATAATCCGGAAACATTTGACAATCTATTCATTACGATACCAATACGATACTTAACGAATACAATTTTTAAGTAGATGAATAGAAGGTTTAAGTGGAAAATATAAAACCTGGACCGGAAATTAATATAATTCCGATCGAACTATTGATGGTCAAGTTAAGAAGTTTTACAGATAAGATTTTTAAAAATAACACCGACTTGTTTTTCTGGATCGGCTTTTAAATAACTATTGGTCATAAAGAAAGGCGCAAGGAGAACGTAAATATTATCGGCAACTTTATTTATTAAACCTTTTATTCAATATAAAAGTATTTTTCAAAACGTCTTAGTTTTCAATGTCCATAGTATAATAACGGACTTTCATATAAGTTTAGCGTTATAAACAAACATTAAATTTTTTACCAGAAAATTAAAGATTCTTTTTAATCCAGTAATAATCTATATAGACTATAAAAACCTATTCTAATATCTTTTAATACTCGGAACCACCAGTGAGTAATGCCAGATAATCAACATAATGATTTTTCGGGAAACCTAAAAAGGTATGGAAATCAAGGAGTTCCGATGGATCGATGTAAAAGATAACCTTGCTAACCTTATAACCAAAATTCTGCCGAACAAAGCCTTTAAAGGGATTGTGAATGGAAATAGGCTGACTATACGTATTGAGAGCTATATTAATAGGTCACCTAGTAAGGCCAAGTTATGTTCCGGTAGACAGGGATACGCTAGTAAACTGGAAGATTTCTAAAATACTAACGATAAAGACCTCTTGAGTAAATACGGTTAAATTGGAAGTTTTCAAAGGGTAATAAACTAAAAACGTTTCTGGAAATCGATAAAGTCTGCCCTTGGAACCGTGTGGCAATTAAGGGAAAAAAGAGTTGATTGAAGTTTAACCGAGTTTATTTTAATGTAAAACTCAACTCGAATGAATAGGAGTTTGGCCAGTTTGTGAGGATTTAATTTGGCGGTTACCGGAAAAAAATTATGAATTATACTAGCGTTAACATACAAAACACAAAGCTGCCAGTATTGAAATATAAGTAATTATAATATAGTAGGTGAATCCTACTAAGAGTAAAGTTAACTATACTAACTTAAAGTTTAGTGTATTGATTATAGACCTAATGTATTTGCTGTAAGTTAAGTATAGTATGTGCTTATTTCACACTTGGGTATGGGCCAAGTAATTAACTATATAAATTTCTGTGCAGATCAGCTAGCAGTTTGACAAACCTAAAATAATACATCCACCACTTGACTACGCAATACTAATGTTACTTCAACCAATCGAATCGAAAACGGTGCAACCTCTCAAGCCCTACCAACAGTCAACAAATATAAACGACTGCAGACAATCTCGCTTTAAGGAACAAATCATAAAACACCGTAAAGAACAAGCTTCCAATAATAACAATAATTTATTCGTTTTCTATGGATATAATTCTTTATATACATATATATATTCTGTGGGAATAGTAGTATTTGAAGTGCAGTAGATCAACTTTCCTTATAGTAAAGTTGACTATACTAACTACAAGTATAGCGTATTGTTTTGTGCGAGCCTATTGTATTGGCTGCAAAGCAAGTACAATATGCGCCTATTTCACACTAGGGAACAAGCCAAGCAATTTGACATTCAAATTACTACGCAGACCGGCTAGCGATCTGCCAAACTTATAACAATACATCTACTACTTGACCACATGATACTACTGTTACTTCGACTAATCGAATCAACAACGTTGTAACATCTAAAATGCTATCAATACTAATTAGTGCTTATTAGGTTAAGCAAAAATAAGCTAAGTAAAAGAAAAGTTATTTTCCGGTTGCGCTTTATATTGAGCGACAACTAAGATAAAGAAAAGGTTTTTACCAAAGGCCCCTACAAAGTGCGACGGTTTTTACGGCAGTAAGTAAAGAAAACTTTTAGGTTACAGCGGTTTTTACGAAACTTGGAAATAACGACGGTATCACTATTGAAAACACCAAGAAAATTTTACATATATTTTTTAAAGATGTTGTGATTGACTGTTCAATGTCTGGAAGTTCGGCACCTTAGCAAACGGCTAAGTTGGTATTAGGGCGGGTGTTACTTCTGCAGAAACACGACTTAATCCCTACGCTAAACAATCTACAACATCAAACGACCTTCAATCTCACCCTTTACACCAAACCTTTGCCTCTAGTTTACTCTTTTCACTTCTACTACGTTAATTCAATCGTCAAGTTCACTACTTTAAGCGAAAACACTAAGTTACGCTAAGAAAGTCACGTCGCGCGACCCAACACCAAGTTGCCAAGTTTTTACGCGACTTCACGCCAAAACCCTAAGTCACTACGCTCAAAGATCACCATGTCTCTCGCCTTACCCTCACTACAAATCCTAATCTACCCGAAAATTCAAGATGGATTATTTCCAAAACCTATTATAGGCGATTGAAGTTCTCGGATATATTATCTCCAAACCATACGAAAAAGACCTTTAGGGTTAAAATGTTGACGAAAACTTAACAGAACAATACTTTTTAAATTACATTAAATACTAAATAATGAAGTAAAATGGCGGTTTAAACATTAATTACTAGAACCGTACTTTTCGAAACCTTCGTTACGTTTTGGACGACTGGATAATGAATATATGAAAAAAAGAGTAAAAAAAATCATTAAACTAAAGCTAAATGTAAAACTTGAAAGAAGAGAAATTTGGGTGCTATAGAAATGGATTAGTAAGCTAATAAAAACCCCTTTTAAACTAATCTAACTTGAAGAATACCCATAAGATGCACGGCCTAAAAGAAATGATATTGAAAAACATTAACGCCCGTATACTCCATCTAGGGAAACTCCCCTTTACCCTTAACTAAGTTAAGGGTTTTTACGCGCTGACGATAAAAAACCTATTAACCTATTCGATAACATAGCACTCCTATACGGAAGTACGTAGTACGCTTTTAGAGGCAGTAGAGTATATAAAGCAGCGGCCACCCATGAGGCCAAAGGGATCAATATTAGTGCTTTACACCAGTTCATTAAGTAAAATCGTCAAGTCCCTCAAAACCTTTAAGATCCTATTACCCTTTATCACTTTAATTGTCAAGTTCCTTAAAAATTTTTCCTCGGTAGGTTTATCTATACACGTTAACCTATTACAGGTCCTACCATAGGACTTTACCCCTTAGGATACGCGACTGTCAATTACCTGTAATACCGTGTTTCGCAAGCTTTAAATCTTAAACATCCCAAAAAAAACACTAATAAAGATTAGTATAATTATCGCAATCTGTGCCTAAAACCTGTCAAAATAGTTAACATTAATTAAAAATTCCTTACAGACTTCGTTAAAGTCTAAAGGGTTATATAAAACATATAAATGGAAGTCTTACAACCACTTCGACACGAAAATAATACCCTTTTGAAACATCAAAAAGTAAATGAAGATTTTCTTTTCTAATTGTTACTCATTATTTTCCGAAATCCTTATAAGGTACGCTAGAGACAACTACCTAACTTTTTTAACCCGAGTAACTACTCTTTGTAAAGTTTACGATAGTATAAATAGCTACTTTAAATACGACTTCCACCTTACCTAATACTATATATACAGGGCTACTATACAGTAAAACACGATAATAATGAAGAAAAAAAAAGAAAACACCAATAGATATACTTAACCAAATGCTAAAAAAGTTGATACTATACTGGTAGGTAATGGTAAAAGCCTACTCTATTGAAGATACACTTTGTAAACAGATATGGGTAGCCGTCACGAGCGTCAGCAAGTTTAAATACGCCTTATATGATGAAAATGCTATTTATAAAGGCTGTTTTAACTAATTACGTTTTTCGTTTACAATGGTAATAGCTTGCATACTAAACTAACAACTTCCTTAACGTGAATTAAAAAGACCTTGAGGTGGTTAATTACTTCGACCGCAAATACGGATATTGGCTCCCTTAATGCCAAAAGTCTAATTTATTAACTACAGACTAAAGGCAGTAACCAAGCTAACACAAATAAGGCCAAAATTCAAATGGACTTATTAACCGCAAGTACTATCGTTGGGATAGTAATAAAAGATATTAAATCCATGGTAAGTTTAGTTATTAATTTATCAGACACTATTTTACCGAGCGAAACAACAAAAAGTTAATATAATACCTCTAATATCCCACGACGTTTAAATATGATTACTTAAACCAAATCGAAAACTTAGAAGGAAACGAGTTTATTAATAGCGATAATGCCCCTAAGAAAATTTAGCGACATAAAATTACTACTATAGGTACGGTCTATTAATTAGCCGATAACGCCTTTTTTCACTACTTAGGTGGTAAAAACCGTTACCTTTACTTTAACCAAGCCTTTAACCCATTATACACCTTTAACCTCTGTCATTGTTACGCGGACTATACGTTTCAAGGTATTATACCGAATATAGGGGTAATAAGGTATTTAATAAGAGGCTATTCGCAGTATGTATTATTACGAAGAGAAACTACTATAACTCCTAAAACTAATTTTTATAATACAAAAAAAACCAAAATTTGCTTCGGTTTAAAAAAAATTATGGTTAATAGGGATAAAGGTAATTTAAATCATTATAGGATCTATTACGTTTTATATTCTTAAGTTCCCCACCCCTTTTCTTTTTTGTTCAAAGAATATAAAATCTCTTAGCGTTAACGATAACTTTAACACTGACGAACTGGTTAAAAAGAGTCAAAGGTTTCCCCTCACTTTTATGTATTGGTAATTATTATTTTATTAAGGCCCTAAAGCAATGATATTAAAACTAAAGAAGCCTGAAATACAATAATTATATAGACGATTTAATTATCTAGACTTTAACAGGTTATATAAGGATTGAAAGTCCGCAAGGCATAAAGACGTAAAATAATTTATCCTAAAAGCTATTGAAAAGCTTTACCCGCGTTGCCAAATACAAATACAAGCCTCGTGAAAATTCAAGTTTACATTAAAAAACTATAAATACTTTAATTACGAGGTTTTTATCAATGTGTTTTACTTGGATAACAAGATTATTTTTACGTCGTTAACTTTACAACCTTTTTTTATAAAGCCATGTCATGGATATTACTATATACCCTCATAGATAGTATATATAGGCCAATTAAAAGTTCACTGTATGGCAGGGTGTACTCCTGCAGTGTGTACGGTAACGTGTCACGCTGCAGGCTGTACTCTTGCAAAACGTAAAGTGCATTATACATGGATCGGTTTGGAATAACTATTTCAGACCGACGGAAATGCGTGGATCGGTCTAGAAGAAGTATTACAGAGTAATATGCTCTGGGTGGAGGGCTTATAAGTCCTCACCTGTAGCGTACACCTCTGGATGCTTCTTTTTGGATCACCTATCTTTTATACTACAACACCATTAATTCTGATTATTCTTCAAAGACCTTAGTTCACGTGAGTTTTGAAAATCCCTTTCGACAAATGATATATCAAAAGCGTTACGAATATTATAGACCAACATTTACTTAAACCTAACCAATACTATTATCCACGATGTTAATATTAGCTTGACGTTGGTGGAGCTTTAGTAAAATGCCTAAAAATAGGTATTTAGTGTAAAAAGGTACTTATGAAGGTCCACTAGAGTATTGAAAAAGTTAAGAAAGAATACGCCCTATTTCACCAAATATATAATATCCTTACGCTGGAGATTAAAAGTTTTACAAATTCGGAGGCACGCTTTTAAATAGCGGTAAAGGGTCTAAATGATATTATGGGCTCAAACAGCCCAATACTAACGCTATTGGTCTTTGGAAAGTACCTATGCCTAACGAGTAAATCTCCGTCATTAACAAGTACTCAAAATCTATTAATAGTTTGCGGTAATGCTTTAAAGTAATTACGAAAGAAATTATACACCGTTAGGTTAATGATGATCTTAACACCGAAAATAGCCTCATTATAATCGACTTATTTTCTTTACCGTTACAAAGTCAACTCCTTATATTATAGGAGCCGCGACAATGGGATAGCCTATATAAATTCTGATGTATCGGTAATTTCAAAGTAATTGTTAAAATAAATAACGGTATTATATCTGAAACCATATATTAAGACTTTGAACGATAAAAGTCCCTAAGTTAACCAACCAAATTAATACAAGTATTATCCACTTGTTAGCAACAAGCCCATAAAACGCCGCCAACGCAGACGACCTTCGAAAAAGAGAAAAGTTGAAAGGAAAAAAATACATACCGTGTTGTATTTATGATATTAATTAGTAAGTAGGGAGAAGAAGGATAATGAGAACTTAATACTAAATCCGCGAGCGTAAGGCATTATTAAAACCTTAGGCAAACCTTGTAAAGAAAGAGATAACGTGGAAAATAACGGCTTGCTTACTCGAAGAATTGAATAATCTATGCCGAAAGCCGATTTCAACCTCTAAAACAAATTTTACGATTTTTAAATAGAAAATTATTTACGAAATGAAACTTAAAATCAAGGGACCGTCGTAACAAAAGTCACGTCTAATTGCTTAAGGATATGGTGGTAAAAGCAAAAACTAGATTTTGACGTATTTGTTAACGGCTTAAAAGATGAAATAACGTCTAATAGTTGTGTTAGTAACAAAATTACTAACTAGAACTAAAAAAAGAAAAATCTTTTAATAACCGAAACATAATGTAAACCTATACGTAATTGACGAAGAATTTACAACGGATCGTAATACTAAAACTTCCACAGGAATTTCAACCTATATTCCTTTTAGGACTAGTATTAAAATATATCAAACCTTTATACGGAATAGCTAATACAGGCATCGATTGATTTTTAACCTACTAATTGTACTTTAAATTATGACTAGATAAAAAATATTTAATATACGACTTATATTTATTGGTAACGTGAAGGAATGACTTCGACCTAATAGGTATACATATTAACCATACCATTTTTGTCGAAACAATTAATTTTATAGTATCGGAATAAAAGGTGATTTAGGACTGTAGGTTTTATGATTATAGGCCGGCGACGATATTATTGGCAATAATCAACTTAACTTTAATAAATTATTAATTAGTTTACTTGATATTTATAGCAGCATTATTGTTTTCTAAAAGAATTAGGGTACTAATTGAGTTATAATCGACAAAATTAACGAAACTAAGGCTTAACGGTACCTTAAATAGCGTGACTATGCCAACTTTATTGCAACCCTATACCAACTGGAGGCCGCCTACAACCTTTTCATCGCGGCGTAAACGTAAAATCCAATAAGTAACGACTTGAACCGGCTTAATAAAGGGATTAAATAGCAAATGCAGAATTTGTACCAAGGAATGAATATAGTTTTAATCAATTGAACGAAGGCTGAGTCAATAATATTTATAATTATGATCTTTTTACACGAAATACCGACCTATTCTTACAAATAGGCTTTTTAATGACCTTCGTTAATAAAAATAGGAGGGGAAAACCAGTTTAATATTATTGGTAGCCCAATTTACTAGATCTTTGTTAAATACAAAAAGATTATATGAAAAATGTTAGCTTTAAACGCTTATGGTATAATAGTAGGCTTTAATGTAGGTATAACATTATAGAAAACTATTAACGTTATTACTAAGAAGTTGAAGATTTTTTAAACCCCGGTGGTAATTTGTACCAACTTTAAAAGCCCGTTAAAATGCCTTTCAAAACTCGAAATTGCCAGCAAAAAACGCTTAATAATCGACGTTATAATACTCCACGAAACTAACGAATCAGGGGAAATTAAGGAGTTCAGATAGATTAACAGCAAAGATAATATTATTCATAGTTTAAGGAATGCATCGCTCAACAATAATTGGCTAACTATACGTATCGAAAGCTACGTTAATAGGCCACCTAATAAGTCTAAATCACGTAACGGTAGTTAGAGATATGTTAGCAAACTAAAAGACTGTTAAAGGAGTGACGATGTTTGTTTGTTCAACTGGTACGGCTAAAATAGAGAATTATATGGGTTTATGGCAAAAAAAAACTTTTTGTAAAAATCGATAAAGTTTGATTTCGAAGGCGTAGGGTAATTAACGGTAATTAGAGTAAATTTGTATCCAAATAGGTATATTTCAATACGAAGGTTAATTAAAATTGACAGGGGTCTAGCTAGGTGACAAAATCAACGGAATCGAAGTTGAGCTTTCATTTAAAAATATTGGTTCATTATACTAGTGTGCGCTCACAAACTAAAAAGCTACTAGTGATGGAATATTAGTATTTGCAGTATAATAAGTGAATTTTAATTACAGTAAAATTAACTATACTAATTGAAAATATAGTTTATTGTTTTATGCGGGCCTATGATATTAACCGAAAAGTAAGTATAGTATGCGCCTATTTCACATTGGGGCATAATCTAAGCAATTGGTCATACAAATTACTACGCAAACCAGCTAGCGGTCTGCCAAACCTAGAATAATAAATTCAATTCTTGACTACGTAATACTACTGTTACTTTGACCAATCGAATCGACAAAGTTATAACGTTCAAATCCCAACTAATATTTTCCATATTTTTCATTCTTATTGTTTGAAATTTCATGATCATGATTTCACATCAAGAAAAGATTTTTTTTTTTTATGAACATGATACCATTCAACAGACGACACGCATGTATAGAAAAATATGTTCTAAATTACATTGAAGTATCATCAAATTTGAATACAAACACTTCAAATATATTTGAACAAAGTTAGAGACCATACGTCATATTCTTTGAAAAAAATCCCTTCCAACATTATTATTTGTCAAAAATGCACATAACCAATATACTTATTGTATCTGTGGATATTACTATATACCCTTATAAATAGCATACATAGGTCAAGTAGCTGTGCAGTGTATTGCAGGGTGCACTCCTGCAGGGTGCACGGTAACGTGTCACGCTACAGGCTACACTTTTGCAAGACGCAAAGTGCATTATGCATGGATCGGTCTGGAATGACTATTCCAAACCGAAGGTAATACGTGGATCAGTCTAGAAGAAGTATTCCAGAGGAATACGCTCTGGATGAAGGGCTTATAAGCCCTTACCTGTGGCGTACACCTCTGGATACTTCTTCTTAATCATCATCTTTACATACTATAACTACCAATGTAACGATTACTTTTTTGAAAACCTTATTTTATGTGAATACTAAGGTTTAAGACCTTAACGACACTAATTAGTAGCAGAATCGGTCGACTATTAACAGATTAAGAAAGAAAAGATAAACATACGTTAAATACCTATAACGGGATACTGTAACGGTTTTAACCATTTGTATTTTAACACTTCGTTTTTACAAGAATTATACGTCGACGTGTGCAAAAACTATAAAGACTAAGTAAGTTGAAGAAGAAAATTTTTAACACGATATCATCAACCTTTATTTGGCGCTTTATTTGTTAAAAGCCTCGTTCCGCCAGTATTAACCATTATTTAATGCTTTAATGTTTCCGGACACTTTTTGAACAACGTCCTATTATGTACCAGGCCCCGTAAGCCAAAACTACCAAATTTTGGAACCCTTCGCTAAGACCTATTTGATTTTTACAAACCACACGCTTGAGTAAATACAAGATTGGTTACATATGAATAAACAACTCGATCGCTCTACCAAAATTGGTTACACATCAATAAACAACACGATCGCCTTACAAAATCGGTTACATACCAATTAACCAACCTACTCCATTTACTAAGTTCTACTAAAGCACATCAATACGGACAAACTATCGTATACCAAAACATATAATAAATTGACATTTCCTTTATCTGACTCAATTTTCCAAATTTTCTCTATTCATTTCAAAATTACCTAAGATTGCTCTATGTTTTCTTCTTTTAATACCTATGAAGTTTTATGTTTTCCTAACCGTTTCATTATTATAATATTATAAACGTTAACAAAACTAATCCTAAATATTTAACTGATTTGTAATTACGCCTTTTTTATATATCGTTTAAAATTTATTTGTATTAACTCGAAATCACCATACTTGTTATATCGCTATTACATCCCAAGATAATCGCAACTATAATCTCAAAATGAATAACACTGGTGGAAACTAACGTTTTCTTTGATATCCTAGTCAAATATATAAGAATTAAAAAGCCTATAATATAGGAAATAAACCAAGGCCTATGAGATAATACTATCTATTTACTTGTTAACGAATTCAAACCCTATATAGTAAATATAAATATCTTAACCGCTATGTACCGTTACTGGAAGAAGCAAATCCAAAGACCTGACTTATTGAACAATTTCATTAATAATTTTTCGGTCTAGATGTTCAATATATAGTAAAGGGTAAACCTTATCATTTCCAAAGCCTTACGAATCCAACTAGAAACTAAAAGCATTAATACGTTAGGAGATAAAAACGGATGCCTCGTAAAGTCTTATACGAAATAACATAACTTGGCGACGTACCAAATGAAAAATATAAAGATTCATACGTTACAGAATTTATGAAGGGGTATTACCTTCTGAAACTGAAAAAAACTGCTATTAAAACGAGGGGGACCACGTGCAAAACGACATAATATTATACTCTAAGTCAAGGGTAGGAACCACAAAAAAGAAAACCAACTAAAATCCTTATCTATTACATAATCTTGATATACCCCCTATATCAGCTTATACTATAGCGTAAAACCGAATACTGAACCACTTTCTAAATACTAAAAACAACCCGACCGATTACAACGGAGTCGGTCGAAACGTAAGAAATAACCTAACCGAGAAATCGACAATCGGCCGGAATACAAAAAATAACCTAACCACGGAAATAACAAGCGACGCAAAACGCCGATACATACCTTGCAACCCGATACTTGTAAACCAAGACCCTTACCGCGACTTCCTACCTCATTACTTTCTCACGGATAAAAGCGATCCTACGAAGTTAACCAACTTTTCTAATCTGTAAAATAAAGATAATAATTATAAAGACGAGCTATACAAAGTACTTAATAATAAGATACGAATTATACTTAACACATATAGAAAACTATATATTAAACCGTCATAATTTCACGTTATCTTATCTGGTATATTTTCCGAGTAAGTTAAAGAACAGTATATATATCACCTTACGTAAGTAGATACATTAATAAAGTGTTATAATCGCATAAGATCAAAATTAGATACGTAAATTAACTATAAACTTTACGACAAAGACTAAACCGGTATAACCTGGAATTCCGTTAAAAAAATGCCGATAAAAACTCATAGGAAATCTTTACTGCCTTATTAGTAAAGTTTCGAAAGTATTAAGTAGCCTTCGGACGAAAATAAAAAGGCGAAAAATGGTTTATTTAAGTCATAATAAAATCCTGTCGTGAAAACCCGGATTTCAACTTTATACTTTTTAAACTAGAAAATGACTTGAAAGCCTTTTGTATAAGTTTTAAAACATCGCTCGAAACTTCTATACAACGACAAACAAGCCTCTGATTAGTATTCGTAACTAATAAAACTAAATACGAAGCCTAAATTATTAATACATATCTTATCGAAATAATTGAGTATATTTTAAACCGGTGATTTGAGGTTTATAAGAGGCAAAATAAATACCCAAATTATAGGTACTAGAGAGAAAACGCTAATAGAAAAAGATAGGGCCGATCGTTTGGAAATGGAAAAAAAACCTACCGAACTATAACAATACTTATGAAAAGATATATGGCGCCTTATAAGTTTGCAAAAGCGGTGTATCGTATAATGTAAAGTCGGCTGCTAATTCGATAATTTTGAAACGAGTATAATTTTAAAGAAAGAATAAAAGTCAATTTTACAGCATACATAACTTAATACGAAGACATAAATAACGAATTAAACTAATATATTTAAGAAAATACATCCGGAAAAAAACGAACTTAAATAAAATGATACCTACGTATTAGCTTACGACGATAGAAACGCCTACTGTATCTTTACCGGCTCATAAAATACCTTCTTTTTACATATTACCGGCCTGTATTATGTAAACGAAGTGTTTAACGCTAATATGGCGTCGTATTTCGCCCTTTTGAATAGATACGAAATCATGTTTCAGGGTATTATACTTAATACTAACATAACCGACATTTTGACGGCCGGGAAACGACAATTCAACGTATTTACGGCGAAATTTCCCAAGTTTTGGCAAAACCGAATAGGAAAACATAGAAAGGTCCTATTTAATAAGGGTAAAGTGATATCGTTCGGAACAGTCGTTGTAAATACTCGTTTCGAACTGATTGAAATTTACTTAATGAATTTGAAAACTTAATTTCCCCTTTTATAAGTTAATATAAAAAAGCTCAAAATTAAAGTACAGAAAACAATTAATTAGCTTATCCGCGCCTTAAATAGCGTATCTGTACCATTTAATTTTAAGTTCAAATACCTATAATTTTTCCCGGAAATATGTATAATGAAGGTTATTTATTTGACTTAATTAAAATCTTAAACTTTTTATTGACGATTCGGATACTTAATTATATAACGCCTTTTACGCCTGCTTTACGTCGTAAGCCATATAGATATAAGAAAAACCGTATTTAAATTTATCTAAAAGTTCTTTTATAAATGCTAGCTTCACTTATAAGCTTTACGACGGTTCAATTTCAGCTTTTAAAACGATACAAATTTTAATTACGAAGTAATGATTGACATTATATATCTAAATAGCCTACCGGTTTCCTATGTCATCGATATAGCTATATTATTCTAGGCTGTTTAATTCACACAAAACGCTTTTGTTTTAAACTGTCAGGACGCTTTAATTAATTACTAATTAAACATTTTCCTCGAGCATTTACATTAGATTATGCACGATGTCTACACGGCTTTCAATTTTACTTGATAATGTACAAAACCTAGAATAGTTAGTAACGAGTATAAGAAAATCCTAATAAAATCCATATATGGTATTAAAAGCGTAAACGATATTAAAAATCGTTAGAAATCGTGAATAATATTATAAAAAAAAACTTAAGGGTATTAATTTTAAGGAATCTATCCTTTAAATAGAGGTTAACACCATTAACAATACTTTTGACCTAAATAAACCTATTTCCACCTTTCTTATTTTTGGTAACTATCCGAGGATTTATACGGACTTTACACTATTACTATCCACTAAAAAAGGGCCAATACCGTAATAAAAGCTATTGTAACGTTACGATCTTCACGGGCTTAAAACGAGGTATCTAAAGAGTTAGCTACAAGAAATAGTATATGTAATGCTAGCGTATTGGATTTACCACTATAATCTGAATTTCTAGTTTAGAAAATAAAAGATAGATAAACTGAACCTTAAAGAATCAATGGGTTTAAAGACCATAATTTGTTAGTTAATCTGCCAAACAGAATAATTTCGTTTCGATTGAAAAAAGTACGTAGGTACAGGAGAGAGGTTGAAGGAATCGGCGAGGTGCCTTAGGACGAACAAAACCGCCTACACGTTACCCTCCAAAACGACGAAAACGAACAAATCGCCCATATGCTACCCCCCGTAAGAACTAATTTAAACCGACCCCGAATTCATGTTCGCCTCCGAAACATGATTTCAGCCCGACTACACCAGACAAAAGTGGCACATTTACACCAACCCCACCAAAACCTCGGCGCCGAGGGCGACCCCTCGGCTGGAAAACCAAAAAACACCCTAAAAAATTTGCCACAGACTTCTTTATTACATAAAAGGAAATGACAAACTACAAGCTTAGCTTAAATCTTCGTCTCAAAGGTATTATTACCACTCACGGTACTCTATTTTCATAATTTACTTAAACGGAAATTTTAGCCTTTATGAAATAAAGTTCATTTTATTTTAAATACTTTAACGTAACCATTTACGATGTCTAGAAATATTCCCTAGCCGTTTTAATTAAGAAATTAAGGATAGAACCGGAAAGCTTTACGAAAAGACTCTCTTCATTATAAAGAGCTATAAAGACGAAGGTAAAAAGGATATTATAACCTAATTACTTACATTATAACGGGCTAAATATCGCCTAATTTTTACGTTTGTTATTTTCCTTGAAAATTTATATAGCCTATATATGAAACTTCGAAATAAAACGTAAAACAATACCTAATCCGAATAATGTCTAAAATAACGAATTTACGTCGACATACCTTAAAACCTTAGGTAAAACTATTTACCCGGCACGATTTTACGTATTATAAAACCACTTTATGGCTTAGTCTAAACGGGTATTTACTGGCATAATACTTATTGAAAACACTATAAAAACGACTTAAAATAACCAATTTCACCTTCGAACCGTATTTATTAATGTTAACGACCCATTTGAAAGGCTATATATTAACGGGAATATAAACGAACAACACCTTAACGTTATATAACTCCCCGTTTTCAGCATCTAAAAGGAGAAAACTTTAAAACCCGGTTTAAACACTAAAACTAAAATATCCCTAATACAAAAAACGTGATCGATTTTAATAGTACTAATATTATCTTCCGGAACGATATTTTAGGCCTTATATAAAAGGGATAGTTAAACAAAGTTACCTTCATTACTTTGAATAACATAAAATAAACCGATAAATACATATATTAACGTATTCCCTACGTTCACATTATCTTTATCATATAATGAACAGCAATATTTAACCTTTTTATGGCTGCATAATATTAAACCCAGCCGACGGACGATATATTTAATGCGTTTAAGAACCGTTTTTCGTAATAAATACATAATTTAAAATGTGGTTTACAATTTATACTATTGAATATACGTATTAAAAAGCTATGTATTTTCATTCACGATTCCTTCGCTAATAATAACGATTACAGTTTACAAATCGAGTTCGTCTTAATCCTCGGTAACGAAACACTAGTACAAAACAACTTTATTCTCCGAAAAAAGATTATTTATTAAAGTTTTACCAAATACAAAAAGGTTATACGAAACGTCTTAAACTTTTAAGATTTAAAATATAATTAAATGCTTCGATTCGGATATTACTATACAGATAACAGTTCGAATAATTATTTCCTTCCTTATCTTAAGCCCCATTTTTCTTATAGTTTATATTAAAAAAATCCCTTTATAAATACGTAGTTAAATTAAGTATTATAGATAAAGAACGCTTGACAATCGTTATTATAACATTACTTGAATCGTACGAACAACGAGAAATTGAGGAAACCAAATAAATCAATAGCAAATCCAACCCGGTAAATATAATAATAAAGGATATATTAAACGACGTATTAAAACTCTTATATTTACGAATACGTTATTCATTAGGTTTGTTAGCAAGGTTTTACAACCTTAATAAATTTCTATACTATACTAATTCTCGTTACATTCAATCGGCTTATCGATACCTTTCGTACTAATCCATAATTTGCTTTTATTTAAACTAACTATTCGCCCCGACCGCCGATTTTATCTTTATTCAATACGACTTCTCGAGCTGATTAACGATTTTTCTTCTTTTCTTTTGATTCTATAACATCGTAACGATAAATATTACGATTCTTATTTCGAATATTCGTTTTGTAAAAAGCGAAGAAACTAATATATAATATATTATATTATATCCGGGTACACCCAACCGGCTCCGAAGGTATACATCTTCTATTAAAGGGAAAAGGTGACATTGTTACATCCCTATTATCCTCCCCGTCTCTTTCTTCCTTTATACTCATACTATTGATATTGTTGTAATAACGTTATTAAAGCTAGCGAGGATCTAACCCTACACCTTATTAGTTAAACCATAAGGTAAAGGTTTAAGGGACAGATTACCCTTTTCGTAGCGATATATGTTAACGTCGTTAAACTTGTTTACGTAACATATAAGTAAGCCTCATTTCCAAGTGGTAACGGCGGTTGTCATCTTTCCAATCCGCAGGTTAAAGCCTATTTACTAATTAATATCGGTTCATTTTAGTTATTTACTACTATTTGTTTTTCGAATCGCTCCGAACGATATATTTTTACCAAATAGGGTTTTGAGGATCTAGTTAAAACTTATTAAGAAGCCAGCGGGCGCGTAATACGGTTTCGGCCTACGGCTTTAAGATCACTGGAACGGGGGCATACGAGTTAATCTGTTCGTAATGGTAGCAGCGAGTCGAACAGCCCCCGGTCTCGTAATAATCGCCAATGGACTTACCCGCATCTGCGGATGCGATATACAACACGTAAGGCGTATTCATTAACGGCTTAATGTTATAGACTTGTGTATGTTGCTTTAAGTTTAACGCATTAAAAATGCCCTTAGGAGTACCCTAACGATACGAAGCTTAGGGCGATAGAGGAAATCCGTCTTATACTCCTTATTTATAAAAAAGGGAAGTTAAAAACTTTAAAAGAAGGGATTATAATGTGTATACCTTAACGCAACTGCACCAAGATACGTTTACGGCATAAATAAGCCTTTATGATTAATAGAGTTTTTATCCGTAGGGAAAAAGTGAGATTTATAACCTTAGATATTCCCCGCTCCTCCCCCGAATTAAGGAAGAGGGAAGGAAAAAAGGGGGAGGAGGAGGTTTAAAAGGCAACAATGGGAAAGAGTGAGGTGGAAGCGTAGGTTAGGCTAGGCAGCGTGGCAGCGGCAGGACTGGGCGGTGTAGCGATGGTAGTGGTAGGGCTTAGCGGCGTAACATTAGGCGAAGAGGCTGGAGCTAACGGCGTAGCGGCAATAGAGGAGATGTTTCCCGAGGAATGCGGGCTGCTACTGTTAGTGGTGGAGGTAAAGGTAGCAGTAGCGGTAGTAGTGGCCGCGCCGATGCGTCGGCGCTTATACGCCAGACGGCGCCTTATAGTTCGGTTTTTACGCATTATCCGGATAGAAGAAAGTTTAATTATAGGTATTGATTAAATGACTTACTTATGAAAGCGGTTTATTTTGATTAATAGAAATAAAAGAAAATAACGATACAGCTTAGTTTGCTTAAAGGAAATAAAATTTAAATTGAACTGTGTACTTATATTTATGTAAATTACTTGCCTTTCAAAAGAAAAAGAAAGAGGTTCTACTTGGGCCGATAACAATATATCTTTTAATGCCAACCCAAATACGTAAATATTTCATTATCTTTACGCAATCAACACCTATAGCACCGGTGTAATTACATTGATTAACTACGAAAAAAACATTATTACTAACTATATCGCCTTTATTTGACTATACGAACCAAACCTGGATAACAATTATCACTTCGACTAAACTTTGCTAATCCCAACCGAACTTGTAATTTGGATCTTTTACGATTAATATGGTAACAATATTCTTATTACGGGAACTATTAATTTGGACATTTTGCGATTGGTACGATAACAATACTTTATTACAAAAACTACTAATTTGAACCGGTTGAAATTAATACTATAAAGAATGATATTACTACTAGACTATAAGGACAAAATATACAAAAGAGGGAAAAAAAGATTACCCATATGGATATTACTATATACTTTATAGATAGTATACATAGGTTAGGTAGCAGTGCACTATATTACATGGTATCCTCCTGCAAGGTGTACGTTAATTTATCACGCTACAGGCTACACTCTTGTAAGACGCAAAGTGCATTATAAATGAATCAGTCTGAAATGGCTATTCCAAACCGACGGAAACGCGTGGATCGGTCTAAAAGAAGTATTCCAGAGGAATACGCTCTAGATAGAGGGCTTATAAACCCTAACCTGTGGCCTACAACTCTGGATGCTTCTTGTTAATCATCATTTTTATATACTACAATTACAAATCTAATAATTACTCTTCTAAAGACCTTATTTCACGTGAATACTAAGACTTGAAACCTTACTAAGAGTATCTTATATTTAGTCGACCTTTCTATTTAGACAAATCTTATCCCTCTTTTTATACAAATCTAATATCTTACATAGACTCTGATTATAAGGTAGTGAAGTAATAGTTTTACACTCAACAATTGTATTAGTTTAGTGTTGAAATCCGGATCATTTGATATAATTGTTCAAACTTTATATACACTTCTTAAATTTTGAATATCAACTATTTTCTTCATTATTATAAAATTCATTTCATCTTTTGACAAAACGTATAGAATTTTAATCGAATCTTCTAGTAAGAAGCGTATAAATTAAGTAAACCAATGATGTAATTGTTTCATTCCCATGAGAATCTATATTTTCTCCCTAATAAGTAACATCAACCATTTAATATACGATTCATTTAATCTATAAAATTTGACTCAGTATATAATCTATATTTTATATATTTCTTTTAATAAAATGCTCTCCATTGGAAGTATCAGTTTTGGATAAATCAGTATAATAATATAAAGATCAACATATTATGTGACGTATAGATTATGTGCTTTCTAATGTGATTGGTAAATGTAAGCTAACTTATTTTGAGAAAAACAGAAAATCACAAGATTTTTATTGCTAAATCTTGACATCATGTTATAACCCAGACAATGGTTGGGTCTGGAAACAGGCCAGCATGCAGCTGAGCCACGGAGAGCCTGTACTCCAACACATTAGGCAGGGAACATCTCTTATGTAAGCAAGATGACTAAGCAAGTCTCGTGATGGATCATTATGGATCTGTTACTGATCCAAGGTGAGGCTACATGGGATCCGTAAGGATCAGCCACCGATCCAAGGTAAGGCAGCACTAGATCAGTGGGATTGGTGCGGTGATCCAAACGATCCAGTACTGAAGATAGTATGAAGGCAATGGGATATAAGGACACGATCAGCACTATAGATAGCATTTCCTTCATAGCTCTTCAGTTGTCAATCTAAGTATTCAGTTTACACACCTGAATAGCCTAACAGCTAGTGATCATTCTACAGAACGAACAAACATCTTCTTTATATTGCACCTTTGTTACCTCTGTTACCTTACTGCTAACATAAACCCCCTGACACCTTCTATTTATACACGGGTATTTAATGTGATTATTACTAACGTATACGAAATACAATCCTTCATTCGTTTCCTTTCTTAGTATGAATTTCATAAAAATAAATTTTAATATTTAACTTAATAATCCATTTGACTGGGGAAATATTCGTAAATAGATTTTTTTATAAAAGGAAACTGGTAATAATTCGTTTTCTTAATAACTATAAACTATCGATAGTCAATATAAAATATAAACCCCTTTTGAAGTCTTAAACGAAATGTAGAGGGGTATCCCTTATGGAGTTAATTATTCGAATATAGTGTTAGTTGAATAGTTCGGTCAACTTCTTATATAATATAAGTAGCTTTTTATACAACATACTGTATAAGATCCCCTACGGGATCTTTAAGGGTTGGCTTTAATTATCGGCGTAAAGAACGATTTCATAATTTTTTTCGGAGCGGTCAAGAGTCTGCTTATCGTTCAAGGCTTTATCGAATAAAGGGAAATGTTTTTAAGGTCTTTAAGGTTTTTGTGGTAAACAGAGATGAGCGGTTGAGGGGCGAATGCCTTACTAATATTTTCGAAGGGGACGACTTCAAGCCGTGTAGTATCGATTCGGTATTTACGAGCCTTTTGTAAAATGGTGTATGTAGCGGCACCAACCCTTTTCGAAGTTTTCTATACGGACGCGAATCCCTACTTTCAAACGTAATAGTTACCGGCTCGTTTTAAAAGAGACATATATTTTAAAGCATCGCAAATAATTCGTTAATACTTTATTCAAAATTTACTTAAAACAACGTTATATTATAAGAAAGAGACGATATAAATTTTTATTTTGGACCGACTTTTATCAGGGTCGACATCTAAACATATTATAAAAAAGATAAGTCATAGGAGAAAATCTAGTATATAATTCGTGGTGTCGCTGAATAGTGATATTAGGATAGAAATACCCGGTAACTTTAATCTACTAAAAAGAGATTTATTCGCAACGTTATAATATTCATCGCTTATTTGTACCAAAGCGGGGATAAAATGAATGAATTTATGAAGTAAATTGATTATAAATGAGAAGTTATTTCGAATTTGGGACAAAGCTATCGGATCGAATCAAAGTCGTGTTAATTTTTATATGCGACTATATATAAGAGTTACAATTTCCTCTTTTAAAGTTTCATCAGGTTTTCGGCCAAAATAATATTGATTCCTACAACTGTTTTAACGTTAAAGCCGCTCTGGCGTTATTCTGGATCCTTAAGGTAGATACAAATACGACAATCATTCGCCTAGTATCGTAAATATAACCGGAAGTCCTTACGAAGGGAGAGTTTCGAGTGGTTAACCTAGGCGGTATATTGTTTAGGAGTTGTTCTGAAAGCGTTTACGTTAATTATAATAACATTACCTTAGGTATTCCAGGCGGTTACGTTGTTATTATAATTCATATTACGTGAGATATTCCTAGTAATAATAGCATTAGTACCGCCGTAACGAGAGCGAAAGTTGTAAGGGCGTCCGTTGATAAGTTAATTATAAGCAACCTATTCGTTATAGTTACGGGTATATTAAGGGGGAGTGACGTATTTGCGAGCGTATCGTTAATAAATCCTTTTAAGATAGCGAGTTCAGTGACGAATTCTCAGGTTATACCGCTAGGTTTTGCGAATAAGGCCTTTTAAACGTGGAAAAAAAACGTAAAATCGTTCGCAAGTTTTTTATTTTATGTTTTTAAGTTGAACTATAGCAACTTTAGCCGCGTTTTCATAGTAATAGTAGATGCGAAATATGGTTACAAAGTCGTTAGGGTCGTTAATATTACTATCGCCTTTACGTACATAATAACTTTTTATACCGGTTTTCATTAAGCCTTTTGATTGCTTGAAGATAACGTAAATGTTTTTTTTAATATAGATAAACTTCCGGTTTTTACGTAACTTGTATATTATCGTGTCTTTAGGTACCAGAAATCGTAACTAAACGTCGGAGAATTTAACCGGTTAATTAAAAGGTTTACGTTTAATTCGTTAACGTTCATTAAATAGGGCGCCGGTATCGTAATCGAAGTTTAAAAAATAGAGTTTTCGTCGTTTAAGGAGTCAATGCGGTCTCCAGTAAGAAGCGATGTTATAGTTACGTCGTTCATGGCGTATATAAGGGAGCCTTTTTAAGGGGGGTACGATTCCGAAAAAGTAGGCATACCGTTAATTTCAAGTTGTCGGATTATACGTATTAATGCGTTTATTAGGTCTTTACTTTGTTGTTTTCAGTGTAAAGCGTATTTTCAAATCGCTTGGTACCGTTCGATAAGTTTCGTACGTAAGGCGTTGGTAAAACGTTTCTATGAAATCGTAATGTCATTGTGTTAAGCTATTAAAACGTTTTAAAGCTACTCCTTAACACATAAGTGAAGGAATTGCTTCAAGGCTTAGCGGTCTATATTCGACGGGTCAGCAAATAATAATCTAACCTTAGGTTATACCCATTAATGGTAAGCTGAGACATTATTAGGAAAAATCGAAATTTATATTTAAAGGGATCAAAACCGAATCGATCTTTCAAGGTAATCGCATTTTTTATATAAACCTCAATAAACAAAGAAAAGGAAAAGTCCTTGTTAGGTATATGCTATAAATCTGTGAAAATAGTGTAACTTGGTTATGTGACGTGTGTGAGCGTAATCCTATACAGCTTCCTCCCTGCTCCAAAGCATCCCAAGAGTGCGTAGAACTACTAGGGTTGGATCTCTAGTAATAATAGCCAGACACTAGCCTATAACATGCTCAATGGCCAATGTCCTGAGTCCATAACATAGAATTCCATTCGAAACTCAGATCTACTACTCGAAAACATCTAATAATAGAAATAATGATAATTATTAAACTTTTGAAAGGCAGAAAGATTAATAAATTCTGATGAAGTGATGGTAAAGACAATCCTGCCGATTCTATAACAAAATCGTTACTAAACAATGCTCTTGGGAAGTTAGTAGATAGCAAAAGGCTAACCATACGTATTGAGTGTTATGTTGACAGGCCACCTAGCAAAATCAAGTTATGTGCTAGTTAATAGGAGTTTTTAGACAAACTAGAAGATTATTAGGAGAATGAAGCGTGCGACGGCGACTTGATTAATTGGCACCGTTACGTTGGAGGTTTGTATATGTCTGTGGCGAAAGACTTGTTTATGGGAATTGATGAAGTCAGAACTCAGAACCGTGGGGTAGTTGGGGTTAATTAAGCTGTGGAATTGGCAAGGGTCTGGCTAGCTAATAAGGACGTAATTCAGTAATAACTGAAAGCGATTATTCGATTACCCTGACGTGCACGTATAAAAAAAAAAGCCGCTAGTATTAGAACAGTAGTAATTATAGTGCAGTAGGTTAACTTTACTATAATTAAAGTTGATTATATTGACTGAAAATTTAGTGTATTGTTTTGTGAGTCTATTGTAAGTTTAAGTACGATATGCGCTTGCTTCACATACTAGAGTACCCGCCAAGCAATTTCCATAGAAATAAGTATGTAGACCGGCAAGCGATCTACCAAATCTAAAACAATATATCCACTAACTGACCACGTAATACTACTGTTAATTCGACCAGGTATTGAATTGACAATGTTACAACGTCGAAAGGCTTATCAGGCAAGTCATATCAACAATCGCCAAATAATCGGGTACCTAATTTATTTTATATCATTTTGAAATTCAACATAGAATTGAAATTTATACGTCGATTTCACAATTGTTCATTCAAGTTACAAAATCCGAGAATTATTATCCAGTTAAAAGCTATTTCTATGTATCAATTTTGTTGATTGTAGTTGGTAAACCCGATAAAAGCCAAATTGCGTGTTATCAATCTCCTTTTTAAATAGAACGTATTTATTCACCAACAATACCAGAAAAGTTATAATTTAATTAATTGTAACTTCTAACTTAAACTAATTATGAAAGTTTCGGGAGTGTCAATGGTTCTAATAGGTGTCCAATTCTTTTAGAATTTGATTTATTTTCAAGTTGCGTTAACACACATTTACTCAAATATAAAGCCACTAATATTGTGACTATTTTTGCGTATGCCATGCAATTAACTAGATAATAAACTTTATCAGCCGATTCAATTTTAATTATCGTTGGTAGGCTCTAGACGTTGCAACGTTGTCGATTCGATTAGTCTTCGAAGTAACAGTAGTATTGCAGTAGTTAGATAGTAGATGTATTGTTTTTGGTTTGGCAGACCGCTAGCCAGTCTGCACTGTAAATTGTATGACTAAGTGCTTGGACCGTGCCCTAGAGTAAAGTGTAGCGTGTTATGGTCTGACCTACGATGGTAAGCCAAGTAGGTGCTAAATGGTATTTACAATTGAGGTGTGGAGGAAGATTAAAAGAGGCTAACGTAGCCCAACGTGTAGGGCCCTTGGGTAGGGCCAATGCCCAGCCCATCACGTGCCCTTATATGTGCTGTGTACAGACCATATTCCATCCGTATACGAGTCGTATCCCGCCTGTACCCGGTCCGCGCCCGGGCCACGCCTAGGCCCGTCACGTTACGTATACAGTTATGTAACCAATAGGCTTAATAGCTAACGGCCTAAGTCTATAATATACCCCTTTTTCCCTCAATATTATAAGGGTTACGATGCCCTTTTGGATAAATACCGAATGCGTGCCGTACCCGCCTAATACGCGGGTCGAACGTAAGCCGGTGATACTACACCTAACATATCGTATAATATTTCGGCCGGTCTACCTTATATCGCCGGCATCGTATAACATATTCGTTAAAGCTTCGTATAAATACTCCTTTTTACCGCCGTCTTCGTATAACGTACCCGTGGACATATCATAACGCGCCGTATAAGGTATTCCTCTTACCGTTAACATTATATAACGCGATTGTTAACGTAACATATAAAGTTACGTTTCTACTCATAGTATCGAGTAACGCGCCCGGTATAATATATAACCTTTACCGAATCCGATCCACTAACCTTTATAAATGCAGACGCCTTTACATAGCTTGTAACACTTTTTCCTTTTCATTTTTATATTATCGCCCTCCACTTTTTCCCAGTTATCTTATTTTAACTTTTTCCACTCTTTTTAGATAAGTTACCCAATTATTTAAACTTTTTTATCTTTACATTTGTACCTAGTTCATTATTATAACCGATATATTAAATGGTTTTGTATTTAATTATATTGTTGCCGGCGCTCCCATAAGGGGCGACGAGCCTTTTCCTAAGGTATGTTACCTTTTAATATACCAAATATTCAATATTGATTACCTGTTATAGCCTTTTCACGTTGTAGGATATCGCTTTATTTTCGGAAATACTAATGATAAAAATGAGTTTTTTTTCGTTATAGGTTAAAGACGTTTATATGACGTATATGAACCGGTTTTAAAACTTTAACGTTTCTTTATTTTACCTTCGTATATATCGTATATAAGGATATCGAGTATATCGGAAAGTTTATAATAAGGTAAATTTATAAAAAAATTATTATGAAAGGCTGACTATTAATTGACTTTTTTTCGTAATATATTTGAAAGATAAGTTTACTCACGAATTCACCCGTTTTATATATTCTTTCACGTTAATTAATTATTAAAATACAGGATAGGGATTATATTTCATTCTTTACACGTAAACGTTAAAGGGATATCCCGGGTTATCGACCCGTTTTTACCCCCGCTTTTTCCGAGCTAGTTATTTAGTTTACCTAGCTTCGTAATATCGCTCGGGCGTAGGGAATTCCTCCTATACCGGCCGTATAAGCCCACTTTTTTGGCTATACATTTACGCCACTTTTTCCTTTCAGGTTCGCATTTACTTCGAACCCTTTCATCGCCTTTTATTATATCGATTATATATCGAAATAGGATATTTTAGGGTAACCGAACTTTAACGCATAACGTTTTTGCCTTAACCCCTTTAATCTATCGCATAATATCTTTTTGTAACTTTAACCTAAGAGGTTAAAATAATATAACTACCTAGGTTATATATTTTGTAACTAATATAGGTTACGGTCTATTGAATGTTACAAACTAGGTTGAGGGCTAAATTACACTATTTACAATTTATTCTGTATCCTATTTACTAACTTTTTATAAAAACGGGTTAATTGGGTTGATTAAGAACAGTCGTAGGATCATACCCGTGTCAATCGAGTTACCTGAGACTAAATTAACCTGTAATAGTTTTTAATAACCCGCCTAAAGGGTTATTTCCCTTACTCCTCCCCTTACTCCATTCCTCGTTCATTGTTATCGTTGGCCTTAATTAGCATCCCTCTCTTTTAACGTTATTCTTTATTATCGGCTTTTTTTCAAGTTCGTTTTTCCCCATATTATTCGTTATCATCATAATAAATAGGCAAACCTTCGTTAAGATATGGTAAAAGCCGTTTTATGGTCGCATATCAATCGAAATAGTTGGATAACATTTATTAGGCCTTACAAATTTATTATAACCTCATCCAATAATGAATTTTCCAATTTATTCATTCGTAAAGTGTTATTTCTAAAGTAAAATCGGTTTGACCCGTATTTATTATTTAATATAAATTTAACGTCGTCATTCAAGTACCGGGCTATTGTAAACTCTAGTATTTCCCTTTTCTGTTTTAAATTTATTTAAAGTTATAAAATGCTAATAGTTCTCTAGTAATTCCCATTTCGTCTTATTATAACCTTTTTACTTAATTGATACATATAGAACCTCGCCCCTTTCTGTTATTACCGCAAAGATATCTTACTCCTTTAATTCTTCGTATTCACTTTCCTTTATAACGGCTGCTACTAAAATTAGTCCCGAGCAAGTATTGAATAAAATTTATAAAAGAAATAGCTTTAAAGCCGTACATTTCACTAAGTTGATATAGAATATCGGATATTTTTAGGGATATTTAATACGACATTTAACGGATTTAAAATACCGATTACCCGGTATTAGTTATAAAGTTAATCGAGATTTTTATTAGGGAGATTGGTTTCAATGTTACGAAAGTTTACCTAAATATCATTCCTTACCTTAAACAGTTCCGCCAAATGTCGTTTATAATTCTTCGCTATTTTTATTTATTATTGGATATAAATTATCATTGCCTAAGCTAATTCCGGCCTTTTGCGTAAATAAGTTTAAATCGTAATAGTTCTCCCGGATAAATAAGTTGACGATTTTGTATCCCCGTTCATTCTCGGAATTAATAGTATTTCCTACCTATTTACCAAACGGTTCGCACTAAACCCGATAATCGTTAATTTCCGGTTATTCAACATCAATTGATAAACAGATAAATAAGAAGTTTAATCGTATTATAAAAAATCAACTACAATACGTAGGTATTTTTTAGTCCCTTAGTATACCAATTCAATATTGTTTTCTATTTATAGGTAATATGTCATAAATGAATGGTTTTCGACTTTGATTACGGAATCAAGTATCGCTTAAAATACATTTATCTAATTCGAATCGTGGTTGCTAATAATAAAAGCTAAAAACCTATAAAATCTCCATTATATATCCTGAAAGCGTTCTATGTATATATCTGTAATTATAAACCTTATAGCCTTTAATTGAATAAACTTAAAAAGGAGATCCGTAATAACTAGTTAATATCGAGGGTCGTTATTAGTAATTAATAAATCGACTATAAATTCGACCAAAATAAGGGCCTAATATCGGTTGGAAATAAAGAGAGATTAAAATAGGCCTTACAGTAAAATACGAAGAGGTCTCGTCCTGTTATATTATGTATATATTCGATAAAAACGTCTAATATTTACGATTGTCCCGTTTTAATCGTAATTTCGTTCGAAAACGCGAAATAAAATGCTTTTACCGGGATAACTGATAATAGGTAAGTCGTAAGTTTATCGTAATAACCTCTTTATTAATAGTTTTCAACTAGGTAATTATAAATGATTATGGTAACATAATACTTCCCGCGAATTAATTCTGTAGCTTATAATTTATATTAATTAATTTTGTTCAGGTAGGAAACACTTAATGCCTTTCACAACCGTTAAAACCTAAACCTTATATAACGGATCGTTCGCTATTTCTTAATCTTATAATTTCGTTAACGTACCTGGGTCGAAAATAAGGGAATTACTCGGTATTAACGATATTGCTGGACCCAACGCGAGCCGGGTCCGTGGCGTTGCCGCTGGCGCCGTCGTATTGAAATCACTTAACATTATTTCTGATAACGATCCGAGCGCGGGTCGTGCTTGAGGTGGTATCGATTTCGACGTCCCTGAGAAAACCGCTGACCCCTTTTTAGGATATATATCTTCGTAATTAATAGCTAAGTCTTCGTTTTACCAAACTCCTTTACCTAACCTACCGTGATTTGTATTTCTTCAATGTATAGATTCATTAATATTACGGCTAATATAATAATGGAAATAGGTTAAAAACCTAGTATACGAAGTTTTTCTCCCTTGGGTTCATTTTATAACTAACGGGTAAACGTATTTGTGGGCGGGCGCTCTAATTTACGAGCCTATACCTTCAGTGGTATTGAACAAGGGAAAGGACTTCGGCCTATTTAGCCTAACATTCCGAAATAAATCGTAGTAAAGAAAAATACTATAATCCTTTATAATCCATTAAAATAGTGAACGGTATACGAATATTACGTATTTTAAAGACCACGTGTTTTCATAAATTATTACCGCGGAAAGGCTTTTATCGTAAATGATATAATTACGTTTCGTATTCATTGATCGTACAAAATGATAAGCTATTAACTTTAAGATATTATGCTTATTTCTTTGCTATAAAAAGCTTTTTAACGATGTTTTCGAATAGTCGGTTTTCATTACTATTAGCCGATTTGAATTTTAATATGTCAAAATTGGGGTTATAATAAAGATATTCTTTAAGGTTTAAAATACCTGTTTTTTCCGTTCCGTCCAAGTTTAATAAATACCTTATTTCGTTAAGCGAACGAAACAATTCGCTAGCTTAAAAAAATTACTAATAAAATCACGGTAAAAGTTGTCAAAACCTATAAGACTTCGCCGTTATAAATTGTATGTAATAACTTTTACTCGCGGATTACCCGGACTTCTTCGAGGTTAGCCCAGATATTGACCTCTACCGTTATAATAAATCTTAGGTATTTTATCTTTTTAACCAAAAAGTTATACTTTGTTCAATCCAAGTTTAGTCCTATATTACAAAAACTTTTCAAAATTTCGTAAATTTTCTTCATATGGTTTTATTCAATACCTAAAGATAAACCTAAAAGGTCGTTTGATACGTTGTAACGAAATTATTCAAAATATTCAGTATTATATAATTAATATATTGTTAAAATGTCGCCGGTGTTACCGCTGGTTCAAAAGAGTTAATTAACTACTTCAGAAACACGAATCACGTATAAAACGCCGTTAATTCCTCCTACTCGGATACCATTCGAATACAGTGAAATACCGCTTGAATATCTAACTGCGTAAGTTATGGCGACTTCTACAACGTACGTAAAATCTTCTTAATTAAAGATAAACGAAAACGGTCTTACTTCATAATTTTGTTCAGCGCCCGATAATTAATATAAAACTGTTATCCATTTTTTCGTTTACGAATCAGCAATACCGGCACCGCCGCCGATTAAAAACTAGTTCGAACTTAACCCTTATTTATTAGTTTTGTAAATTATCATCGGAGCTTAAAAAGTCAATTTGGTAATATCGAGTAAAACGGCTTTTAAATTCGGTTTGGTAAAAAAATAAAAATCTAGTTTAATATAAATATGGTAATCGAGTTTTCCTTTATATAAAGACAAGGTCGTCACTATATACTTATCAAATAAGTCGCGAAATGCCGTTAAATTCGGTATAAAAAAAAGCTCCCTTTTTTCCTTAACCGTAGTCATCGCCATTACTTGCAAAGTCCGTATTATCTAGTAAAAGCTTGTAATATAAACTATCCGAGATGGGTTTTTTATACGTTATACCTGTCGATACGAACATTATGTTAACCTGAGGAAAACCGAACCCATTACGTTTTATATATCTTTTGTTTTATAGCTTATCGATATTACGTTAATAACCAAATCTTTTTAACCTTAAATCACTCAAAGGCTCTCGCCCGCGTTTAAGGTTACCTATTAGTATTATATTTAAAGCATTACCAACATTATATCCCGCGTTATTCCGGGAATAATATATACTATAATCGGGCCCGACTATTTATTCATATTTATATAAAACTTTACTATTTAGTTAATACGTTTATTTTGCTGTAACACAAATATCTGTTTGATATATCGCGAATGTAGTAGCTGAATTTACTTTAACTATAACCATTATATTAAAGCTTCGTTTACAATATAATAAAAATTATAAATAACATCCATTTTGAAACTTAAAAAGTAGGTATTATTAAAAAGTATAAAAATAGGTAACGGTATGTCGTTTATATGCGTTTTAATTAAATTAAACTCTTTTTTACGTAATTTCACGATTATATTATTAAGGTTATTCAACATTTAAACGAAATTATATTTAAAAGTCAGGCTTTTTCTGTCGCCGTTATTGGGAATCCTTTTTTTACTTTTGTAATTTAGTTTATATATACTTACGGAAAAGAAAATACTGGGCGAAGGTCGTAGTCATGTTAAAAATAGTCTAGTAAATTATAACGTATATAACGCCTTAAAAAAAATTTAACCTATTTTTTTTATTTTCGTCTACGTTTAATTAGACTTCTGTTTTTAAGTGCGTATCGATCGGATTTGTTAATATAATCATCTGCGGTATCGAAAGGATTGGCCGCGATTACTATGATCTTTTAATAAAATCGTTTAAAAGGCGTAAACTTTCATTATTACCGTATTACTCTCTAACTGTTAGCGTTAAACGTATTTCGTTAATTAACGACCAAAACTCCGTTTTAAGTTTGAAAACTTTCATTCACTGGCGAATTCGCGGTACCTTTTTAGGGATACGATATAATTTACCCAGCTAACATTTGCCGTAATGAATTTGTCGCGGATATGTGGCGATACGCTGGAACATAAGTAGTTATACTTTACGGTCGAGGGTCAATTTAGGCCGTTTACTTAAGTTAAAAGTATTTGTAATCCAATAACAAATGGTTCCTACAGGTCCTCATTACTTATAACTAAGTCTTTAAATTTAAATAATATTTTGTTTACGCGGTAAGGGTCGCTGAAAGTCGTTTCGATATAATTAAAAAACTTCCTTATATTATAACTGCCTTCGTATCCTCCGACTTCGTAGTAAGTCGTAACCGTTTCTTTTACCGTCGCCATATAATATTCCTATACGTAAAGAAATTCATGCCGACCTTTTTTGATTTACATTTTATCTGATTTTAATATAAATTCGATCATTTAACGCATCGCTGTCTACATAAAAGTAAATCCATTAAATTAGTATTGGTTATAAGGTTTTCGTCCTTCTCAAACCGGTGGAAACTTACCACGAGTCGCGGTTAATTCGATTTCAAATTGTTAAATTTTCGCGACGACTTAAATGAAGTCGAACGTAAAGTCAATAACTAAAAATAATTAATCCGATTATTACATTTATTTAACAACCGACTTAATATAGCCTACGGTATCTTTTAAACGAAAAACTTTGGTCTAAATCGGTTCCGAAATGACCGATGGTATATTTATAAAGGTGGAAACTAGGTTTTCGCCGACGGAATATCCTCATTGATAACGTTAAAGTGTAACGCCAAATTATTAATTTTTGTTATCGATTCTTTTATTATAAATGATATTCTCTCGGAAAGAAAAATGAAACCTTTAGTAATATATTAAAATCCGACCTACTATAGTAAACCAAATAGGTGCCAAATGGAATTTACTCTTAGGGTACGGAAAAAGATCAAAAAAGTGACTGTGGCCTAAAGTGTAAAGCCCTTATGCAGGGAAAATTCCCAACCCGTTACGTGCTCTTACACATACCGTTCACGGATCGTACCTTATCCATATACGGGCCGTATCCGGCCTATATTCGGTCCACGCCCGGGTCGGGCCCAGGCTCATCCCATTACGTACACAGTCACGTAACCCATAGGCTCAATAGCCAACGGCTTGAGTTCATGACATAGAGTACTGCACTCTACCTACACCTAATGAGGTAAGTCCATACAAAGCAATACATTTGTAGTACGGTTAACTTTACTAATAGTAAAGTTGACCTACTACACTGCATGCAATACTATTGCAATGCTATTTCAATACTGGTGTCTTTTTGTTTTTTTTGTATCTGCACGCCAGCGTAGCTTGCTATTCATTGATAGCAACATCTGATATCCCTCCTCAATTAATAAGCCAAACCCCTGTCAATTTCCACTAATCTGCACTGAAAATAACCTCAATTACGGCCCCTTTTGGCCCTTTTTCTCCACCCCTCCAAGACCTTCGCTCCTCATATTCCGTGCCCATATCCTTCGCCACAAACCTGCGTAAATTAATTACGTCACCACGTACGTACCTTTTGCCAGTAGTTCAAATTACTGCTATCGCCACCATTTCCCTAACGATTTTCAAATTTATTAGGGTAACCTTGTTCCTTTATGTTACGTATGAGGAGATTTACGTATCCCTCAATTCGTATGGTTAACGTATTATTGTCTAAAAACCTTTCCAGAGTGCTATTGGGTGTGGACTTAGTTATAGTATCGGCAAGGTTATCTTTACCGTTAATTTACCGGAACTTATTGATTTCCCGGGCTTCGTATATCTCTCTTAACTCTATTACGTTTATTATTAAACATTTATTATTAGTTATATATAGTTTTAATAGTTCTTTGTAAAACCTTCGGGAGTTGGTATATATTACTCTAGGTATTAGTGGCAAATATAGTTATTTGGTGTTAATCCTTAATGTGACATTAGTTAATATATCGATATTAAAGTTTTCTATTATGCCGTAAACTTCCAAGGCTAGTATACTCCGAGTTATACGTTTTTATTTGACAGGTATCCAATATATAAGGTTTCTAGTGATTGTAAATGGCCTTTTAAACCTGTTTTCGTTAACGAATATTATTAAAAAAATGGTGTACGATGTAAGGTTAATATTATTATCAAATAACTCGTCCGTAAAGATTATTAGTTTCGCCTTCGTTAAATCTATAAAGACTATGTTAATTCCTTATTAGACGTAATCCATTTATAACTGGATCCGTTTATTTAACGTGTTAAAGTCTTCGATTTATGGGTCCTATACCTATACCGTAATAAAAAGGTAGTATAATGTTTTCGGTTAACATAACGTAACGATATAAGCCGTATGTGTCCTTTTTTTTAGGTATTTTTATACTTCTGTCCTTTTAGCTTTATCGATAATCTTTAGGCTCGTAACTTTCCCCTTTTCATGTAGGCTAATATAAGTACCATTTTCTTTCCTTAATATGATATATACGAAGTGATGATTAGTTAAAGTTAAGTTATATTCCTTTAGCTATCGTTTTAACTAGCTTACACTTTCAAAGGTCTAATTTTTCGATAATACGTTGTTTCGTCGCTACGAATTTAATATTACTGATGAAAAGGGTATCATTAAATTGTATATTTACGATGATAAATCCTTTACCCTTCATAATTAATAAGTATGGGTTAAATATTAAAATATTTATAACTGACCTATTTTCAATATATGTCTAATATGTTAAAACCCAATAAACGTTAGCCTCATCTAGTCCGTATAAAGGCTTCATATAAAATATTATCGTATTGATCGGAAGCTAATCCCTTGGGTTTCGTGGTAATTTTAATAATATAATCCGTTAAAGATAGGTGGCAGATTACATATACGTTGGAGTAATGTTTCGGTTATAAAGTGTAAACTAACTCTTTAAGTAAACAGTTTAACTAATAGTGATAGTAACGATTAAACGTTAGCTGATCTTTTAAATTATAAACGATTAAGTGAAAATTTAATCTTTACTTTCATTACTGTATTTTTGAGAGATGGGCAGTAATTTTTCATATGTCTGGTTCGTAATTTTACTTTTAACCTCGTAAATTATCTTTAATTGAAATACAATAATACTTTTCCCTTCAAATTACGTTAATAGCTTAAATTGTACTGCCCTCCGTATAAGAGGTTGTTGATTTACACTTAGTCATTTCACTTAAAAAATTGACTTGATAAATTAATAGTACTTTTAGCACTTAATTTACGGGTAAGTTTTCTGTCAAACTTTTAATTTCAATACACTTTCGTCTTTATATATTTTTTGAGGCTTGTAATCTTTATTTTCCTTCTTTTCAATATGTGTCCTTCTTTTAGGTGGTTTTTTATTCCGTCAGTGTTTTATCCGCTTATTAATAATCGGCTTGCAAGGGTAATATTAACTAATCCATTCGGATCGAAGGTTATAAACGTTAGGATTTTCATTTGATTTAATGGTTTTTTTTATACAGCTTGACTTGTATAGCTTCAAAAGTTACGGGACCTTTAATAATATTTACTATCATGTTTAAATTGGTTATATTAAAAATCTAATACGGCTCATTATATGTGCCTGATTTATGCGACGTAAGGAATTTACTTTAAAGGGGAAGTAAAAACACGTTTATTATTAAAAGTTCGTTTTTGGTATTAAGGGTATTATTAACCTGGCGTTATACCAATTCTTTCCTTAGTTCTTTTAATACTTTTTTATATACTATAATACGCTTTTGGATATTTAACGATGGTGGCGACTGAGCTATTATACGTAGGTAAGCTTTAAGTATCAGTAAAGTTAATATAAGTCTGTTAAGGTTAATAATATCATTTATACTTTTTATCGTTTTTTAAAAACATGCCTTTTAATTTGTAAAACTTTCGATTTTCAGTGTAAGAATATAGTAGGTCTTTTGTAAAAAGGCATATACTCTTTTAACCTTATCAATACCTTAGTAAAGTTTTATAAAAACCTATTTGTATGAAATCCCTATTGACTTTTTATTAACTTGAAACTTTATCGTAATAAAGTTGGTGTCGATATCGTAAATTAGAACGTTTGATAGGCTGAGGAACGTATCGATTTATAAAGTACGTAATACTCTATATATTTTCTTCGTAGTAATAGTTTTAAGGAACTCAATATCGTGAAAATCTGTGGCGAAATTTATAACATATAGTACTAACTTATCGTCTAGATAAAATACGTTTACGAAAATTTCCGAATCAAAGTTTTAATTTTCCTTTAACGTAAACTTAAACTGTAAAAGGCTTAAGAATATATTTGTTAGTAATTGTAAAGGTGTTTAACTACCTTTAATATTGGTAAATCCACATTTAAGTAGCTAATTGTTTTTAAAACCTTATATAACCTGTTAATTATTGGGTAATGAAACCTACGATATAGTTAACAAAGTTTTACCTTTATTAAGTTTAACATTACTACCTTAAGTTTTTAAGGATAAAATGAGAAATAATTATACTTAAAGTTAAGTGAGACACTTTTACAGGCCTTAATAAATATTAGTTTTTTAGTCTGAATATTAAAGTTAACGTCGATGGCTTTCATGTCTTGAAGGCAAAAACGAAAGGGGCTAAGAAATTTAAAATGTAAAAAACGATAAGGCTAACAACGGTTTTCATTATCATCGATTATAATAAATATATCTCTTTCCCAAGGCTAAAACGAACTTTAGCCTTACCAATTTCCACGTAGTCAAGTTCCGTAATAATATTAGCATCTTTTCGTAACGCGATATATTGCGAATAGCTTTTTATTAAGTACCATATTATTTTCGTATCCTGTATAACCCCTTAAAAGCCTTATTTCGTATACAGGTCTTAAATAGTAAAGAGGTTTATAGGGCCAAGGTCTTTATCGTTGTTACGGCGATTGTGGTCTTTACCTATAAGGCGGTATAAAAATATGTGGTCTGCTAGTTATTACGTGGCTTCTGGGTTAATTCCGGTGTTAATATTGGTATTTTCGTATTAACCGATAGCCTTCGACTTGTTTTTCTCCTCCTTGATTTTACTTTTATTAAATTGCGTAATATGTTTTATATAATTTTATTCTAAAGTAAAGGGGTATTACGTATAGTACATTACTTTTTTTACGTTACGTTTAACGGTAGTGTAACATGTCAACCAATAGCTTTATTCACCGTAAATCCAGTATTTCTTAACGTTTGAATTAAACTAATTTAGCCAACTTAAAGACTTTAAAGAAGATGAATACCTTTTTCTGTAAGGAAAGATCAAGACCTTTTGTTAACCGTATTTATCGGGTCATCCGTACCGTCCATTAATATAATACGAATTGGAAGGATCTTTTTCGTTATTGAATTCCGGAGCTTGTAAGTATATATCGGTCGAGCCAGAAACTCGAATAGTTACAGTTGTTAGCGAGGAATATAATTGGTTTAAAAAACCCTTCGTAGGTGGTATGAGGGCATTATAAGGCGTATTCGAATTCTTTATAACCCGCAACTTCTTGTAGGACCTATTAGTGTAAGGTTCCTTTATTAGTATTTACGTTTCCCATTACCTATAAACAAAGTATTAGCCTGTTAAGCATTGGATTAAAAATTTTCATTTTGCTTTTCGACTTTTTTTATAATTTAATATATAGGATAACTTGATAATGTTTTAGTTCGTATAATATTGGGTAAGGTTAATTTCGTATTCGAAGTAGCTTTTTATACTATCGTAGGTTTCGTAGAAAGAAATATAGTTAGTTAAGTATCGAAGGAAGTAGTCTTTAGCTTGGCTAATGAAGATATTGGGAAATAATGAGTGAAAACCTAGTAATTTAACTTGTATTTGGTGATAAATATTGAAAAATGGGCATAATTTGACATCGAAAAGGTTATACGGCTTACTGTTAAACTTTGATTTACCTTTTTACGTCTTAACGAACGTAGTGATTGCCGTATAATCCGTATCCTCTAAAGGGATGTATTGAGAAGAAAATGCAATATATTGATTATAAAAACCTTTTTCGTGTAGCTGGGGAAAAGATTAAGGTTATTTTTGGTATTAGTAGGCAGGATAGTTGCCTTTAGCTAAGTTCAAAGGGAAAAAGCTAGTGGTTGTGCCTATAATAGGCTTGCATATAAAGCTGTTTTTGCCTTAATTTGGCTGTTAAAATTGGACGTGTTAAAAAACTTGGGGGGAAAAGGCCTGGTGGTGTCCTTTGTGGGAAGGTTAGCGATAATTTTTTAAGTATTAAGGGGTTCTGCGAGGCTTGTTTAATTGAATAATGGATTTAAGAGTTTACGAAGTATAGATCAATTGGTGTTTTATGTCCGTTTGTTTAAACTTAGGTATGTCTTTACGAATATATATGTAGTTATTATTGGTTACTATTATTAGTAACTTTTTTGCCCGTAACTAAGGTTTATTACGGGTTTTCATCTGTGGAGTATTCGTAAAATAGTTTAATTAGGCTACTTTTCTTTTCTTTTTTCGTATAAAATTCGATACTTTAATTTATTATGTTAATATTTAGCCTTATTTTTGCCTGCTTTTCTGCCTTTTTCCACATATTTAAACTTTAGTTTCGTAACTATTTTTGAAAATTATCGAGGGCTAAAAGTTTACGATAAGTTTGAATAGTGTTTGTACCGAAAATAAATTGGCTAGTAACGTTGGTTAAGTGCTTTAAAATAAAGTTTTTAGTGGCTTTGGTGTATATAGCTTCTTGTCGTAGTACTTTTCTGTAATGATCACACTAAATACCCGTGAGTATATAGAAGGTGTCAGAGGGTTTATGTTAACAGTAAGGTAGCAGAGGTAACAAAAGGTGCAATATCAAGACTGTGTTCGTGCGAGTGATGATCAGAAGCCGTGAGGCTATTCAGGGTAGACTGAATACTTAGATTGACAACTGAAGAGCTATGAAGGAAATACTATCTGTGTGGTGCTGACCGTGTCCTTATATCCTCAATCCTTCATACGTCTTCAGTACTGTATAATGTGGATAGCTTGGATAACCTCATATCCAACATATCCAACATATCCTTGGCATTAACCCTAACCCTGGGTCTGCTGACATAAGAGATGTTCCCCGCCTGATGTGTTAGACTTCAGGCGTCTCAGTGGCGTAGTTTCCTTGCTGGCCTGTTTTCCTGACCTAACCGCTGTCTGGGTCATGACATTTTCGAAGATGTTCCCGAGGTTTTTGATTGCCTTTTTTCGTTTGGAGTCGTTAACGGCATTGATTTCAGTGCGTTTTGAAGCTATCGTGACGATTTGGCTGGTGTAAGGCTTGGTAGTAGTGAACTTGGCGATTTGAAGACGTGAGAACTTGGCGATTCAAGGTGTGTAGACTTGGTGATTTAACGTAAAGTCGCGCGACGTGGTTTTCTTGGCGCGACTTGGTGATTCCTCGTATTTTCGTTTTGAGTAGCGAACTTGACGATTGACGTGGTGTAGGGAGCGAAAAAAAAAAAATAGAGTGAAGTAAAGTAAAGATTTAATATAAAAGGTAATGTCCAAAATCGTTGTTAGTGTAAGTTATTTGGCGTAAGGACTTAGTCGTTTTTCTTGCGATTTATAGTAGTAGTACATATAGTAGTATTATTTAGCCGTTTGCTAATTTGCCGGTTTGGTAATCTTTAAAACTTTTAGCAGTTAATCTTAATACTTTTTAAGAAGGATTAGTAAAGATTTCTTGGTGTTTTTAATAGCGATACCAACGCCTACTTTTAAATTTCCGCGAAGACGACATAATCTAGAAACCTTCCTTATATACTGTCGCGAAGACGACACAGTACTATAGGGGCACTTCGCAAAAACCTTTCCTCTACCTTGCCGAATAAAGCATAACCAGAAAACAGCTTTTTCTTCTACTTAGCTAATCTGTGTTTAACCTAATAAGCACTAATTAGTGTTGATAGGCCTTAGACGTTATAACATTGTCGATTCGATTGGTCTTCGAAGTAACAGTAGTATTACAGTAGTCAAATGGTGGATGTATTGTTTTAGGTTTGGCAGACCGCTAGCCGGTCTGCACTGTAAATTGTATAGCCAAGTGATTGGCCCGTGCCCTAGAGTGAAGTGCAGCGTACTGCACTCGACTTACACCCAATGCGTTAAGTCCGCACAAAGCAATACACTTGCAGTAAGGTCAACTTTACTTACAGTAAAGTTGACCTACTGCACTGCATGCAATACCATTGCAATATTGTTCCAACAATTATCTTAAATTGCAATGTAAGGGAGAAATGAATATCCAATCACACAATGGGCACGGACCAGTGCTATTATATGGATAAATAGGTGGGAACCGGCTAACGGTCGTAGTACACACCTCGGTGTGATGGGCAAGCCTTCCACCATCAGGCCCGTTCGTCGCAGCAAGTGTCAGACGGCCCGTTGGACAGCGTGCTGGGTTCGACGCCGTAGTCCTTGAGCATGCGTGTTGCCTCCTCTTCTGTTTGTGCCGCCTCGGCTGCAGAAAGCCATACGGAGTGCTTGTGAGTCTAGCTTCGGCGTCATGTGAGTAAGATAGTGAAAGGATTTAGAAAGTGGTCATCGGAACACTCAAGACGGCACGTCCGAAATCTGGTCGGGCTTTTCATTTTTGTTACCGCAAGGAAGAATTCCTCAATAGGAAATCGAAGTATCGTATCGTCGGTAATCAATGAATGACATACTCACTACGCAATTTGGTCATGTTCTGGTCAAGAGCCTGCACTGCACGCACAGTCGCACAGGAACGCAGAGTATAAGTGGAGCAACACCATCTTCCTAGTCCATTTCATTGTATAGTCCGCCTCCCAGCCGCCCGAAAGGTTCAAGCACCACACAATTAATTAAAAAGCGCCGAAACGTTCACACACTCGCCCGTGCAGACACACAGTCTGTCCGTCATCATGAACTTCCTCCTCCATCCTGAAAAATGCTGGCTGGTGATGCAATTCTGAAAACCACCTGGCAATTGTGCTCATCTGCCATGCGTGGTCGATAGCCTCCCATCCCAGCCAACCATCATGCGCTAAGCAGTCCCCGCCCAACTTCGTCGCTCTTTCTCACCCATTGCGCGGAAGCTGATCGCGGTTTGGATTAAATAGACTTCTTTGAGGGAAGCACCATATCTTATCTTCAGTCCGCTGTAAGCGTTTTCATGCTGTCCAACGCGGAACCTTGCTACGCCTTGATGCTTTCAGGGTACAGTGTAGCCGTGAACAGTCTGCCAGAAAATCACCATGCGAGACCGCCAGCAAGAAGCATGCATGAGCGTTGCTCGGATAATGCCTCTCTACGAGGTCTTCTTGGGAGCAGCACCACCATGCTGGTATCGAGAGAGATCGGTGGCCGCGTGGAACTGCCGAGCACCACCTTTGACGCCGTCCCAAACCTGCCTGACGACCGGAGGGGTTCCTTGAGCGCCGAGCTGGCTGTTGACTCTGGCCTCGAGAGTGGAGAAGGAGGTCTGGACGTGAGTGCTCTGGGAGAAGCGAGCGCGGAGGAAGGCGGTGTAGATGGCCAGCAGGATCCAGCTGCGTCGCTGGAACAGGACGGCGGAGAAGAAGAGACGGGCCCATAGCGCAATCTCGAGTCCAGCAACCACGGACATGGAGGCATCATAGTACTCCTTGACGAAGCTGCCAATGAAGTCGGCGAGCCAATAGTTCTTGGTCTGCCCCTTGGGGGAACCGTCGGCGGAGGGGACCTGGGTAGGAGGGATTATGGTGGGGATGACGGTGGAGCGGGTGTAGGTTGCAAAGTGGAAGATGGAGTAGATGGCATAGGGAAGCAGAGCCAGGTAGAAGGAGGGGGAGAAGAGCCAGACAAGGGCCATGACTGCAAGGTCGGGAGGGAGTCAGCGGGTACAGGAGGAGTACAGGCAAGAGCTTCTTTGGGGGAAGGAGAGGGACATACGCAGGTACTGGACGTTCTCGTCACCGATCAGCGTGATGGCAACCTGTGGGGTCAGGGTTAAACCAGCCTTAGCACGCGCACGAAGCGTCTTGTACACCACAATCCCGTACGTAACGGCGGCAGACACAAAGGCGGTTCGATAGTAGAACTGGGCCGTCTTGGTCCACCAGTGGGTGCGCATCCATGACATGGAAAAACGAGAGAGGCAGAGGAGCAAGACGAGATGACTGGGGGCATCATGGTTAGCATGTCGTGACAGGAGTAGCACTAGCACGCAGCTAGGTGATTGGGGAGGCGACGCAAGGCGCAAGGACCCATCGACCTCCATGTGGCAGGGGTTTTTATTGAGAACAAGAACAACCCAAGGCTGTCGTCATCATTTCGAAGCGAACGGCGACCTCA